>CM076569.1:998799592-999113781 GCA_034641835.2 Pinus albicaulis | reverse complement strand
TCCATGATAGACCTTATCTTTTCTGGATCCACTGTTATGCCATCCTTGGAAACAACATGTCCCAAGTAATGTACCTCTTTCTGAAATAAATTACATTTGCTGAGCTTAGCATACAACTAATGCTCTCTCAACAATATCAATATTGTTGCTAAGTGTTCGGCATGATGTTCCTCATTCTTGGAATATATCAATATGTCATCAATAAACACAATAACAAACTTGTCCAAATAAGGATGCAACACACTATTTATCAAGCACATAAAGGTAGCTGGATCATTAGTTAAACCAAACAGAACTACAAAAAACTCATAATGCTCATACCTGGTCTAGAAAGTCGCCTTGTAAATGTCCTCCTCCTTGATGCATACATGATGGTATCATGATCTTAGTTCAATCTATGAGAACATTATTCTCCCTTCAAATGATCAAACAAGTCATCGATCCTCGACAATAGATACTTGTTCTTGATGGTTACCTTGTTCAAATGCCTGTAATCAAAGCATCGCCTGCGAGTACCATCCTTTTTCTTTACAAACAACACTGGTGCACCCAATGGTGACACAATTGACCCAATGTATCCTTTGTCAAGCATTTCCTTCAACTGCAACTTCAACTCTATTAACTCTGGAGTGCTCATCTTGTTTGATGCCTTCGATGTTGGTGCTGCCCCTAATACCAACTCAATGGAAAAGTATACTTCTCTGTGAGGCGACAAATCTAAAATCTCTACTAGGAACACATCCTGAAATTGTTGCAAGATCGGGTACTTGCTCAATTCCTTTGCATCCTCATCCTCCTTAACTTTATCACTAGAAATATGTAATACAAATAACACACACCCTTTTCTGTGACTGCGCATTGCTTGCATGGATGTCACCATTCTAACCGATGTTGCTTTCTTCTTACCCTGCAAGATTCTTTGTTCTCCATTTTCATCCAAGCATTCAATAGCCTTATCATAACATTCTACCTTAGTACTATGAAGATACAACCAGTCCATACCCAACAAAATACTGTATGATCCCAATGAAAGTACATTCAAATACGTTGATGTAGGCATACCATTCAACTCAAATGCACAAGTTCTTACCCAATGACGAACTCTTTTCTTCGTACCTATAGCACAACTGAACTAACCACGATTTTGCATGCACTTCTTTATTCAAACCACACTTATCCACCAAGACAAGGTTAACATAACTATAATTATATCCAAGGTCAATCAAAATAAAAACAACTTGATCACAAATCTTACCATCCATCTCGATAATAGATTCCTAGTCATCTATCTGCATGTTATCCAACGCTGCATAGATACGAGGAATGCTTTGCCCAACATCCCCAACCATTTGCACTTCTTGTGCACTGTAAATATGAGGCCTACCATCCTAATTCTATGGGTAATCCCTCTTAAGATGCTCCTTACCACATGTCTAACACTGCAACCATCTTGTACCATCACCTCTATTCTGCTGCCCTCAAGACTGTGACCCATATCCCTGTCTAACTACGTTGAACTTATTGTAAGGTTTAACATTTTATTTCTCTTATACAATCCAAGTTATTGTTCTTTTCGAACGCCATTTACATATAGCTTTATCTTTCCATTTCTAACCTTGCCGAGATTTTGTCTTACACTTTGAATTCTCATAACAGTGCTTCAATTTCCCAATGACTTCCTCAAGTGACCGAGGCTCATCATACTCAATTTGATCTCTAAATTCTAATGGAAATCTATTGACAAATCTCTGAACTTTATCCTTTTCATTCTTAAGATACATTACATACCTCAATAACTCCAAGAACTTCATCATATACTCCTCATATGTCATTGATTCCATATTTAGCTTGTAAAATTCCTTAGATTTGTTGTCATAGTACCTTTCTGGTAAATATTTCTTCTTGAAAAGTCTCTTGAATTCATGCCAACTCAAGTCTTTCATCCTGATGTCTTTGACCCCTTTCACATCTTCCCACTAGATGTATGCTTTCCCTTTGAGGCTGAAGGTATCAATTCTAGCCTTCATGTTCTCTATGTACTCATGCAACTCAAAGAATTTATTCATCCCAAGTAGTCATGCCTCTACGTCCTCCGACTTCTTCAAATCCCCATCAAAGGTAGGTGGCTTTGCTTTCTTTAACTCATATGGAAAATATCTCCTGTCACTCCTCCTGTAAGGATGATAATGATGACGATCATAGTTCCTGTCAAAACCAAAACTATAATAGAACATGTGTCCATCACCTCTCCTATCCAGAGTATCCAAGAGTCTGCCATCTCTAATTGTGTCATCTCTATTCGACCTGTTCCCACCATGATATCTACTGCCATATGCCCCAATAGACCTATCCTCCTGCCCATGGCTGATCCGAAGTGGTCCCTGTCTCTGTAATTTTTACAAACTCTAAAGGATTACTACATTGAATTCTGCTTGTTTCTCATGTGCCTAAATGATCCTATCATTATCTTCCTTGCAAATTATTATTTCTTCCTTAAAAATTCTCAATGTGTCTGTTAAGTTAGAAGAATTCCCAACACCATGTTGCTCATATGATCCATAGGGAGAGTGTTGTGAACTGTATTCTACCATCTTGCTAGTCATCTTTGATATTCTTCCTGCAAGTTTACCATGTCAGCTAAACCAAAACATAACATAATCAACATACCTCAATATAGTTTAGGGGAGGATATCTCATCTTCAATATAAACCAGATTAGCACGATACATGTATAATCATAATCATAATAGTATATAATCACCATTTCAACCATTATCCAGTTATTAATGCATGATCATATCGACCACATACCATGACCTCATGCACGAAAACTATCACCATGCCATTGTATGCATAACAACATATAAACACCGAAATACATAACCAATGCATAACTGACATATACTCATAATGACCACATCCAATTAATGACACCATAAAATTTCACATGCTCACACAATTGCAGCCATGAATACCACCATGCATACAAGCACATATACCACAGGCATAAACAACACATATGCAACTGACATGTATGCATGACCAACACACCACCCATCCAGTCCAAGGGGTGAACCATGCTTTGATACCACTCTGTAACACCCTCCTCCCACATTTACCCAAGTTAACCTATCTGCTGGGGTAAACATGCGATGAGAGGCTACTATGATGTGATTCAACTCCCCGTGTATAGTTAAAAAAGTGGAACTAACATAACGAAACCAAACTAACCTTTCACACATGCTACTGAACCTTCAAGATCCAACCAACCCTTCTAGGTGACCAACCCTTGAGGTAACTTAACAATTTATTGACCTGGACCCTCTGCCGCTCCCATGATAAGCCATGCATGCGATTGAGGCCTTCCAGTTTCTCCCATAGCAAGGCATGCCAACGACTATGGACTTTTTCAGGTAGTTCTGTGTTAGTGACCCCAGATTATGAGCGACTTTTTCAGGGCTAGGTCTCTAGACGCTGCCCAAAACTTCATGAAACTTCTAGAAAAGAATAATAAACACGAAATAAGACTACTAATGCAAACATTGATACATGTACTTGATTTGACCCCTAATATCCATGACATGCATTTTGTCAAACATGTCACAAATATGTAATCTATAGGTCATAACAAGAAATTTGAGCATAAGTGTCTCATAATTATCTGAGATTCGTAAAGAAACATTGTTTCCTTATCACATTAGCTACATTACCATATATTAGGACATATATTCATTTTACATGTAATTGCTAATAAAAAACATGGTGAGAAACATGCATAAAGTATGTCATAAACATAGTTATAACCAACATATAATAAACAAATATAACAAGGATATAACAACCATAAAATCCACATATATGCTAGTACATTTACACATGAAATATCAAGGAGAAGAAACCATTATTAATGAATGCAAAATCCAACCAAGTATATGACTTCCATGAACCACCCGACCATAGATTGGCTGAACCAAATCTTTCTTCCAGCCAATTACCCCCATGCCATATTCCAAGCATGAATGTGGGACTCAAAACCAAACCAAACTAGGTTTCCTCAGGCTTTACCGCAATCCTCACTAGATCACTAAGCCCTAAAAAAACATGGATGCCACTGGATTTCTCCACCTACACCGTGAGGAATTTTCCTGCCTCCTAGTCTCTAGGCTTTACTGTATATCATGACATTCACTGGTTGATGATTCCTTGGCCTAATCGAGACTCCACCCTCCAGGATTTACCGTATATCCTTCCATTCACCAGTCGAGGATTGTTAGGCTTGATCGAGGGCACAAACCTCTAGGATTTATAGTATATCCCACCATTCACCGTTTGAGGATTCGTAGGCCTATTGAGGCACATAAAATCTAGATTTACCACAATCCCACCTTCTATGGTCCAGGGATTCCTAGGCCATGTGTTTTTCTTTTAGATACCACCTCAATAAGTTTTGAAACCATCTGGAAATGGCAAGGCAAGGATGAAGAACAATTTCACACCTGGAAAAACCAATGTTAATGACAACGAACGAACCAAATACACACATGAATGTACCATGCATGCCAAATTTAGCAAGGAAATCACACATGAAAATCGACACCTGCAAGTAATCTCGTTGTAGATGATTGATACTGCTCTTCCTTGCTTGATCTTTGCTTCCCTTTGCCTTCTTGGTCCTTCCTTTGATTTCCTTGATCTAATTCTAAATTGATCCAAAAAAACTCTAAGTGTTCAAGAGTGTGAGAGAGAGAGAGAATAGAGAGAGAGCTCCAAAACTAATCTGACAAAAGGTACCAATTGATCCTCAGAAGCCATTTTATTAATAATGCTTCTAATTTATTCAATTTTCCATTATTTTTCCTCCTCACATGCAACTTGTGACCTTTCACCTTCTTTTTCTCCTAATTTCGATTATTTTCATAAAAAAATTGTCAATTAATGCCTCATGCCTTTCCAAAACCTTTTCCAATTTCCCTACCATAATAAACCAAATGAACACCTGTTAGCCACCTATAAATTTTTGACATAGCAAACAGGTGGCTAAATATGCTTCTGAGTCTTCAAGAGAAACATTTCCTTTGAAAATATTTCATTCTTGAAGCCTCTATGTGTCTTCTGTTCCCTGAAGAAATCTTCCCTATTGTTTCCCTTGAAAACCTGCTATTCTGCTATGAAGAAACTGCTTTAAAGAGGCCTACATTTTCTTCCTTTTCATTCCCACAAATTCCCCTTTGTCACCCTTATTCCCTTCACAAAATTCCTCCAAAATCCCTTCATTAACCCTCTAAATCATCAAAATGCCCTTTTTTAAACCTTATAGTTCCCTTTATTTGGTTTAAAAACTGCTTTTTCCTCTACCAGAACCCCTCATTTGGCTTAAAAACACTGATTTTGGCCTAAAAACACCCTATTTGAACTATATAAGTCTTTTAGCCCCCGTGGGATTAGAGCTGTAGCCCTTTTCCCCATATAACCATAAGCCCCACAACCGGGCGCTTAGAAGCACAGTTTCCGCGTTTAAAAACCTTTTTATCATTTTAAAACAGTTTTTTCGCCCCATTGAAAGGTTAAGCCCCTGAGGGCCTATCCCCTTTAACCCCCCTTCCATGCAACCTAAAACTCCGGGATCAGGCGCTCAAAGGCTATAAAACCACATCTAAACCCTTTTTTCCGTTTGTTTTATCATCCCCCGACGTGTTGATTCGAGTTGATGAGAACCGTCGATCTCCACAGATCGACGGTTATCGAGCGCCTTTCATTTCCTCACCTCCCTCCCCTCCGTTCAAACTTTTGCCCGGATATCAAATCACAGTCGTTCATTCAGATAATTCGACGGCCCACAATAAGCCCGATGGTCGACATCCATCCGTGCATCTTACCTCCCATTGGAGTTTTTCCGCACCGTCCGATCAAAACCGAGAGATCTGATGGCTGGCATTAAATTTCGCAATTTTTTTGCGACAGAAGTTTAACACCAAAAAGTCCTGCGAAATGGGCGGTTTTAGGTGGGACAGGTGTCAGTTAATGAATGGTATCACATTATTTTTTCTAAAACCGTTTACCACCCCGGAGCTCGCCCGAAAACCATTCTGGTTTTCCGCTTACCACCCTCCGCATCGAGTTTCCAGGGTTAATCGTGACCGTTGATGGGGTCTCATCCGACTATTCATATCTGATCTTGCCTTTCCATTAGCCCCCATCTGACCTGTCAAAGTATTTCCTTTGCAGATCTCAGCCGTCGATCTGTTCTGATCGGACGGCCATGATATAACCTCGCCACCATGTCATTTTTCACCTTGCCTCCTCCCAAATGATTTCACCAATAAATCTTAGTCGTTGATCATTTTGATCTAACGACTCTGATTTAAACTCCCGTCCAACCTCCAAAGCAGTCTGCTGAACCTATTTTCGCAGGTTTTTCGTGATTTTTGTTGGTTTTTGGTAGGCAATGTGGGTTTTTTCCATAGCCTTCAAAACAAAACAGAGGGCAGGGATAATGACTCACGGGCCATTATTCGTGCAAAAAGGGGAACAACAGGGTTTCGTTGACCCTAATATGAGCCCTCCAGTGCCATTGCAACCTGTGCAGCCATCAGCATAATTCAAAGGGTATCAGTGCCAAAGTGAAGATCAGAGCCAGATCAGCAAAAGCACAAAGGAAAAATCAGTAGATAGCCTCTACACGCCAAATCAGAGAGGATAGTCACTCTTCATTGACCCATACCACCCCTGCGGTCCTATTTTCCATTAACACAGGTCACAGTCAATGTAGTCAGAGACATTATGGGCATACATGCAGCTCAAAAGTAAATTTTCAGTCTACCAGAGCTTCTGAAAGTCAAAAACAAACAGCCAGAGTGCGAATACAAGAAAAGGTCCATTTAATGAAGTATGGAGCATGTCACTTCTTCTCCATCAAGCCTCCCACAGGTCGAGAAACATTAAACTCTTCATTTAATTGGGCCAACTATCTCTTCTGTGACTTCACCTCCTCATTCATCTATAAGAACCCCTGAAAGATTCATTGTAAAGGTTGTTGGTTGGGATTTTATCGACTGTTTGAACTATTATTGAGGGGAAGTAGTTGAGTAGTTTGTAATATAGTAGGTTGGGAAGAGAAGTCTGGATTGTAAAAGGCCATTGAGCTCAAAGTATATGACTAGTTTTTCTCATCAATTAATCAAGCAGATTCACAGGATCTTGGTCTATATTATCGGTGATGTTTTCTCACTGAAATTGTCTCCTTTCATGTTTTATCATACTGTCCATTATTCTTTGATAAAGAACAACAAGCATAAATTAGGACATACTGTTGGAAGTACCCTAAGTCTCACTGAAATCTTTATCTTTATATTTTCTGCTATTAAGTATATCTGAGAGCAAATTCATGATAATTTAACCAGTATAGAAGTTGGCCTGTCCATGCTTACTGATGTATGAATTTGGAGTTTGTTTTCCTAGATGTTCTTGATTGGTCTCAGCTGAAGGAATTGGGAAACTGGGGATTTAGAGTTAGCCCTGTCCACTAGGTTATTTTTCCAATAGTTTGCCTTTCTAAGATCCCTTTGAGTTAGTGTCAAAAGCATTTAAGGTTAAAAGTCTTTCTCTGATCTTAGGCCTTACTCTATGTTCAATATTTAATGTGTTCTACTGTCTGAAAGTGGTTATGAGGACTGTTGGATTGTTTTCCTTGAGAGTATGCTCAAAACAGGCTTGGATTTAAATGACATCTGACCTGATCTTAAGCTACCCTTTGTGTCTTTATTGAGAGTTTCCTTTGAAGTATGTCAAAAGCAGGCCTGGATTTAAATGACATCTGACCTGATCTTAGGCTGCACTTTGGTCTCTTTCTTTCAACCATTCTTAATGTTCCATTCCACCATCTATCAAAAAATCCTTTAGTATAGATGACTTGCCTTATGGAAACCCTTGGATAGTTGTTATGCAAGTATTCCCCTTTCATGACTCCATAGCCCAATGGATTGGCACTTCTCTTGACCTATCTTCCCATGCCGAAACATCCTTCTATTTAGTTCCTTCTTTACTTCCATAACCTTCTCAGTTAATGATCTCCAACCAAACAAACAAATCAAAAACCCTCGTGCTTCATAGCTAGCCTAATACCTCAATTTGAGCCTTAAAGATATATCATTCTTTACATCTATAGAGAGATCCCTCTCTGTATCTAGGAGGGCTAGATCCTAGGATCCCAAAGTGGTTTGATGTTGTCTTGTCTTTTGGTCTTGCCAATCTGGCCAAAACACAGGAACCACAACAACACCCACACTAGGATGATTTTCCCAACATTCAGCTTGGAATATGTGTCCCGTGACCATGGTTAGTATGTTTCCTTTATTAACTTTATTTACATGGAATTATGACCAAGGTTGTTACATAAATTTTTCCTTCTTTCCAAGTTTGAATGGATCTTTGATTGAGCATAACTTTCACATACAAACTAGGATTGCGGCATTGTTTGTGCCATTGGTTTCCTTGCGAAAATATCTTTGATTTGATGTTGGTTTCGTTGAGATTCAAGGACTTCGATTTTTATGTATTTTGGGATCCTCCTCGATCATTCCTTCCCACTAAGAATCTTTTGGTCCTCCAAAAGTACAAAGAGAAACTGCAATATGATTTACTCCCCCGTTTCTTGATATGCATAACAAATGTCTCTGACATGCCACACTTTCATTTCCTCCACCTTTGTACTTCAAAACTAGAATGTTGAATTCGACACCTGTATCCATAAGAAAATTTGTAGCTGCCAATGCATGTATCACAACTTGCAACATTCCAAGCAAGGCCTTACTTTCCAAGAGTTTACAAAACACTCATAATCAAGTTTTAGATTGATTTACAATAGAACCCATATCCTTTGTTATCCAAAATCACTATGTTTCATATTCAAGTGATGTTATACACTGCATCACTTTTACAAGTTTTTTCCCATTTATGGGGTCTTTAAAAAGAAACATGTGATTTACGATGGTGGCCATTCCCAACTAATCAAAAAGGCTACTCATCTCTTACCTAATCAAGCTAATGGGATTTCTTCCTGTAGATGGCTTCCTTGTTGAACTGCTTCCTCAGTCAATTCCTTCTCAGGTACTTTCATATGCTCCTTGTCCTTATTTTGGCATAGCTATGGATGTAGCTTCCAACATGTGGATTTCTGATGCCCACCCTTGTTGCAATGACTGCAATGGTTTTCCTTCCTTCATAATTTTTTGACCTTTTTTTGTGTCTCCTTCCTGGGTGGCATATCCTTCCTTGAATGGTTGTCTTTGGTGTGACTCTAGTGAGGAAAACTTGGCTTAGTTCTTCCTTTGAAATGCTCACTATCACTGGAAGGTTGTGATGTGATCTCAACATCCCACACTAACTCAAACTTGTTGCTTGAAGATTCTCTTGTCTATGTGGGTTTGGAGTGTATTTCTTCGGCTTCCTCTCTAAGATAGCCTAATCCTGAATACCGAGGTAGCTTCGACAACTTTGATGAGATTCACAATGCCCTAGACATTAAATCCTAGGCCCTTTCCTTCATATTCCATCTTCTTCATTATCTTTGAACCAATGCCCTTGGCGTGCCTTTCAAATGCACCAAAATCATCATTATAATGAGAACATGAAACCGAAGAATCATTGACATTATTTACCTCAAATTATGATTATGAAGCGGGTGATGATGGCTTCACTGCACCTCCACTTTTCAAAGCCCTCTTTTATGGCTTGTAACTGAAGCCACAATCCTTGCTTCTCCTCCTCTTCTTCTTGTAGTAGCCTTCTCAGTTCAATATTTTTTGCTTGAATGCTCTATTTGATCTCCTCAAGTTCTTGGATCCATGCATTCTTTGATTTTATGCCCATAATTGGTCCAACACCTACAATCCCAACAACAATGATCTTCATCTCATCACCTGAATCAAAACCTAGGTCATGTTTCACTATAGCAACCATTTTCTGCTTCCTTTTTCTGCCATACTTCTTAGGCTTCAATTCTAGATGTAGTTTCTAGCAATGCTCCTCATCACACCCTTATTTCTTGCGATGAGCACAAGAGGGATTTTCTTCCCTTTTCTTTGTTTTCATTGTCTTCTTTGCATGGTTGTCTTGTTCATGCTTTCCCCTACTTTCAAGATGAATTTCTTTCACACTAGCTTCATCCAAATTGGTGGGATCAAACAACAACAATGAATGCTAAAGATAACTAAGCAAAGAACTAATATATTTCATTAAAGTATCTGGTTATTCTAAAGGAATATTCAATTCCAATGCCTGCTTCCTAAACTCTTTTGTGAAAATTTAAACATTTTAACCTTTTCCTTGTCTCAAATGTTACCACTCCATCATGGATTTTTTCTGATAACCTAATGGATAAAATTGTCCTCTTAATGTTGAAAAAAATGCACACCATGAAGAAAAGAGTTAACCATTATGCTAACTACCTTTCCGAATCTTTCTCTCCCACCCTAAAAGAATAGTGCCTTCCAACTAAAGAGATGCCAACTATATCTTTGCCTCATCCTCTTCGATCAGTTGTATACGACAATACACTTCGATTTATCTAATACAATTGTTTAGCTTTTCTGCATTAGCTTCTCCATTAAACATGGGCAAATAAATTTCACATCTAGCTTAAAAGATAGCCTTCTAGAAGCATTTATATGAGGACTATTTTAATGATGATAATGAGATGAAGAAGAAGGACACTCACTTGAAGATGGAGATGGAGGTTCAGGAGGGTCTTCTCCATTTGTAGAAATTATATACAATATGCATGTATATATCCGGACTCTCCTGGTCTCACAATATTTATCTTCTTGCAAAATACAAAATCTTTCCACTATAATTCTTGCGGAAATTTAATCAACAATTGCAAAACACATGAAGCAATAAAAACACACATAACACAGTTGTTTAACGGGAAAGCCTGAAGCTAAAAACCCCAACTATATATTATGTATCATGGAGATCATATGAAAATATCATACAAAGCATACAAAGTTTATCACAAGCTCTCAGTATAGTACAATTGTCATACACTAATCAGGAACAATCTTGCAAATCCATGCACCGATCTTTCCCTCCTGCTAGCCTACCTCCACTGCGCAATCCAAGCTGATTACAAAGACCAATTCAATGTAATCCCACTCTCATTGACTGCGTTCTTATCATTGGCAACTCCAATGTATATATAGATGCAATTCATGCATCACTAGTAGTCACAACAGATAGTCCATCTTGCCCTTTCACCTATCTCTCCACTGATCTCCACTGAAATTGTCCATGCACTGTAGTTAACTAATGTATTCTTCAGTTAATGAGTTATTATTTGTGAATTAATTAACTAATTAATTCACTCCACTCTCACTAGTGTATCAATCAGTTAGACTAGATACAACTAGCTCAACTGAGTCTAACTGAGTTAAACTGAATACAACTCCATAACTACTTCTTTCAACTGTGTCATAACTCTGCCACTTGATTTCCAACCGAGTCCTCCATGCATTAGCTCCAGTAAACCCTTAGGAATTGTGTAATTCCTTCTGTCAGCTGATGTGCCACATCTGTGCACTGAACTGAAGTGCTCCAAGAGAATAAGTTGTTGTTTAGAGTCTGATTATTATTAAGAGCTAATAATAATCGACATGCATCTATTTTTAGATCAGCGATCTATAAATAGACTTTTCCCAATATTCTAAAAATAGAATTTCATCTATTTTTCACATTTGACCAACCATCTACAAATAGCCTCCTGCTACATATAGAATATGCTCGCCATGTCTAAAAATAGACATACACCTAAAAATAGCCTGTGTGGACCCCACCTAGTTTAGGTGATTATTTTCCAACTAGGATCAAGGATGATGTTTCAGGATGCCTCCTTCACTGTTTCTTGTTGCAAACTTCAACACCATTTCCTTGAATTATCGAGGCATTGTCCTCTGCTTTCTTTTTCTTCTTCTTTTCCTTCTTTGCGGCTCTCTTCTCAAAATCTGCAAACAATTTGTCTACCATGTTTATATGGAAAGCTTTGTCATTCTTGGAGCACACATCGTCATTCTCCATTTTCTTTCTTCATGTTGCGTGTCCAATCTCAGGGTCAAAAGACTTGAGTTTCCCTTCGCCCTCTTTGAGTTTGGACTTGGTTATCATCCATACTTGCAATTGACATAACAAAGAAGACTGATCTGATAACAACATGATCCATGATATTTTCTTCGTTGATGTTAGTAGAATTTCATGAAAGGGAATGTCAAACCATAAATGTGACACTTTAAGAAGAAGCAACACATAAAGATAACTTAAATAAAATGCACCAATGTTTGATAACGAAGTTCACCTAATGTGGGATATGTCTCCAGGCCTAGCTTCAAAGTGGAGAGGCCTCTTCATTCATCTCAATGAAAAGGAAATCAAGTACATGGAAAAATACATCATTATACCTCAATTCTAGGAGTGACCTAAAAATGGGCTGCTCAAATCCAAAATTTGACTGCACCAGTCAAATCCTTGTGAATTTCTGAGTAAAATGAGTATAAACTCGACTAGATTCCGACATCGTCAACTTTGGACCCTCAAAGAATCTTCAAGATTCCACAACATAATATTTGGGAATATTTTAGAGAATATTATAAACAATATTCCCTAGGAATATTCTTTAACTTTGTTTGCCCACGCGAGGTTCTGCCTCTTGGTTCATGATGCCTCATCCTAGTTCCGACAACCCGTGATAATGTTCCACTCTCAGCCTCCCGTGGCTTGTCCATCGAATGGGAAAGGGTGAGTTTAAATGGTAATGGATTGACGAGTTGGATGACACATTATATTTGGAACACTGGTTCTCAACAAGTCACTGGTTCAAAACCATCAACCCTATTTTGGATGGAAACAATATAATACAAATCGTTGTTGTTAACATTCAAAAATCATCTGTCATATATATATATATATATATATATATATATATATATATATATATATATTATATTTTTAAATATTTTTGTTAACCAACCGCTGAACAATCACTGAATTTGGCCGATGTCGCCAAGGGTTGGGCCTTTTTTACTGCCAATCGGGTGCCATGTGGCACCATTTTATTAGGCCACGTGGCCCCATGCTATTGGGCACAGAGTTGTTGATCCAGGAGGATCTCCACCAACAAAGAAGTTTACTTATGCACCATGAAGACACTTTATGATGGGTGACAAAGTAATGAGTGAATTAATTCATTGTTTCATTTTAAAAATTATGAAGTGGATAATGTTCTAAGTGAGTGGAAAATGACTCACCAAAATATTCACTTATTATTCCATTTGAGATATTAGTTTTATGTGAGAATTGACCTCACAACTAATTTGCTATTTCTCATTAAGAGGTTGAGCTTTCTTGGCATGGATAAGATCCTTGAAGTTGGGTTTGCCATTTTTGCCTTGAGTAAGTTTTGAAGTCCTAGAATCATGGAGTTTGTCTTTCCTTAAAATGTCTTGAGATCCTACTATCAGGATTGGGGAGTTATAAGAAAACTATATAAACTCATGATGTGAGGCCTTATGGAGGAGAGGAGAAAGGATAGAAACTAGGCCTTGGAAAGCTGATAGTGCTTGGCTAATGCTCAACATGGAACTCAGAATGTATGAAAGCTTAATCAAAGATGAAAATATAAGACCTGCTCTTTCCAATTGGAAGGTGTCCGGAGATGCAACCTCGTGTTGAGTTGGAGTGGTGAACTCCGTTACCAATTTGGTTGTCTTTCGCTTATGTGTTATGTGCTTCCCGATTATGTTTAATTCATGTTAATATGTGTATGCTCTAACATGCTCATTTGAACCTGTATAAGCCATAGTCGTTTTAAAAGATCTTAGTACCGTACACGTGATGGTTGGGTAGTACTCGACCCGTGATCGGATCAAGTGGTATCGGAGCAGGTGACTGCTTTGCAGGATGGGCAAAGGAACAAAGCACGCTGAAAGACTGCAAGAGTTGCAAGAGATAAACGAAAGCCTTCAAGCCGAAAATGCAGAATTGCGAAGATTATTTCTCGATAAGCAGGAGCTTCAAGAGATGCTACGAGCTAAAGAGGAGATATTGTCTAAATTGCAGAAAGTTGAGACAACGGAGGTTGCATGTCAAACCGAGGTATGTGATGTCACTTCAAGTTCTGTTCTCTCTCAATATGAAACTAATGTTGGCATGAAAATCCTCATGAAGATGGGGTATAGCGGAGGTGGACTTGGCATAAATGGCCAAGGAATCACCCAACCATTGGAGGTTGTACCAAGACAACCATTTGCAGGTTTGGGTTATCGACAGGAAGAAGGAGAATGCTCGAAGGTAGCTGAAACAAAATTCATCCCTTCATCACCCGATTCCAAGAAAGGAATCAAGCCACCTAGTTTCCATCAATTTAAGGACAAGCCAAGAAGGTATGACAATCATTCAGATTCTACTTTTGCACATAAGAGAAGTGATTGCTTTCATAGATCTACTAACTATGGTGTAGTTAAGCATCATACAAGGAAAGAGTGGGTTAAGAAGACAGATTTGCCCACAAGAAGGGAGACCAAGAAGAATGAGAACGTTCTAAATCCTCCTATCATGAAGACACAGTGGAATGGGAAATGGTCTAATTTCTGCAATTTCTGCAAAATCAGTGGCCATTGGGAGAAGAAGTGCTGGAAGTTGCACCCCGAAATTCGCCAAGAGTCAAGCAAACATATGGCGAAAGAGCTCGTGAAGAAAGCTCCATTCACCATTCAAAAAACACGCTTACAAGAAAGAAATGCTTGGTTCGAGTTTGGTAAGCATTTCATGATGTTTCTCCAGGTTATATTTCTGATCTTCTGCAAAATTTCGAGTTTTATGGGGGCAGGTATTCGTCTTTTGATGGAAAATTCTCAAAATTATTCTAACTCGGAATCAACAAATAATGGAACCATCGCGAAGAGATCGACAAGAGGAATCCAACGACGCTGGAATCACGTCAAACGGCCTCTCGATGGAAAAGTTATTGCAACCTGAAATTTTGTCAAATCAAGGCAAAGGCAGAAGTTCTGAGTTATTATAAGCAAAATTAGATTACACTTATTATTAGCTCGACTCAGTGCCCTGTACCGACTGGCTAAATTACTGAGCGATATAATTTGTAATCTTTCGAACACTTGAACTTCAAATGTCAGAAGCATTGAATCTCACCACGGCCAGATTATTCCATGTGGAATGAAATGAAATTGAAAGGACCAGTGCCGCTTTCTGGCCCTTCACAGGGCACTAGCGTTTGATAGCATTGAGATCAAGGCACCAGTGGGGACAATAAAAGGTTGTGTATCTACCTCTGCATGAGAAGTTTCTCACTCAGCGTGGCTGCTGGAACGTGCGACAGTGATTAAGGATAGATGCGCCGCAAGTGTTTGATATGCAGATGCTAAGGTTTGGAATTGGTCGCTGCTCACAAAGGCGACATGCTACTGCAGGCTACCATGGTAAAAAGCATCGTCGAGCTGGGTCATACTCTGAAGGCAATTCATTTCCCACGATAAATTTGGGCCGGTGGGGAATTCATGGATTGGTTTTCCGTGATAGAAGTGAGTTGCCGGATTTTGTGCCACAAAATCGGCATTTTGGATAATGAAAAGAAATGTGATCTCAGTATTTACGATGACTCCCTGGCAGAAGGGATCACAGATTGGTATTCGTTATCGGTGAGAGTGGTGTAAGCTAATTTTGTTTTTTTTCCTCCCATGATCGGCGCGCAGAAAACTTCGTCGTTGTTGGGATCTCCCGCAGATTTTGGGGGCCATTTAACTAATTGTACACCAGCAGCAACCGCCATGGCCCAGAAGATAACTTCATTTGTGCTGGTGGTGCTGTTATTAGCATTCATAGCTTCAGCTATGGCCGCTAAATAGCTTTATGTGGTGTACTTAGGAGGACAACACGATGAAACTGGTAGCCGAATCTCATCGTGTGCTCTGGCATCAGTTCTAGGAAGCAACGAGGCCGCCAAAGACAACATCTTGTACTCATACAGGGGAAGCGTAAACGGTTTTGCTGCTACTCTTGACGAAGAGCAAGCTATTACTCTCTCAAATCTACCGCAGGTATTGTTTGTATTTGTCAGCCAAACAAGAAGTCTGCACACAACTCGTTCATGGGGATTTCTTGGATTAGAAGTTGGAGCGGGAGAATCTGATCAGATGTTATGAGAAGATCTGATGCGTTTGATGTATAGTGCTTTAAAAATGGCATGACATCCTTCACTTCGATTATCACCAGTCTCACGGTGTTAGTAGCGACGGGGTATTCGATGGAGTAGGCCCAACAATCGTTGCATATTTTGTACAGGCAAAAAGAGCAATTCAGCGATGGCATTATGTTTTTTTTGTTTGTTTGAAGATGCTATTGTGATGGCCTTTGACAGATGAGACTGATGGAGGAGATAACCCTGTCTGTTCTTTATGTCACCAAAGCAAGCTGCTATTGACTTGACTTCTGTGGCCAGCTTGGCACTGCATATCTTGGACGTGCATGGCGTGATTTCTCTCGCGTTGTTTACATCAATTCAGTGTTCAACGTCGCCTGGTCAGACTTTGGTCACCCGCGACGAAAAAAACACTGCATATTATGGTATTCCAGTGGAGCAGTCTTTGGACAGTGAGACAGAGGGCCTATAGCCAATCGCTGGAGCTGGATAGCTTTTACACGCCCAAAGTTGTGGTTCAAGGTCGATCCTGGTGTTTGGGTTCCGATACTGAGTCTGACCTCTCTCTTATACGCTCTGCCCCACGTTTTCCATTTTTTGAGATCAAGACAGCTATTGATCGGTCCTCTGAATTGAGTGAGCCTGAGAAGGCCATTGAGACTCAAAGTATAAGGTTATAGTCTTGATATTCTGGTGGCCTTGTATGAGAATGGGCTTGTCATAGATTGCACAAAAGGCGAGAAAAAAGGACAAGTTCTCACCAATGATTTCATTGTAAGGTGTCTGGAAAAAACGTGTACTGTCAGAGATGTATCTGTTAGGAAAATAGTCATGAGAAAAGAGACCTTCAATCTTTGCACAAATTAGTCATGTTTTTCCAGAATGCCTCCACCTTAGAAATTCAAGGAGATTGACTTTCTGGACAAGTTGCGAACAATTTTCGTAGCTGGTCGTTTATTTTGGGCATCAACTCCCTTCTGGAAAGAGAATGAATGTGCAACCCGGGAAGAATGTGTATAAGGCTTGACACATACAATGCTAGACAAGATGCACTAACTTCATGTCACTTTGACAGAGACCGTCTGACGAGGAGCGCGATAGTACTTGACGAGTGAGGTGTAGGCATGTAATCACTTGGAGGCAACGCAATGGAGAAATTCACAATGGTTTGCTATTGGATGAATTTATGTTCCACGATCCGACTCAAGTTTTGTCTTGTTCAACTGTTGCATGGATTGTGACGGCCGCAACAAGTGTCTTCTGCCTCAACAATCAACCTCGTGTTTTGATCCAAGTATTTGAAGGAAGTCTCATGTCTCACACTAGAAGCTTGGCATGTATGTGTGAGAGTTGTTACACGGGGGGGGCCTTTGGGGAACAGTGAATTGTCAGTGTGCAAATGGATGTATCTTACGTGGCCTCCCTCCTTACGGTGGACAGACATAAATGGGTAATTAAAAGTGGCATTTTATTTTATTTCCTTACCTATAGTTCGTTGATGCGCTTTTTGTTTAATGGGGGATCTAAATCATTATCACATTCCAAGTGAATATGATATTTGGCATATATTTTGTAAAAGGGTGGAATTTTCATTTTTTTCACCATTAGTGCTTCTTGTTATGCACCCATTATGCACTCATTATGGAGAGGGGATCTAAAACTTTAAAAAAAAAAAAATTGAGCACATATTGGCCACATTAAATTACTTGCAGTTGCCATCATATTTTGGCATCAGAAATTTGGCATGTAAGTTGTCAAATGCCATGTAATAGGCCATAGTTGCCATCATGTAATAGGCCATAGTTGCCATCATGAAATTCATGATGTAAAGTTGATTATAAAGCATTGTAAAAGGCTTGTTTCAGCCACTCTTATGTGAGGGAGAGTGTGAGGCGTAATTTTACGCATTAAGCCTTGTTGGCTTCTTTGTAATCAGGTTGAATGAGGAAATTTTCCTAAAGCCATTTTGGCATGTAAACTTGACCAATGAACCCTTGGCAAGTGTTGTAAACAGGTACGATCAGCTACAGGTTGCAGCTTTCTGCAGATGTGGACTTTTGCATTCCGATTCTGAAGGACTAAGGTGAAGGGATCTTGCAGGAATGTTCCTTTTTCAGGCATTTGTGTTGCAGCTTTCTGCAGATGTGGACTTTTGCATTCCGATTCTGAAGGACTAAGGTGAAGGGATCTTGCAGGAATGTTCCTTTTTCAGGCATTTGTGTTGCAGCTTTCTGCAGATGTGGACTTTTGCATTCCAATTCTGAAGGACTAAGGTGAAGGGATCTTGCAGGAATGTTCCTTTTTCAGGCATTTGTGTTGCAGCTTTATGCAGATGTGGGCTTTTGCATTCCGATTCTGAAGAACTGAGGTGAAGGAATCTTGCAGGAATGTGCCTTTTCAGGCATTTGTGTTGCAACAGTTGCAGGTGTTGGCATTATCTTCCGATTCCGAAGAACAGTAGGTGAAGGAGTCATGATGGAATTTGCTTTTCAGAGACATTTGCATACAGTTGATTCGATTGAAGCTGATACTTTTGGAGACCAAAAGTTTTCTTTTCGAGGAGGTTTGATCCAGGAGGATCTCCACCAACAAAGAAGTTTACTTATGCACCATGAAGACACTTTATGATGGGTGACAAAGTAATGAGTGAATTAATTCATTATTTCATTTAAAAATTATGAAGTGGATAATGTTCTAAGTGAGTGGAAAATGACTCACCAAAATATTCACTTATTTTCCATTTGAGAAATTAGTTTTATGTGAGAGTTGACCTCACAACTAATTTGCTATTTCTCATTAAGAGGTTGAGTTTTCTTGGCATGGTTAAGATCCTTGAAGTTGGATTTGCCATTTTTTTCCTTGAGTAAGTTTTGAAGTCCTAGAATCATGGAGTTTGTCTTTCCTTAAAATGTCTTGAGATCCTACTATTGTGGATTGGGGAGTTATGGGGAAAAACTATATAAACTCATGATGTGAGCCTTATGGAGGAGAGGAGAAAGGATAGGAAACTTAGCCTTTGAAAGCCATAGTGCTTGGCTAATGCTCAGCCATGGAACTGGAATGTATGAAAGCTTAATTTGAAGATGAAATATAAAGGATCTGCCTTCCAATTGAAGCAGGTCCGGAGATGTAACCCCAGTGAGTTGGAGGGGTGAACTCCGTTATCAATTTGGTTGTCTTTCGCTTATGTGTTATGTGCTTCCTGATTATGTTTAATTCATGTTAATATGTGTATGCTCTAACATGCTCATTTGAACCTGTATAAGCCATAGTCGTTTTAAAAGATCTTAGTACCGTACCCGTGATGGTTGGGTAGTACTCGACCCGTGATCGGATCAGTTGTTGGCAATATGATGCAGAGTGTTGTCCTTGATGGCAACCCACTGAATGAAGATGAAGACATGCGACTATTGACATGTGTTGTTTTTTATGGCGAACCACCTGATGAAGTTATTCTTGACCTTTTGGACTTTGTAAATGATGTAAATCTGATATGAAATGATGTTTGTTAGCAATATGATGCTGAGTGTTGTCCTTGAATGGCAACCCACTTGATGAAGATGATGGCAACTTACTTGATGAAGTTGTGCTTGATAGAATATGTTCTTGATGAAGTAAATACATATCTACAACAGAAGGAAAATGAAGAAAGGAATTCAAGATGTACAATCTTGATGAAAAAAGAGTATGTCTCTAGGCACACGCTTTACCTGTTTGCTGGAAAGTCGCGTATGCACGTGGTAACAAACGTGCTAAGCTCTGCTGTGACAAGGTAAAAAAGTTATTTTTTAAAAGCAAACACCAGGGGTAACCATCATAGTATTGACCCAATTGTATTGCAATGATTCGCTTAAATGGACCTCGTCCAGAATGGCTCATCTAAGTAATGTGCTGGTTTGTTCGTTAAACAGTATGCACCTATATAAGGAGAAGAAATTCATTGTGCAAATGATGAGTGTGGGTGCAAGATGTCTGAGCTTGAATGAATACTTCTCTCTGAAGTATATCTGAATGGAAAGGGTTACAATTGAATGATAGATCTGAATGTATGATGCACCAATGATGAAGAAGGGGATCTAGATCTGAAATATACTTGTATTTGCTAGATCTGTTTATGGATTGTTTAGATCTGTGATGAGGCGAACATCTAGGCGAACATCTGTCTGAGGGAAAGGGTAAAATATGAAGTGATGTATCTGCAGTGAAGAATTGCAATGACATATAAGTGTGAAGAACCATACGCTAGTTCTCCGAAGAGGAAGCGCGTATATACGCGGCTTCGCTGAAGAGAAAGGGCGTATGCGCAATAAATTTATCTCTGTAATTTGTACTGAAGTATACGCTGGTTTATGTGGACGGAAGCGCGTATATACGCGACATCAGAGAAAGGAAAGCGCGTATGCAAACTAGGGTTTGCTGAAGTCTGTGGTAAGAAATGTCTGATCTGTTCTGCTGGTTTACTGATATCTGTCAGTGAGTTATATGTATCTGTTTCATGGTTGACTGTGCTTAAAAGTATGGAAAGGGTCTAGTTTGAAAATATGATGAAATGTGGCCTGCAAGTGGTGTTCTATTGAAGTTGTTGGATCCAGTGTGAAAATTGATGAAACGTGGTCCAAGGTGGTGCTGAGGGTTGTAGCCTTCAGTCAGGGGGTTGTAGCTCCCTTCCAGGTGAGGCTGGTAAACGAGATCGGGGGGTCGTAGCTCCCTTCCAGGAGAGGCCGGTAAACGAGTCAGGGGGTTGGAGCTCCCTTCCAGGAGAGGCTGGTAAACGAGCGCAGGTGGGTGCCTGCGTGCTGGTCAAGTCTGCGCCAGCACATATGTTGTAAGATGTTTTCTCTATAGTAAAATATTGAAGGCTGAGCAACTGCAGCGGTGGTTTTCTCCCGACTTGGGTTTCCACCTAAAAATCCTGGTGTTCATGTGTGATGCTTTGTGTGATGGTTTATTCTGTTCTTACTGCACATGTTTACTGTTTATAGAACATCTAATGAATGAATGATGAAATGATATAAGTGAAGAACTAATGGCATAATTAGATCTCTGTGTATACGCGAGTTTTATGAAGGATATCCGCGTGTATACGCTACTTGGCTTCAGCAAAGTAGCGTATGGGTTTTAAGGAATGAAAAAGTAAAAAGATTTGAATATGCAGTAAATACTGATTCACCCCCCCCTCTCAGTATTTTTCCCAACAATTGGTATCAGAGCAGGTCCTTGTGCAGAAGCTTGATCGCTTAAAGGAGATCCGTCGCAATGGGAAGTCAAGAAGGAGTAATGTCTATAAAGCCACCTCTATTCAATGGAAGCAATCCGATATTCTGGAAGGTACGTACAAAAGCATATCTGCAAAGTCTTGGTGCAGATGTATGGGCAATCGTGGAAGAAGGTTATCAATACCCGGCAAGTATTCCTACTGATGCAGCAGAAAGGAAGAAGTATGAAACCAATGCCAAAGCAGTATATGTCTTGCTAGGAAGCATGTCTGAATCAGAATTTGCTAAAGTGATGCAGCTACATTCAGCAAAAGAGATATGGGACAAAATCATTCTGAGCTATGAAGGAGATACAAAGGTAAAAAATGCAAAACTCCAAACTCTTAGAATCGAATATGAAAATTTGAAGATGCATAGTGATGAAAGTGTTGCCAGTTTCTTTCTTTGTCTAGATGATATTGTAAATCGGATGAGAAATTTGGGTGAAACCATAACCGATACTACTCTGGTGGAAAAAGTCTTAAGATCCTTGACGTCAAAATTTGACTCTAAAGTTTCAGCTATTGAAGAAAGGCAAGATCTGCAAACTCTTACTATTGTTCAATTACATGGTATTCTGACTACTTTTGAAATGAGACAAGGAGGTCCTTCTCAAATCAAAGAAGTTGTTTTTAAGGCGTCTTCAAAAGGAAAAGAAAAGGAAGTTGTCAAAGAATCCAGCTATATATCTGAAGAAGAAGAAGAAGCAAATTTTGTGAGAAAACTTCAACTAGGTACCGGAAGTTCAAAGGTAAGCTTCCTTTCAAATGTTTTAATTGTGGAAGAGTTGGTCATTATGCTGCAAAGTGTCCTTATAAAGAAACATCGGCTAAAGGAAAAGAAGTAGCAAGAAGGAATAAGAATCGATCTAGCACAAGAAAAAGTTATTATACTAATGAAGACAGTGATGGATCATCTAATAGTGAGGAAGAATGTGAAGAAGACTTTAGACTTCTCATGGCATTTGAACAAAGAGAAGAAAAGGATACTTTTGTGGATGCTCTAGAGGACAAGGATTTTCTTGAAGAAAACAATCAACTCAAAGTAAGCCTAGAAGAAAAGAACATAATCATAGAGACTCTTGAAAATCAGCTTGAAGCAAAGGAAAAACGCATTGAGGAATTGGAGTGTGAAGTAGTAAGTCTAAGGAAAGATAATGAAAAAGTGAAGACTCTCAATCTTAGATTTGCTAAAGGTTCAGAAACCTTAGATGAGATTATCAAGACACAACGGTCTCCTCTTATAAAAACAGGTCTTGGATATACTGGGGAATCTTCCCAGACTTCAGCACCAAATTATCTGAAGGCAGTCACAACTGGTTCTCTTCATTCAGCCACTCAGCAAGGGAACAAAGGATTTCAAGGAACACTAACAGGGAGATATTTCAAAGAAGCTACAACCAACAGGTAAATTCAAATAGAAGATTTCATGATCGCAGAAATTTCTACTTCAATGGACAATGTTTCTCATGTCACAATTTTTGTCATAAAGTTGTTCAATGTGTTGCATATAAAACCATCATGACAAGAGAAGCAAGAAAGAAAAGGATGAATATTGAACCAAAGAAGAACACCTATAACAACTTTTCTCCTCTTCAAAATGAAGTTGAATGTACTTATTGCAATAACTTTTGTCATGAAGAATCTGAATGCAGGAGCAAGGTCCAGCCAAAAGAACATGTTCCCTCAAGCTCTAAAGTATGGAAAAAGAAAGAAATACAGGTTGAAAATTTTGGGATAGCATTATTTGCAGAAGGTGAAGAAAATCAATGGTACATTGATAGTGGGTGCTCAAGACACATGACAGGTGACAAAAGCAAACTTCATACTTATAATGCTCTAGAAAAGGAAAAGAAAGTTACATTTGGAAATGATACTCCTGCTGTGATTAAAGGAAAAGGGTCAGTATTTCTAAAAGAAAAGGTGAAGGCTAAAGATGTCATGTATGTGGATGGATTAAGGCATAACCTATTAAGTGTTAGTCAAATGTGTGATCAAGGAGCAGAAGTGGTCTTCAGTTCAAAAGAGTGTATGGTTCGTGATCTTGATACAGGTAAAATCATTATAAAAGGAAAAAGAAATCCAAGCAACCTGTATGTACTAAACGGCATAGATCAATGTTACTTGAGCAAGTCTTCAGAAAATTGGCTATGGCATAGAAGGCTGGGGCATCTGAGCTTCTCTCAAATCAACAAAGCAAGTAGACTTCAAGCTGTTCGTGGTCTTCCCAATATTAATCTACCAGAAAGTATCATATGCAAATCTTGTCAATTCGGTAAGCAGACCAGAGTACGATTTAATGCCAAAGAAGGATCATCAAGTGAGCCTCTTGAACTCATTCATATTGACATATGTGGACCTATGAGGAAAAAGTCACCACGTGGGGAAGAATACTATATCTTATTTATTGATGATTACTCTAGAATGTGTTGGATCGGGCTCATTAAACACAAGGATGAAGCATTTGAAAAATTTCAGATCTTCAAAGCTTTAGTTGAAAATGAATTAGATCTAAAAATCAAGTGTCTTAGATCTGATCGAGGAGGAGAATATACATCAAATGAATTCTTTGAATTTTGTGAACAACATGGCATAAAAAGACAATTCTCTGTAGCAGGTACTCCACAGCAAAATGGCGTAGCAGAAAGAATGAATAGAACAATTCAACAAATGGCTAGAGCTATGCTCGATGATTCTGGAACTCCTGACATGTTCTGGGGAGAAGCAGCACATACAGCAGCTAACATTCTCAACAAGGCTCATGTTCGGGTAAATAGTGACAAAACTCCATATGAACTACGGTATGGTAATTCTCCATCTGTGAAGCATTTTAGAGATTTTGGAAGTAAATGCTTTATCAAAAATAATGATGAAAAGCTTGGCAAGTTTGAACCTAGATCAGATGAAGGGATATTTCTTGGTTACTCATCTTCAAGCAAAGCATACACATGTTACAATAAAAGGCTTTGAAATATTGTTGAATGTATTGATGTTGTTATTGATGAGTCTCCTGCAGCTCCTAAAGAAGAAAAACAAACAACAAAAGAAGATGATGGTGACTTTTGTCCTTCTACATCAAATAGAAATGATATAGACAGTGGATCCAATGAAGAACCTGAAAATGATCTATCTGAAAAAGCTCCATCCAGATATGTTCAAAAGAATCATCCTGAGTCTCAAATTTTGGGAGACAAGGAATCGGGTGTACGAACAAGGAGAACTCTGGTGGGATCTTCTAGTCATCTGGCACTTCTATCCACAATTGAACCACACAATGTCAATCAAGCTAGCAAATATGAATGTTGGAAGCAAGCCATGAATGAAGAGCTTGATCAAATTGAAAAGAATGACACTTGGGAATTGGTACCAAGACCACATAATAAAAATGTCATTGGAACTAAATGGATTTTCAAGAACAAGTTAAATGAGAATGGGGATGTTGTAAGAAACAAAGCTAGATTGGTTTGCAAAGGGCATACTCAACAAGAAGGTATAGACTTTGAAGAAACTTTTGCTCCTGTAGCTAGACTTGAAGCCATAAGAATGTTTCTTGCTTTTTCAAGTTTTCAACAAATAAAAGTTTATCAAATGGATGTTAAATCTGCATTTCTCAATGGTGATCTAGAAGAAGAAGTTTATATAGAACAACCAGAAGGATTCATTTTGGGAAATGATGAAAATATTGTTTGTAGAATTAAAAAGGCTCTATATGGTCTCAAACAAGCTCCAAGGGCATGGTATTATCGTCTTGACAAATATCTTCATCAACAAGGATTTTCAAAGGGGTCTGCTGATAGCAACTTATACACAAAAGTTGAAAATGATAAACTATTTATTGTGGTTGTATATGTTGATGATATCATTTTTGGGAGTAACGAAGAATCTATGAGTCAAACATTTGCTTCTGTCATGCAGCAAGAATTTGAAATGTCCTTACTTGGGGAACTAACATTCTTTCTTGGCTTGCAAGTGCATCAAACTGTAGATGGTATATTCCTATCACAAGCAAAATATCTTAAGCAAATTCTGAAGAAGTATGGCATGGAAGAATGCAAACTTGTAAGTACACCAATGATAACCGGATGCAATCTCAGTTCTCATGATGATTCTCCCACGGTGAATCAACCAGAATACAGATCAATGATAGGAAGTCTACTTTATCTCACTGGGACTAGGCCAGACATTATGCATGTAGTTGGGATTGTTGGACGATTCCAAGCTAATCCAAAAGAGTCTCACCTTCAGGCTGTCAAAAGAATTTTCAAGTATCTACAAGGAACTCAAGACTTTGGACTATGGTATCCAAAGAATGTTGATCTTACTCTTCATGCTTACACTGATGCAGATTGGGCAGGAAATGTTGATGATCGGAAAAGAACGAGTGGTGGTGCATTCTATATGGGACCCTGATTGGTATCTTGGCTCAGCAAGAAGCAAAATTCTATTGCATTATCTACATCAGAAGCAGAATATGTGGCTGCCGCATCTTGTTGCACTCAACTCCTTTGGATGATGCAAACCTTGCAAGATTTTCAAATCAAATGTACACCTCCTGTCCCCATTAGGTGTGATAATACAAGTGCCATCAGTATCTCAAAGAATCCTGTTATGCATTCGAAGACCAAGCACATTACCATCAAGTATCACTTCTTACGTGAACAAGTGCTTGAAAAAAAGGTGAAGTTGGAGTATGTTCCTTCCAAGGAACAAGTTGCTGATATATTTACCAAACCTCTGCCCAGGGAAGCGTTCGAGTATCTAAGACAGAAACTGGGAGTATTTTCTGCCAGTCAAAAGAAAAAATCTGCTTAAATTCAGAAGATTAATTTGAATACGCGGTTTTACTGAAACACAGTCGCGTATATACGCAAGTATATTAACATAAAGCCACATATGGATAATTGCTGACATTTTTTGGTTGGGGTCAGCATTTTTTAGTATTGATTTGGTTATTCTGGTTATGATTATCACTGACAGAGCATTTAATGTCACGAAGACAGGTACAGAAAGGACAAACTCAGGGGGAGATGAAGAAATGTGAAGTTTTCAATGATTCACTTTCCATACGCGGGTTACATGAACAAAAGTCGTGTATACACGCGAGTTCCAGCAGACACAGTCGCGTATTCATCACTGATAAGAGAATTTATATGATAGCTGAAGATCTGGAGCAGAGGTTCAGGGGGAGCATCAGTCTGACTGTTAATAACTGCATTATTAACTTTGTATCAACTTATTTTCTCAGCTCAAAATAATGATGAAATGATACTTGGTTTCTTATGTTGAAGATCATGGATGAGCCCGAATTGTTACTTAATAAAGAATATCTGTTGGATGAGATGGAAGTATTTTTTTTTAGAGATATGGACAGATCATGCAGATTTTGTTGATAATGACTTGCTGTTGAAAGTCTTCAGGTTGCACAAGTTAAGGAGGAGCCTTGGCCATATGGAAAGGATGCATTGGATGCACATTGTCAGGGGGAGCCCTAGTATAATGCATTGTTGGCATTATGATGGTTCTGATATATGATCTCTCTTGAGGTCTTTCTGGTTTTGGTCATGAAAAGTCATATTTGTAACTTGATGAAAAGGTCATGTTGAGACCCATGATGTAAACTTGTAATATTCAGTCATGCAAGGACTTGTCAAAATTTGTAAACCCACTTGGTTGGGTAGCTGAGTCAAATTTGTAAACCCACTTGGTTGGGTCATTGAGTCTCTTATGTAAATCCATTTGGATGGATCTTTGATGTATGTATGAGTCTTTGATGATAGGAAGGTCATAGAGTCATTGAAAAATATGTTTGAAGATTCAGCATGAGCTCAGGGGGAGCTTGGTCACTTCAGTGTACATCAGATCTGCAGAACGTTTCCTTCTACATGAGGAGAAAAACCGTGTGTTGATCTTGATCCGCCCTTTTCCCTTGATGTCAAAGGGGGAGAGTGACATGGTGTTTGAAATGGAGAGAAAGAATGGTGTCAAAGAATGGGGAGAGTGACATGGTGTCTTTGTATTCTTAATGTACCTATCTGTTGTGGTGATCAAACACCATCGTGGTTGCCATCAAGTCCAAAGGGGGAGATTGTTGGCAATATGATGCAGAGTGTTGTCCTTGATGGCAACCCACTAAATGAAGATGAAGACATGATATTGTTGGCATGTGCTGTCCTTGATGGCAATCCAATTGATGAAGTTGTGCTTGAAAGAATATGGTAAATCTGATGTATCTACAGTGAGTACAGAAGGTAATGAAGAAAGAAATTCAATATGTGCTAGATCTATGATGAAAAGAGTATGTCTCAAGGCATACGCGGATTTTCTAGGATAAGTCGGAGAGTCGCGTATGCACGCGAAGGAACGTTCAAGTCGTATGGGAAAAACGCTCTATAAAGTGCAAAACCAGGGGTAACCACCATGGTATTGACCCATTGTATTGAGTAATGATTCGTCTGTATGTGAGCCTGTCCAGGAATACCATCGGAAGTAATGTGGTTTTAGATCATGGTATTGAAAAAGGGTAAACCTATATAAGGAGAAGAAATTCATTGTGCAAATGATATGAGTGGGTGCAAGATGTCTGAGCTTGAATGAATACTTCTCTCTGAAGTATATCTGAATGGAAAAGGTTACAGTTGAATGATAGATCTGAATGCATGAAGCACCTATGAAGAAAATTATGAAGAAGTGAATCTAGATCTGAAATGTATTTGTATTTGCTACATCTGTTTATGGAATGATTAGATCTGAGATGAGGCGAACATCTGTCTGATGTAAAGGGTAAAATCTATGTGATGTGTCTGTTCTGAAGAATTGTAATGTCCTAAAAATATGAAGAACCATACGCTAGTTTGACGCAGAAGAAGCGCCTATATACGCGGCTTCGATAAAGAGAAAGCGCGTATTCTCATTGGATTTACCTCTATAATATGTACAGAAGTATACGCGGGTTTGTATGGTAGAAGGCGCGTATATACGTGGTATAAGTGAAAGGAAAGCGCGTATGCAAACTAGGGTTTTCTGAAGCATGGGATATGAAATGTCTGATCTGTTCTGCTGTGTTGCTACTATCTGTATTCTACAGTTCTGAGTTGTCGGTTTCAGTTTGGTTGTATGATGGAGCTTAAATATGTGTGTTGGATCCAGTTTGAAAATTGATGAAACGTGGTCCATAGAGGTGCTGAGGGTTGTAGCCTTCAGTCAGGGGGTTGTAGCTCCCTTCCAGGAGAGGCTGGTAAACGAGCGCAAGTTGGTGCCTGCATACTGGTATGAGTCTGTGCCAGTACATAGGTTGTAAGATGTTTTCCTTATAATAAAATATTGAAGGCTGAGCAACAGCAGCGGTGGTTTTCTCCCGACTTGGGTTTCCACCTAAAATCCTGGTGTTCATGTGTGATGCTTTGTGTAATGGTTTGTTATGTTCTTACTGCACATGTTTACTATTTATTAAACATCTTATGAATGAATGATGGAATGATATAAGTGAAGAATTATTGACATAATTAGATCTCTGGGTATACGCGAGTTTCATAAAGGGTATCCGCGTATATACGCGAGTCTGTATCAGGAAAGTAGCGTATGGGTTTTAGAAGCAAGAAAAAGTAAAAGTTTTGAATATGCAGTAAATACTGATTCACCCCCCCCTCTCAGTATCTTTCCCAACACAACCTCAGGTACTCATTGAAAATTTTGAAAAATGGGCTTTGGATTTTGTCGGACCAATCAATCCACCATCAAGACAAAAGAGGTATATTCTTGTGTGCACTGATTATGTTACTAAATGGGTAGAATCTAAAGCACTTCCTTTTGCTACTGAAAATGTTGTAGTTTCATTTCTTTTGAGGATATTTTTACTCATTTTGGAGTCCCAAGGGAAATTGTGATAGATCAAGGTACTCAATTCATATCCAGAATGGTATATAAGATAGTGGAGGATTATAGAATCAGGCATCGAAAGTCTACTCCATATCATCCACAAGAAAATGGACAAGTAGAATCTACTAAAAAAGTGATTGAAGCAATCCTTAACAATATTGTACATTTGCATAGAAGGGACTAGGTAGAAAAGCTTCCAGAAGCTTTATGGGCATACCGTACCACATGGAGAAGCACTAAAATACATACTCCCTATTAAATTGTTTATGGGAAGCAAGTCCAATTTCCTATTCAGTTTCAAATAAAAAATTTCAAAACAACAATTAAAATGGGACTTGACCTATCATAGGCACAAAAGTGGAGAATGGGACAACTCAATGAGCTTGATGAAATAAGGCAAGATGTTATTTATAAGACCAATTTAGTTCAGAAACATAGATCCAAATGGCATGAAAAATATATCAAAGAAAGAAAATTTCAAGCAGGAGATTGGACATTAATATTTGATTCAAAGTTTAAGGATTTTCAAAGTAAATTTCAAACTCACTGGCTTGGGCCTTATGAGATTGAAAAAGTATTTGATAATGGATCAGTTGGTATCAGGACCATTGATGAAGGAAAATTTCCTTTCCTTGTGAATGGACATAGACTAAGAATTTATCACAAGTCATTAACAAAGGAAGAATTTGTTAATATTTTTCAAAATAATTCTGATTTTAAGTTGGTTGAGAAGAACTTTTATTCTTCTCCAGCCTAAAGCCTTCTTTTTTTCGTAATATATATATATATATATATATATATATATATATATATATATATATATATATATATATATAATAAAAAATAATAAATGTATAAACATGAAAAACAACAATTGTTGTTCAACGTTTATAAAGAAAATCTATGGTTAAAATCAAGAATTATTGGCACCTTAACTTTTATTCATGTCTATTCTAAATCCCATTTTCTTTGCATCCCTTTATTTTCTCTCTAAATAAAAAAATCTACAGAATTACTGATAATATGCAGCTCTGACGGATTTTTTCATCTAATGTTTGATAGGAACCTTTAAATTGAAGAAATGATTGAATCCACCACTAAATCACCCAAAGACAATGCAAAAAGGAGCAACCAAGTGTTAGCAACATCAATTCACAAGGTATGCAAATATTTAATTTGATAATAAGGGCCAAAACATTAGTTTATGTATTATATGGACATTATACCACCAGTTCAAAAAACATTATTGCTAAAAGTTGAGATGAAAATATCTTGTCAAATCAAACAAATTCCAAATCCCCCCATTCACTCCTCATCATTACATAAACACTCCAGTCTGAATTCCAACTTCATTGTTGAAATCGCCCAACTCACATTCATTCATACCCTAATGGTTACTTGTTTTCCTTTCGCTCTGATACTCTCATCAAATCCATTATTCTGAAACCCTCACTCATACCCTATCAAGAAGTGATTCTAAGGTGAAACTTCTCAACCATGGAGGTCATAGTAAGAACAAAACCAAAGGGGAGAAAATTCATGGAGGGATACCCACAGGTGAAGGAAGTGTTGCAAAAAGCACAGTGGCTTGAATGTGTGGATAAATTTGATGGTATTAACAAATAATTAACCAAATAATTTTGCAGGGCCTTTTTGGAATGGAGGTTGAAATTGGATACATTAAGTTTGTAGTTAAAGAATACTTTATTGTTGAAGCTACCAAATTGTCGAGAATTAGATAAAGATGGTTCAAGAACATAGGCAATGAAGGAGAAGAATGGAAGACCTTTTTGAAGAATCCAGGTATGGACACCACCATTTTTAAGAAAGGTATTCCAAGTACATCACTTAAGGGTAAATGGAGAAATTTGTTGTTAGTAATTCAGAAATGTGTCACTTATTAGGGGATATTTGGGTGTATGTTCTTCTATCACATTCATCTATTTATGTATTTTCTTGAAGGAAATGAAATAAATATTCCATATTTTCTGTTAAATAGCTTAAGAAATATGTCAAGGAATGTTCATAGAAAGATCTAATTCATAGAAAACACCATGTATCCCCATGGACTTATCAAAATACTCTTTGAATTCCATCTTGAAATCTTGGGAGATAATTGGGATAGCTTCCTAGATAGGAATCATTTCAAGGAAGGAGATCAAAATCATACCAACAACAGTAAAACAAAGAGAGGGAGGAAGAGAAAAACTGAAAATCTTATTGAAAATATACAACAAAAACCATAAGAGAAGTCAAAGGATGATATTCCTATTGCAAAATTTTTAGGAAGCATTAAAAAGAAAGGTGTTAGAAAAAATAAATGCAGCAGAAAAGAACAAAGTACGTCCAAGAAAATAGAGGAGCCTAAAACATAGAAGAAAAGAGTTAAAACTCAAAACCCCCATCCATAAAATGTAAGAAGAAGTGCTAGGCTTAGCCAAAAAATGAAGGAACCATCCCCAAAAAGTACATAATACATTGATTTGGAGGAAAAAAAGGAACCAAAGATTCCATCACCTACTATCATCTCAACTATTCATATCCCAGGCCGAAAGACACATCATTTTTAAATCAAGAGAAAGAAGCTCAATCTAGTAGTCCACAAGAACCTCAAGTTATAAACATTTTGAAACAAGAAATATTTTAGTTGGAGACACTAAATAGACACATATATATGGAGCATGAGGCTTTAAGGATACAAAATAAAATTGAGAAGGCTAAGAATGATAATATTATTTTGCATTTGGGCCTGTGGTATAAGAAAAACAAGAATTTGAAGCAAAAGAATAGAGCTCTTAAAAGAAAGGTCGTAAATCTAAAGTACAAAATCTTGATGAGAAAGCCAAGAATGGCAGTGGCTAAAAATAAGGTAAAGAAGGTAAACTTGGATGTACTAGAAAAAGTCTTAGGAGAAATGGAGTAGCTGACAAGGGTCATTAATTTATCATTTTTTCATGAGGACATGCAATGACCTCCGTGTGGGGGAATGTAGAGCCTCGTGATTGCTTCATTTTGACACTCTCTCTTACCTATTTTTCCTCTTTTTGACCATCATCATCAACTCAAATAAGCATCAAACTACAGATTTTTGACATGGCAAGGTATTTAATTTCCTTTTATTTCATATTTAATAATGTTCCTTATTATTAAGTTAATATTTGTATCAGCTACGGAATTTACGTGATCCTGCAGCTAATTTGTGTTTCTGTAGCCACCTCCATGGTTTATCATACTTTGAGGTGTCGACTCAGAGAATACATATATGGACAGGTGGGGATTGATCTCCTCAAGGATTGCCTCCTATTCATATGATCCATATCACAAAGGAAATATTTTGACTGTGTGGTCAAAGGTGCGGGTCAACACGTTGATGAACATGTGAAAAAGAGTCTAAGATGTTCACGCATTCATGATTTTCTATTTTCTTTGCCAAATAGAAAATTGTGAATAGGTGATATTATGTTATTTTTAGAAGACAAAATTAGATTTTGTTTAGCTTAAGTAGGCATGAAAGCCTCGAACAATTATGAACATGGGATTTTATAAATAATGTGCAAGAAAACCTAAAGATAAGAAGTGTAGTGTGTAAGTTCTGATGCAACAGTGATGTGTTAAAAACTCTTTTTTTTATCCTTTTAATAAAGAAGTGATTTGAAGATTTGATATGTAGCTAATTGTTTGTGTGAAGCTCTGAGACCACCTATTTGTGGAGGGCCCCTACAAACAGTGAAGGTTTTGCATTTTTATGTTTTCCTTTTTATCATTTGATGTAGTTGTTTACACAATTTCCTTTTTATCATTTGATGTAGTTTTTTACACATTTTCCTTTTTATCATTTGATGTAGTTTACACAGTTTCCTTTTATCAATTGGTGTAGATTAATTAGTCTTTCCTTTTGAATTTTCAATTGCAGAGTAATCATTCTTCACATATTTCTTCATAGTTTTATTTCAGATCATTGAGTGATTTGTTGACAAGTTTATGAGTGTTTTATTTCAGAGCATTGAGTGATTTCTTTACAAGTTTATGAGTGTTTTATTTCAGAGCATTGAATGATTTATTTACAAGTTTATGAGCAATTTATTTTAGAGCATTGAGTGATTTCTTTACAAATTTTCATTTCCAGAATATTTAATTTTAAAGTAGGAATGAGAAGATGTGTGGTTTCCATTTCTAGAATTCAATTTTGTCTTTATGAAAAGGACTGTTAGAACAATGTCCAAGTAATTGTGTTCTTAGAGACAAACAATAGATTGGTTAAGTTTCTTACTGAAATAGTGAGAGCTTGCTTTAGTTCTATTTTTCAAAATTAAATATCATGTTGATTTCATTAGGAGTAATAAATTTTTAGGAACTTAATTGTGACTTGAATGCATCAATTTCATTAGGAAACACAAGAATAAAAAGCATCCTTAGAAGTAATTTCCAAAAAATCAATCATCACATAAATAAAACTGAATTAATAAAAAGAGGCTTCTAGCATATATAGTGCACTTGCACTTTATAAGTTTACCAACTCTGGTCGATAATTTATGTAGCAATTTAAGACCATTAAATTGACAAACCGTAACACTATAGGAATTTGTGATGTCCAAGTGGTGATTGCTTCTTGATAGTGTGGAATGGATCTAGATAGTTTAAAGTGGTGAATGGTTCACAATAATTTTGCTATCATTTAAATGATTTCTATTTTGTTCATTAGTTGTAAAATTGGGACTAACCATAAATGAAGTTTCAACTTGATCTATGAATGTTCTAAACTTGTTGTAGCTTGTTTTAATTACTACTCCAATTGTGTGTAAATTGTAAGTAATTTGAATATCTCTAGATTAACATTTACAAGCATCTCTTGAGCATTCACTTTGAATGGGAAAATATATTTTGATAAGACAATCTCACATGGATGAGCTTCATATTTTAAATTTACTCTTATTTCAACACATAACTTGCACTTGGTAAATTGGCTAGAGACACTTCATATTCCAACATATCTTTGATTAATTGATTAATTTTGTGTTATGTTTAATGGTTACTAAGTACATGTTTTATGGCAATGTTGTGACATATACACTTTGGACGAATCAAGTAAACCATATTTGCACTCTCTAAATCGCATTTTTAATAAATAATTTTAAGGTACAACATTAGTTTCTTGGTTTAAATTTAATAAACAATATAAACTAAATAAGACCCCACTTATATTGAAATAGCTTAAATTACATTTAGGGACACCCCAATAGGCTAGGAATCTCAAAAAAGGACGAAATATCACTTAAGTGATAGTGGGTGGTTTTCCTTATGTAACGAATAAAGTTTGTACGCAGGGAAGTAATATTCAAAACACTTGGAAGACCTGATATTTCCTCTAAATTCACATGATTTGTGGCTAGAACTTTCTTCACCTAGTGAGAGTTTAAGTGGTAAAATTTTGAAGTTGTTGTCAATTCAAAGTCCATTCCCTAGTTATTACAATTTTCCTTCAACATTTAGTGAGTAGGATCCAAAAGATATATCTAATCTACACATCTAGAAACTCAATTGAATAGAATAATCTCATTCCCATTCTAGATTTTAAAGGCTCGTCACTTGTATGATAAAGTAATCTTTATCTTGGCATTAAGTATTCACCTTGGAAAATTCACTTTATTTTATTTTATTTTGGTTTTTAGATTTTAGTTGTGGGAAATATGGCACCTTGAGATTTTTGTGAGTGTTATCCGTGTTTTGATATGGATGGAATTGATGGCTATCTTAATAAAGACCCTCAAGAATGGATAGAAAACCTTCAAAATTTTGATGGTATTAAATCCCATATCATTCAACACATTACTTCATTCTAGGAGTATTTATTGAGTCTTGATGTAATTCATGAGGATATTTTTGATCAAATTCTTTGTATTCTCTTTAGAGATGAAGGAAAGAACTTGGGTGAGTCAATATAATAGTCATAAGTGTTAAAATTATGCAACTGCGATCAAATTCCACTTTGGACTACTCATTTGAAGGAGATGATGGTGGCATTGAGTTCCTATTTTCTGGAGGACCAAGATCGACCTAAACATCACCTCGTTCGGATAAGAAAAAGTTGGTTTTTAATTTTACACCCACTCGTGAATATTGGATCAGGTCGGCTTCACTCACATACATATTTTGACGGGTTGGCCTCAACATCAAATGAATATCATTGGAGACTGCTTGAAAGCATATAAATACAAGTGACATAGAAGCGCATTTGGACATCACAATATCAAGCATCTTCTTATCTTCTATTTGATTTAGTTTGGCACATTAGCGAAATAAAATATCGTACGGATGTATGAAATCACAGATTTGAAGCGCGCAAAAAAATTTAGGGTTTATGTTTCGGATTCTGGCACAGAACTGGAGAATTTTGTCTCTGGACACATGCATGATATGGGCTAGGTAGTGTCTAGGGGTTTGACTACAGTTGACCATCATCTGAAGATTTTTGAAGTTGTCTGAAGCCTGAATCAAGTTTTCTCTAATATATTTTGCCATTGTCACAAGTTTTTGAGGTTGTTGGGTTGTATTTTTGATCATATTGTATTGGGCTCATTGTACTCTCTGTTGAACATTTTATGACAATATAATATAAGAATAATTTCAAAGGGTTTTCCCAATAGTGGGTTTTTCCCTGGTTTTTGTCCAAATCTTTTATCTCTTGTGGATGTGTTGATTGTCTTCGTTGTCATTGCATTTATTGTTCTATGTTCAGTTATTGTTGATGAATGGAAATACTAATTGTAATTGGAATTATTGTTAATGGAAGTTTGGAATTGGGCTAAATTAATTGATACAACATAGAAAAATCTAAAAATTAACATGGTTTTAGAGCTAAGGTGAAGGACAAGCCCACGAGGAGACAAGGATTGAAGCAATCATCTTTGGAAAAGTTGAAAGAGCCAAAATAGGAAAATCAAGATGACAACTGCCTTTAAGGAGAATGAGAATTTGGGTGACTCTTCCAATTTGCATGGAAAGCTAGGTTAGAAATCGTAGCTGACAATAATGATGTTTTGGACTAAATTCAAGGAAAGGTACCCGAGCCTGAGTATAATGCATCTAATATCATCAAGAGTAAGCATAATAAAGGTGATAATAAAGAAAATCTAATTATAGTTTATGGTTTACAAGACAATTTACTTGCATATGTTGGAAAATTAAGAAGGTTCAAGGACATCTATGATAAGATAGCAAGTATGTATGAGGTCAACAATTTGAATGAAACCCTCACCTTGAAATATCAACTCAAAGACACCAAGATGAACAAAGCAGATTCCATACAATCCTACATAATGAGGATATCTCATGTTAGAGATCAATTGTTAAGAGTTGGAGAACTTGTGCCTGGCAGGGAACTAGTGGTCATGACTTTAATAGGTCTTCCTCCTATTTAAGAAACATTCATCACTACCATAAGTAACACAAATTTCCTCCATTAATTTGATGAGTTTGCTGGAAATATCACTCAAGAAGATTCTTGGATGATAGGAAGAGGAAGGATTCAAAAGCACAAAGAAGGTGAACTTGTTGCATACATCACTCATGACAAGAAGAAGAATAAAGGGAAAGGAGGTCCATCAAATTCAAGGAAGCCCCCCCCCAATCGAAATCAAAATAAAAGAAAATAATACTCACATATTGAATGCTACAATTGTCACAAGAAGGGTCATTATGCTCGAGATTTTCCCGAGAAGAATAATGGACTACATTATAAAACTAGAAAAAACAACAACAAGTTCAACGATCAAAGGAGGAGAGATGATAGAAGGAATGACTATGAGGGAAGAGATGATAGAATAAGAAGAGATGCTCCAAGTGACCATGAAGAATATCGTTGTCCACAAAAGAAGTAAAAATTCTCCAGGTATGAAATAAATCTGAATATGTTCTTATTTCTACTCTTACTAGTTCATCTCCTCCAGATTCGTGGGATACTTGGTTGGTTGATAGTGGGGCCACTCATCACTTATTTGGTTACAAGGAAGTTCTCTCTAACTTTGCAGAGAGGGATTCAAATTTGAAAATCATTCTCAGAGACAACTCCACTCATCCTGTCAAATGTTTTGGATCCGTAAAATTTCATTTGAATTTTGGGGAATCCATTGTATTGCATGATGTAATGTATGCTCCTGGGTTGAAGAATAATTTGGTATCAATGTCCACATTGGAAGACAAAGCGATGAGGGTTTGCTTCATCAAGGGAAAATTTCTTACTTAGCCTACTGGATCACATATGAAAGATGCATTCACTTTGAGAACATTATATGAAGGACTCTACAAGGTCACTGGAAGGCCACTATTGGCATTGTTTCATAATACAAATAATATAAGAGAATTATGGCATAGAAGGTTATCTCATATTCATTATGATGTGCTTCCAAAATTGGAGAACTTGGTCTTCAAGATTCCCAAGGTTCAAGCTCAACATGATGAATTATTTCCAGGATGTGTCAATGGAAAGATGACAAGGTGACCATTCCCCTCTAGTAACAGCAAGACAATTGACATCCTCCATCTCATTCACTCTGACTTGAGTGGTCTGATGCCCATACATTATCTTGGTAACCATATCTATTATATTACCTTCATTTATTTTTTTCAAGAAATACGTGGATATATTATCTGAAGCAGAAGTATGAAGAATTTGAAAAGTTCAAGAAGTTCAAAGCTTTGATCAAAAATCAAACTGAAATAAAAGGTATGTTTGTTGGGTATTGTGAAATTTCTAAAGAATTTGTAATATATATTCTTGTTCAAAGGAAGGTAGAAATTAGCAGGGATGTCACATTCGATCCCAAGTAGGACCTTCTTCTACTTCCTCCTTCCGAGAAGAATGGTGATATGGATATCTTGGATGGTCCATCTGTGCCTGAATCTGAGACTGTTATTGTTGATGATCACATGGAGCCCATGGATCCCTTATATTCTCCTCCTAGTAATCCTCCTACTAGGAAGAGACCACTTTGGCTCTATGGCACTCTACAGGATGTTGAGAGGCATGTGCCCATTCGAAGATCATTTAGAGAAAGGAAGAAGCCATGCAAGTACCAAGGATATATTGCAACCATTAGCACTACTATTCAAGCCAAACCTTCCACATTCGAAGAATTCGTAAAAGAAAAAGTCTGGAAAGATTTTATGGCCGAAGAATATGAATCTATTATGAAGAATGATGTTTGGGATGTTGTGCCGAGACCAAAGAATAAATTTGTCGTAACTTCGAAGTGGATATTCAAGATCAAGCTTGGAATTGATGGAAGCATTTAGAAGTACAAGGTGAGGTTCGTGGCTCGAGGATTCTCCCAAAAATAGGGAGAGGATTATGATAATATATTTGCACATGTGGCTTGATATACACCGATTTGTTCAATAGTTTCCCTTGTCGCAAGTCAAGGATGGACCCTTCATCAGATGGACTTAAAGACTACATTTCTCCATGGCATATTACAAGAAGAAGTGTACGTTGAGAAACCATTGGGATTTGAAGTAGAGGATTAAAGGACACATGTTTGTAGATTGAATAAGGCATTGTATGGTTTAAATAAAGCCTCAAGAGCATGGTACACATGCATCGACAATTATTTGGTGAAGCTGGGATTCATGAGAAGCAATGTCGATATGATCCTCTACTTCAAGGTAGTCCAAGGTATGTCACTTATATTAGTTTATATGTTGACGATATATTCCTGACAAGTAGTGAGCCTCTGATTATGGAGTTTAAGAGGGAGCTAGCCTATGAATTCAAAATGAAGGACGTTGGACTCATGTAGTACTTTCTAGGCCTTGAGGTGTGGCAAAGGCCCAGTGAAATTTTCCTTTCACAAGGAATATATGTCGTGAAGCTGCTGGAAAGATTTGGAATGACTGAATGCAAGTCTCTTCCCACACTAATGGAAATAATATTCAATAAATTATGTGGATAAGTTGCAGGGCCCGATTTAGCGAATCCATCCAAGTACAGATAGTTAATTGGGGCTCTTATTTTCTTTGTGAACACCTGTGTTGACATATGCTATGCAGTGAACACGTTGATTCAATTCATGGCCGAGCCTCTCCATGCACATTGGACCGCTACCAAACACATTTTGAGATACTTGTAGGGGACGATTACACTTGATCTGAGATACTCTTCTGGAGATATTCGACTTAATGGATACATCGATGTTGACTGGGTGGGAAATTATATCGACATGAAGAGTACCTCTAGATGTTGTTTTAGTATTGGATATTCCATGATATATTGGATGAGCAGGAAACATAATTTTGTAGCATTGACTACTGCTGAGGCAGAGTATATTTCCACTAGCATGGCTAGTTGCGAAGCAGTTTGGTTGAGGAAGCTCTTTAGAGAGCTATTTGAGTAGGTCATAGACACTACAATGATATATTGTGACAGAAAGAATGGGATCCGTTTGGCAGAGAATCTTGTATTTCATGATAAGTCCGAGCACATAGAGATCTGATATCACTGCATTCATGATATGGTATAGAGAGGATTCGTATGTCTTAATATGTTTTCCTTGATGGAAACTCTCTGGTAAAATATGGAGTATATGTCTTCAGAATAACTTAGGAGTCCATCAGAAGAAGTGTGTAATATCCAGCAGAAGATTTGGTAATATTCATATTAAATATTCTATACACGGGTTTTTTTAAGCCAAGTCGTGTATACACGTGGATAAGAATGATCCAAGCTGCGTATGCCTTTTGCGCTCCAAAAAGATAATATTAGGGGGCATTACCATGGTATTAGCACACATTATTGAATTCCATGTGGTTTATTTGATTTTTTCCAAGAATACCATCAACAACTGTGTGGTTTTGACTCATGGTATTAGTAAAGTATAAATATATATAAGGAGAAGAAGATCATAGTGCAAAGGAGTTCATGTGCAAGGGCTATCACTAAATACTTCTCTCTGAAGTATATTTGCATAGGATGAACTCTATTTTATTGATAAATATGAATTTATGATGCACCCTTGGATAGATTGATGGATCAAGATCTCTAGACCTGAAATGACTATGTCCTTGCATGATCCATTGAAGAGATCATTAGATCTGAGACCTGGTGCATGTTTGCTGAAGTGGAATGAAGAAATTTGGGTAAGTTCTGTAGATCTGAAAATTTTTGCAGAATTAATATTTACAAATCTATACGCTAGTTCGTCTCAGTAAAAGTGCGTATATATGCGGATTTGCTTCAGAAAAGGTGTGTATGGAAGTTAGGGTTTTCTGAAGCTTATTGCTGAGGTTTTCTCTTATTAATGTTATTTTTCTGCTGTCTTTCAATGCAGTCTTCATGAAGATCTGGGTTTCTTGATTGTTGTATATGCTGCTAAGTTGATTATGACCAATGAGTGAGTAAATATGTGTTATGATGATTGACTGATCAAGGGTTCTGCAATTCTAGAAAGATATCTGATTGAAAGCCTCAGAACTGGATCTGTGACTGATAATATTCTGAAAAACAGTATTCACAGATATATACACAGGCTATTGTTTAGAGAAGCGTGTATACATGCGAGTTCAGTGAAGTAAAGTAGCGTATTATTTTTGAGACAATGAATGTTCAGGTTTGAATTTGATTCTGCATACTGATTCTGAAATCTAGTTATTATAGTGTTCTGACTACAATGATCTCACTATTCGATTTGATGTATTGGGTGAAGTTTATTATTGTTGATCTTTATGAAGGGTTGTGTTGAATTTGTGTGATCCAGTATGAAAATTGATGAAACGTGGTCTGCAATGATTCTAAAGGAAGTAGAAGCTTCTTGCCAGTATAAGCTGGTGTTTTTATCAGGGGTTGAAGCTCCCTTCTAGTAGTGGCTGGTAAACGAGATCAGGGGGTTGTAGCTCCCTTCCAGTTGCAGCTGGAAAACGAGAGAAGGTTGCAGCCTTCTGTAGGTAGATGCCTACATACTGATATAATTCTGCATCAATACAAAATTGTAAGTAGTTTTTCATATAATAAATATTTAAGACAGAGACGATAACAACAATGGTTTTCTCCCGAATTGGATTTCCACCTTAAATCTTGGTGTTCATGTGTACTTCTCTTGTGTGATGATTTATTATGTTGTTACTACACATATTTACTGCTTAAATAATAGATGTATGACTAATAAGCTGAGTTAAACATTGTTTCTGAAATTTTTTTCTAACAATAAAATTATATCACTATACGCAAGTTTCTTTTGATATATGCACGTGTATACTCGAGTTGGGTTCATCAAAGCCACTTATGGAATTCAGAAAAGAAAAAATTTAAATTATCAGTAAGTTATAAATACCGATTCACCCCCCCCCCCCCCTCTCAGTATTTTTCCCAACAATTGTTGTCAGAGAAGGTCTTCTGAAGAAGCTTAATCACTAGAAGGAAGATCAACCAAGATGATAAATCAAGATGGGACAGCATCTATCAGGCCTCCTCTCTTCAACGGAAACAACTTAATCTTCTAGAAGACAAGGACAAGATTTGTTGGCTATAGTTGAAGGAGGTTATCAATATCCAACTTCAGTTCCAATAGATGCAGCAGCAAGAAAGAACTATGAAACCAATGCAAAGGCGGTCAATGCATTATTGGGAAGTTTGACTGAATCAAAATCTGTCAAAGTCATGTAGTTGAATACAACAAAGGAGATATGGGACAAAATCATTCAAAGCTATGAAGGTGATTCCAAGGTAAAAATTGTTAAACTCCAAACTCTTAGAATTCAATATGAAAAACTCAGAATGCATAATGGGGAAAGCATTGCCAATTTATTTTTACATCTAGATGATATTGCAAATCATATGAGAAATCTGGGTGAAACCATATCTGACACTACTTTGGTAGAATAGGTTTTAAGATCTCTAACTCCCAAATTTGAGTCAAAAGTGTCTGTTATTGAAGAGAAGCAGGATCTACAAACTCTTATTGTTGTTCAACTTCATGGGATTCTGAATGCTTGTGAAATGAGAAAAGGAGGTCCATCTAAATTCAAAGAATTCGTATTTAGAGCTGCTGCAAAAGGAAAGGAGGTAGAAGAAAAATAAGGATCAAGGTATGTCTCAGAAGATGATGAGATAAATTTTGCAAAGAAGCTACAACTTGGCACTGGAAGGTTTAGAGGAAAGCTTCCTTTTAAATGCCACTAGAAAATTTGGCGGAAATTCCGATGGCCAATTCGTCGCTATTCCGACACATAGTCGTCGCAAGAGCGACAGTTCGAGGGCGGACAAACCGTGGTTTGTCATGTCGTTGCAATTCCGACGCACGTAAAAAGTGTCGCACTATCGACACTCCTTCCGTCGCTTCCGAACAAGCGTCACTCTTCCAACATCTCACAAACCGTCGCGCCTCGACATTTGTAAACTGTCGCACTTCCGATGAAATGTGGTTCAACGTTTGGAACGTCGCTCTTCCGACGCTTGTAAATGGTCACAATTCCGACGCAACGTGGTCCGAAGTTTTGGACGTCGCTCTTCCGACCTCTGTAAGATGTCGCAATGCCGACGATATGTGGTCCGATGTTTGGAACGTCGCTCTTCCGACATTTGGAACGTCGCTCTTCCGACGTTTAGAACGTTGCTCTTCTGACGTTTGTAATCTGTCGCAATTCCAACGAAATGGGTCCGACGTTTTTATACTCTCTCTTCCGACGTTTCTAGGTTGTCGCAGTTCCGACGTCTACAAGGCGTCGGTAGACAGACGGAGGGTTCAATTTAAAAAAAAAAAATTGAAACTTTAAAAGACGAGAAACGTTGTTTTGAATATATTATATGAAGGAAAACAGTCCATGAAGTCATTACATTTTCACATCTGAAGATTGGAACCCAAATATCCTTCCAGAAAAGTGGAAGTCCCACCCCAGAAAGTGATAGAAAAATACCCCATGTCACATACAGGGACTTGATATAAAACCTAGTAACGGTCCACATGGAGATTATCGACAAATCTGAGAAAGAATCCAAATATGCCCGAGGCATCTATAATAAAGTGAAATAGCAGTATGTAGAATAGTAAAACAACAGATAGAGTACTGACGTCCATTGTTCCAAATACAAATTAAAGTACCCAAAATCCTTGAACAGAGAAAAACGCTAATCATGTGAGGAGTGTGATATGTCCAAAATATAAAAATACCATTAGACCATATCAATAAACCAGCAACATAGACCAGCATCGCTAGTTTTGAAGGCAGAGTGATAAACATTAATCATTTTTTTTTCACGAGAAAAAACGTTGTTTTGAATATATTATATGAAGTAAAACAGTCCATGAAGTCATTACATTTTCACATCTGAAGATTGGAACCCAAATATCCATCGAGAAAAGTGGAAGTCCCACCCCAGACAGTGATAGAAAAATACCCCATGTCACATACAGGGACTTGATATAAAACCCAGTAACGGTCCACATGGAGATTATCGACAATCTGAGAAAGCATCCAAATATGCACGAGGCATCTATAAGAAAGTGAAATAGCAGTATGTAGAATAGTAAAGCAACAGATAGAGTACCGACGTCCATTGTTCCAAATACAAATTAAAGTACCCAAGATCCTGCAACAGAGAAAAACGCTAATCATGTGAGGAGTGTTATATGTCCAAAATATAAAAAGACTATCGGACCATATCAATAAACCAGCAACATAGACCAGCATCGCTAGTTTTGAAGGCAGAGTGATAAAAATTAATCATTTTTTTTTTCACAAGAGAAAAAACGTTGTTTTGAATATATTATATGAAGTAAAACAGTCCATGAAATCATTACATTTTCACATCTGAAGATTGGAACCCAAATATCCAACCAGAAAAGTGGAAGTCCCACCCCAGACAGTGATAGAAAAATACCCCATGTCACATACAGGGACTTGATATAAAACCCAGTAACGGTCCACATGGAGATTATCGACAATCTGAGAAAGCATCCAAATATGCCCCAGGCATCTATAAGAAAGTGAAATAGCAGTATGTAGAATAGTAAAGCAACAGATAGAGTACCGACGTCCATTGTTCCAAATACAAATTAAAGTACCCAAAATCCTGCAACAGAGAAAAACTCTAATCATGTGAGAAGTGTGATATGTCCAAAATATAAAAAGACCATCAGACCATATCAATAAACCAGCAACATAGACCAGCATCGCTAGTTTTGAAGGCAGAGTGATAAACATTAATCATTTTTTTTTCACAAGAGAAAAAAAGATGTTTTGAATATATTGTATGAAGTAAAACAGTCCATGAAGTCACTACATTTTCACATCTTAAGATTGGAACCCAAATATCCATCCAGAAAAGTGGAAGTCCCACCCCAGACAATGATAGAAAAATACCCCATGTCACATACAGGGACTTGATATAAAACCGAGTAACGGTCCACATGGAGATTATCGACAATCTGAGAAAGCATCCAAATATGCCCAAGGCATCTATAAGAAAGTGAAATAGCAGTATGTAGAATAGTAAAGCAACGGATAGAGTACGTACCGACGTCCATTGTTCCAAATACAAATTAAAGTACCCAAAATCCTTGAACAGAGAAAAACGCTAATCATGTGAGGAGTGTGATATGTCCAAAATATAAAAAGACCATCAGACCATATCAATAAACCAGCAACATAGATCAGCATCGCTAGTTTTGAAGGAAGAATGATAAACATTAATCATTTTTTTTTTCAGAAGAGAAAAAACGCTATTTTGAATATATTATATGAAGTAAAACAGTCCATGAAGTCATTAAATTTTCACATCTGAAGATTGGAACCCAAATATCCATCCAGAAAAGTGGAAGTCCCACCCCAGACAATGATAGAAAAATACCCCATGTCACATACAGGGACATGATATAAAATCCGGTAACGGTCCACATGGAGATTATCGACAATCTGAGAAAGCATTCAAATATGCCCGAGGCATCTATAAGAAAGTGAAATAGTAGTATGTAGAACAGTAAAGCAACAGATAGAGTACCGATGTCCATTGTGCTAAATAAAAATTAAAGTACCCAAAATCCTTGAACAGATCAAGAAAAATGCTAATCATGTGAGAATTCTAAGTAAATTTAATCTATTAACATTGCGAATAAAATTACACCGAAGTCAAAAACATTGCCTGGCCATACTCATGGCAAATTTGTCATCAAAAAATCAAAAAATTAAGAAGACTGCCCTCATACGGGGAAACCAGTCTTGAACGTTTAATTTACGGAATTCAAAAATATTACTTAAAGGTCCAGCACAGTAAAATAAACTAAAAGCAGCCCAATTAACTGGGCCTGCTAAGCAAGAAAAACAAATTAACCAAACTAATCCACCGCTGGTTCCTCCACGATTCGGCACCATCCTAATTCGGAAGGTCCAGGATCGCTAGGTGCTACCTCCACATGCATGCCACGGCTCCCCTCCTGAAGGCCCGAATGCTGGCCGGCTTTTTCCGAGCTCAGACCCGCCGGACGGGTGCATTCTTCCTCCGTTTGGGCCTCCTCGTGGAATACCACAGTGACTAAAGCCGTGATTTGAGGGCGGTTGAGAGAGAAATTAAAGGAAAATTGCGCAGTGCACGTCGTGAGAGAAGGTGAACTAGCGGTGGGGAAGCCAGGAGCAGGGAAATCCATACGGTGGCCAGATCCTACAAGCCGACCCCGCCCACTCCTAGTATTTGGATATCGACCTAAGTAATAATCACTGGACTGGCCGGAAGTTGACTCTGTTGAGGGGCTGGAGGGAGCGCGCCGGGGTTGACCTCTAGTGCTCCCCCTGCGGCAACACATCCTATGACGCACGTGAGGCATGGGTGCAATCTCAGGCGCAGTGGGCACAAGAGGAGACGAAGAAGCAGAACTCCAATTAACAGATGAAGACAGACAGAGACAGAACCGAGAGAAATGCAAATATGCAGCAAGGTCTAGGCAGCAGTTCAACTGGCCACTTCTCCTTATCGTCACAGTTAGCAGGCAGTGTAATCCAGCAACCGGCTTGTCTGAAAAACCATGGCTAAATGCCATTTTTTCGACCCGTCTACAATGCAATCATAGGACGCCCGTCATAATTAATCTCTGATCATTAATAATGAGAACCGAAGGCCGGATCAAATTGGAGTGTGCGGAATCGCTAAGAGGAGTGGAGGTCCGATCTTGAACAATGTTAAAAATTAATTAATGCGGATTTGATGTGAAAACTTAATTAAATAGTATTAAATGTTAATGCGATTGATATGAAATCACCATATCCATGTCCCATCACCTTAAACGCCATCGAATGCACCCGCAGTCGGGAGCAGGGCAAGTTTTTATTGAGGACACATGGCAGAAATTGATTGGAGCGGATCTTTGTTTGGGCCGCTCGCGCAGTGGAAATCCGGACCCGTAAAATATTAGGGAAAATTTGATAAGAAATTCGCGTCACAAAATTGGCCGACGTCAGCAGGCTATTTTGGAACGCGAATTTGGTTTGAATTATGGTTTATCGCCGTTTGAAGTCCGGCGGGCTTGACTTAAGAACAATTTTGTTTGATCCCATCTTATAAAATTTGTGTTGGTTTTCTTTGATAATACACATATTTATAATAAATCATGGGAATACTACACTAAACATGTGGAAAATTTATATAAATAATTATTGAGAACAATCATTTTTATGTAAAAATATCCAAGGCGAGGTCTGTGTAGAGAACCGGGGTCGTGAAAACTATTCAAATATAAAAATCCCACTTAATAAAGAGACAAAATTGTTGTGCTTTCATAACCTGACTCGAGGATTGGACATGAGTTAACAAACAAAAGGATAGCGGAACCAGACTTGCACCCATGGTCAAGCCCTCTACCAAAACCATGAGCGGAATCACAAAAGCGGGTTGCCCATATCGCACCGCTTTTGCGGAGTAGGCGGTATTTCCTATTCGCGAGCGATTCCATAGGGAATGCGACATGTGGCGAAGTGACCCCCGGAAAACCACCGTTTAACCCGCGCCATCGCATGTTAAAGCCCGACGTTGGAAGCCGAGCGAAATTGCCAAGAGTCGTTGATTTGGAGAAGGGCCATCGGACGGTGGTCGCACGTTGAACTTGCCCGGAGGTTAACTAAGGTGTGCGGAGGATAACCAGGTACGATACGAGTGTTTTATTGGTTATTGATATATATAGGTGGGGCCGAAGTATAATGAAATTGTTTAATTAAACGATTGGCAGATAATTAGCATAAGTCTGGAGCGTGATTGTTGTAAGGCTGGGTGGTGAAATATAGAGCCGAAAGTTCATTACAAGTTATTTATTTAAAAAGAAACGTGGAGTATAAATACAAAGTATTGAAAGTTAAACATTGGTTATAAGGCTTGGAGATAATATAAAGTCGGGAATATAAATTAAATTCCAACCATTGTGGATGGTATTTATTTATCAAATTCTATGAATTTGATAAATAAACCCGAAGAAAGAAGAAGTCAATTAAGACTCAGGCTGGAGGAAAAGAACGGGGTACACCAAGGGAAAATGCTGACAGAGCGATTGTAGACACACCAACTCTCCTTGGGGGTCCAATTTCAGTTTTGTTGCGTCACATGATGATCTCTCTTCTCTGGCATTTACTTGTATTGAAGATCACTATTCTAGGAATAAGGAGTTATTTTCTCCAAAAATAACCCTAGCCAAAAATTGACAATGCATCAAGGATATCTTTCTATGCTTCATAAGTACATATGTTCTACTTCTAAATCATGTCTTGGAAGTGGTTGTTTTGCTGGAAATTATTCACCAGTTGGTTTCATACCAAAGTCTTTTTCACATTTTCAGCATCCGATACATGAAAAAGATAATGGTTTAAAACAACATAAATATTTGAAATTTTGCAAGAATTGTCTGGCACACTTTGAATATGAATTTTGAAGTCAAGTGCATGATCTTGTATAGGATCAAGTGTCATTTTGAATACCAAATGTTTCACAAGAAACTTCTCAACATGCTACCCTGCAGTAAGGATTAAATGACAATATTGCATCAACTATTTCCATAATAAAAGTGCACCTCGGCCATAATACTAAACAACTACAAATGTTGTAGATCTAACAAGACCACACGATCAAATGTATTCCACAAGGCCAATACTGTATGAAAAATGAAAAGGAGTTTGCAACCAAAAATACCTTAGGCAACTAATTCAATTAGATACACCAAACCATCGGCAAAAAGGAAAACCAGCCTACTCAAAAGGCAAGCGTTTACCTCCTTTGACAAAATTTTGAGTTCGAAACAAGGGCCTTTATTGTCTTGTCAATGCCCCTAGTAATTTGAACGGGGTTTTCACCTGCTGCAACAACCTAAACAAAAAGGTTTCATTTCAAATTATTTTCCACAAATTTAAGATACAACCATTGTCAGTTTTGTATTTCCTAACAAGCTCATAAATTTTGACAAAAGAACCAAAATTTCTTAATACCTGATAGCAATTTTTTCACTCAAAAACTATCTTAGACTCAATAAGCCCAACCCAAAATTAAAAAACCAAACACCATAAGACCCTACAAAAATGAATAGATGATCTTAATCCAGTACTATCGAAAAAAAGTTACCTTTACACCCTCACTTATTAAACCCTGTGCTGTTGAATTTTAACTTCAACTGCTGCAGCAGAAGGACGGATGCAGCAGCAACATTTTTTTTGGAGGTTGCTTGCATGCCATCCAGAAATTTAATTCAGCATTTAAAATTCCTGCAAGTTTTTTTTGTAGACGGCCGCAGCCATATTTCTGTACAAGATTGTATTTAAACACAACAACCGGCATTAACGCAATTCACCAACCAGAAATTAAACAAACAGAAATTTACCCGACAGTTTTGTAAATTCAAAAGGAGGACACGTGGAGCATTAATATTGGATAGCATGAAATTGAAGGGAATCTGAAAACCTGAAAATCGGACCCGAATTTTTTATAGGGCACATTGGATTGAGAATTCGAGTTAAAATTAGGCAGACGTCAGCATCCCATTTTGGAACGCGAATTTGGTTTGAAATTCAATCTATTTAGACTTTTGAAGTACGACGGAAAGGGTTCTTTAATGTTTTGATAGTTTAATATATACATATGTTATATATATATCATATGCGAAATGAAAGGTGGGCCATAGAATTTAGTTTTAATTTTATTTTTTTTAAAAGAGGGTTTATTATAATATGTTTTATATGTTACGGCATATAAAAATAAAAAGGTCGAAAAAGCTTGGTAGTTTTTTTTATAGACAGTACGTAAATTTTTTATTACACAGCAGTGTGAAAGGGAAAAACACAGCAGAGTGCTTTAGAGACAGAGTATGTTTGTTTTGAATAGACAGTGAGTTGGTTTTATGCACTGCGTTTTGTAGCAGTCATAATTTTGTAATCCCTCTCAGTGAAAAAGTAGTGTAATAGTTCTTTTTTGAGTTATTGAAGGGAATAGAAGTTTGTTTTCGAAGTATTGAAAATTTGTCTCCTGTCAAAGAAATTTTTATTTTCTCTGTGTTAGAGGAAGGGAGATTTATTCTCCATTCATTGTTCTGGAATTTTTCAATATTCCAACATGTGCAAGAACAACATATGTTGTGGTTCCATCCCCAGCTAAATCATTTGTCTTTGCCGCAGCTTGCCTTACCAACTTGGCCCCAATATTTTCAACTGGGTCCTCTAATTCAGCCAATAAAAAGGCCAAAACCATAGCATTGAGATACATTTCATTACACTGTCAATAACAATAAAATTTGACTCAGCCATAACCCTTTCCTTTTCTTGTTGTGAAAAGCTTTATGCATTACTCTAATGTGGCTAGTCCATAGGCCAAGTAGACCACTGGGTAACAAATATGTTTCCTTTCACCTTTGAGTTTTCAAATTATGCCTACCAAATCTAAGACATTTAAGAGAGGGAACTAATACAACGTTAAAAAGAAAACCAGAGCACACATCTACAAATTACCTCCTTAGCTACTATCACACCATCATTAACTATTTTCGGAGAACCATGCTTGCTCTCCAAGACAACATTTTTCCCTTCGCCCCAAGGGTGACTCCAACAAGATCAACAAGTTTGTTCACACCGCCTGCAAGACAAATTGACAATGCTTTCGGTAAGTGTGCAATTGAATGCCAGACCATATGCCAAAACAACCCTCCATGAAAAATTAAAATAACACATTAAAATTGAATATAAGTGGACAAGGAAAGATCCACCGCAGTGAAGTTTCACGTGCAGGTGACCTTCCTTTAAACATAATTTTTGCTCTAACCTGCATTTTTTTTGTCACCGAGCCATCCTTGTTGAAGTAAAACTCCTTTTCCATAGCTCTTTTATTAACTACCTTCTCTCTGTCATGTAATCTCAGAGTCCCTCTTCTGCTTGAGCGATTAAAGGAAATGGGTGAAAAAACTAAAAGAGAAGACAATTGTCTGCCATAATTATCAAACATTGCACCCAACTTCTTCCCCTTTCCATTGTTACCCAATGAGGTAGATGTGGCAATTGTTGTCATACCACCCAAAGCAAAGGCCATCTTCTCTTATGCTGAATATAGAATTACAAGATCTTCATATTAGTATGAACCTTAAAAAACATGACTCCCATTGCTAAAAACCACTTTTAAGTTGTAACAGGCAAACTAAACAACTATCGAAACTTTTGGCAACTTCTGGAGCATTAAAAGAGAAACAACCAAAGAGAAATACAACCACAATCCTCATTTTAATGAGACCGGACTATATATTTGCATTAAGATAATAGAAAGAAATCACGACTATATTAAGGCCACCACAAAACAATCTTTAACCGGTGTCTCTCGCGGCCTTCAGGTTGCCATGCTAGAGGTTGCATATTTTTAATTTAAATTCTTGACCTCTCGTGCCCATCTATGAATGCATCCAATGGGATATATACATCAAATGCTCCTTTATATCCCCAAAAACAAATTCCCTACTACAAGAGCACCGGTATTGATGGATCACCCCACACCATCCCACCCACTAGAAACGGTGAAAAAGGAAACCCGAGAAAAATTTTGAAATATCTCAAGATGACTATATGGGTGGTTCTTATGAATCAACCAACCATTCAGAACATGCTCATCAATCCAAACCATGAGTATTATGTGACAATATTCAAGCAGGCACTGAATCGGATTTCTGAAGCTATGTTAGAGAAAACCTAAACTCTCACTGAAAATAGGTGAAATGTGGCACCACTCAGAGATTGACATGTGCCAATTGGTACAAGTGGTAGACAATTGGCATGCTCAAACAACGAGGTGATGCGGGAATGACATGAGGGAGAAAATATCAGAAAAGCCCCAAATCTGGAGAACTAAAGCTCATCACCAACCTGAGATTGACAACTTTACATGATGTAACCTATGAAATCGTAAATGGAGATATCATAGTAACAATAAAGTAACCTATGTAACAATAAAGTCGGATTCATCCTGGGAGTGGTAATGGGAGAAATCATAGTGAACAACAGGAAACATGCATAGTTTCTTACAATCAAATAGATGAAAAAACACATACAAAAAACCTAGATAATAATCATGAACAAGCTTAATATTGAATTATGAACTGTAAAGGAACTTACAAAATGTGACATTACGAACCTGGTCGAGCGCACAAGCAAAAATATCCTGGACATGACCTTGGTTGACAAGTTGTATTGCTCATGATGCAAGAGGATTTGTACCTGCACTGCCAAGTCAATCAAAATCCATCATTATCTATACAATAAATACAAGTAATTGATGTAGTATTTTTTACTCTAAGATGCATTCTTATGATAATGTTAGAACATATGTTGAAAATGTCAAAACATACCTGCATAAGCTCTCTTCGTTTCAAGAACAATTTATTGGAGTCGCATGAACTTGAAACAAGCCTCCCACGATCTGAAAGAGTAGCAACTAAGTCAACAATGACTTTTTTGTTGCTACGCTGGATCGAGGGAGGTTTGCTCCAAGATTAAATCGCTCCAATAAATTATTCTCTACTAAACAGGGCCAACCACGTGAAGGTGGAAGCTCTTATGGCCCCTCTCCCCCCCCTCACATCACTCTCAATTCCCCAATACCTAATCTATATTTCATTTTTTACTTTCATGAGCATAAAAAAAAAATATTCAATAACTAATAAAAAAACAATTCAACAAAAAGTGCGCAAGGAAACATTGCAATTAATGCTTGACATAAAAATAGTATGATAAATGAGTTTTTTATATAACGCAAAAAATGTTCCAAGTATGGTAACGTTTGTCTTATAATAATACAATATTTTACATTGTCAAATTTTTTTTTTCTTCTTCCTATTTTTAAAGCTCCTAATTACATCATCAATATCATCGTGCTCTGCTCCTGTTTCGTGCCTTTCAACCCGCACTGCTGACCTAGTTACGTATTCACGATGTCTGGGCTCATCCAGTGACGGGGCATCGCCTACAAAAACAGATAATATTAAATTTTAATTGTTAGTTTTTAAATATCATTGAACTAGTTCGGTAATATTAATAAAAAAAATTGCAATGAGATTATTTACATGGTGCACCAGTTGTCGCCGCTGACCTAGTTGCGTTGTCACGATGTCTGGTCTCATCCAGTGACGGGGCATCGCCTACAAAAACAGATAATATTAAATTTTAATTATCGGTTTTTAAATATCATTGAACTAGTTCGGTAATATTAATAAAAAAAATTGCAATGAGATTATTTACCTGGTGCACCAGTTGTCGCCGTTGGGACTGTTGCCCTGTCTTCCTCTCTGGTGGTAAGATCCTCAAGGGAAACATTCTCTGTCATTTAAACAAAAAACGTTATAAGGACAACCATCAAGGTATAATTAGAAAAAAATATAAGTGGAAATTAATTACCGTCACGTCCCTCACTGATAGCAGCATTGTCGGCCTGGTCCCCACTACAATGATCAGGTTGCACGAGAGGATCATCTACATCTGGCTCTAAAACTGGGTTATTTACCTCGTCGGTAGTGTTTCTCCCCTGATTTAAACAAATTTGTTAGACATTAAATTTATGGACGAAAACAAAAATATTGAAAGGTTAATGTTTTACCTTATCAGGCATTCTGGATCTTGGGACCTGCCCCAAGCTTCTGCGACGTTCAACTACAACTTGATAGCCAAAACGGAAAGCGATATTTTTATCTTCCTCTATAGTTTCTGTTCCGAAGTCATCACCCTACATTACATATGATTGTGTATTTTTAATCATATTTGATAGGATTACAAAAACGTTGGAAGGTGATACAATTAATTATAATATGTTTAGCTACTTAATTACAATTCTTGTGACTAATTTCAAGTAGCCACCTTGGCCTAGCTTGTGATGGCCCTTTTTTTCAATCCTAGCTTTGGTTGCCTTTGAGGTGTCAGGCAACCTAGCATCAAAATATTGAAGTCAGATATGACGTAGCACACTTTTATTTTAGACATAGAGAAAATTAAAGCTATTGAATTAAAGTTGTAATTTACCTTGCGGGTCCAGTTGGCATTTTCCCTTCTTTCTTTGCCCTTTTCTCTTTTCCGTCATGGATGAGTGCTCTCCACTCACTCTCTGAAACTGCGAGAGGACGCTCATATCTAGGGTTAAATTGCAATTGCGTCCTATAGGTGTCCCTGGTATATTTCAAATATTTGCCGACTACCTGAGCCACCGCTTTTCTGTCAAATGTGCCGACCCCAAAAAGGGCTTCTAGATAATCTAAAAGTTCTTTTTTCAGGTTGGAATTCTGGGAATTCCACCCTGTACGTATGGTTGGGCCAAAAATTACCAACGCATGGCTCTCCAGAATCATGTAGAACTCATTGTTTCCTACACAGAATAAAACCAAAAGAAAAAAGAAGATATTATCATTAATTTAAAAATAAAAATCATGATAAATATGTTTTAGATAAAGTACATGAAATAGTTAAAATATTAAAATTTACCTGAGAGTTGTACATGCTTTATAGGGACACCTTCATCGTTCACCAACAACGTGCCATTAATGGTCCCTGTGGAGCTGACACGTGTAGCTCCAGGAAACGCAATAATGTAGTTGGCCATATCAGCCTCATCATTGCCAACACATTCAGCGGTTGGCTGGGTGTCTGCTTGGGCAGGGTGTGTTTCTTGGCTAGCACCTAAAGGAGTAGAAGGTGTATGAGAGGGTTGTTGGGAAATCTCTTGCCCTTGTGTCCCACTACCACCAACACCGGGTTCAACAAATGCCAGAAAATGCTACATACAAAAGAACTTTTTGTTAGTTTAGTCAATGTAAAAATTAAAAATCAAACTATAACAATTCATCTCATGCAGAACAAAAAAAATATCCTTTTGACTTTTTATTATTACCTTAAATATTTCTAGCTGCCTCATAAGATGTTGTATCCTCTCTTCTGTTTCAGGTGTTTGAGGCGCGTCTATCAAAGTATTAAATTCCGACCTTGCATCTCGTGCCTTTTTTTGCAACAAGAACATTGGAGATAGGGATGAAGAAAGCTCTTCCTCAAAGAGGAAATCATCAGGCGTACCATGGCTAGGTGTCTGCATATTTGAGCAAAATTAATATTATTTCAATTATGTAAATAACTAAAATACCTGAAGATAGAGCAATGCTGGCACTTTACATGTTCTTCCGCTAGCCTCTTTTCGCGATCATCCTGTCTCGGGGTTGTTCCTGCACTGCTCTGATCAGTCTGCCACATTGCAATAAAATTATAAATGTAAAAACTTGAAAACAATATCTAACTTGAAAACACAAAATGAAAACTGAAATAATTTCTAATAAGACACAGGAAGACAGAGTTAGAGTTTCAAATATGCCTTGCATTGAATTCAGTCCTAGAAACATGTCATTGCACATTAAGGCACCCAAACATTCAATCCACGAATGATATATTTAAGTAGGCTTCTCCTATTCTAGGAAAACACCATACCTATAATGCATTCACTTGCATGTATAAAGGGAAAGGAAAACATGATTTCATACAACGGTGACAAAGGCATCTTGGGGAAAGGTATCCTCACTTTTTATTTATGTTGTTCACCCACACCACTCTCGTGTTTTCACTAATCCTGTTTTTTCATTTTTGGATTCAAATTAAGTTAAGGCCTTAAGTATTTTTTGACCTTTCGGTGTAGTTTTTATAAGTGGCATGTATGGATTTTCCATTAATTCTGCACTTTTTCTCTTCATGCGCATGTTTCCATGGAAATCAAATGCATGATTTAGTCCCATACATTTAACAAGTTGTTGGATCAACTCCATAGGAAATATCATGTTTCCTATTCAATCAAAATTTATCTCGGTTAGGGTAGGTAGGAAGGTTTTCCCTTTGTATTAATAGGGCACTTCTAGCTTGCATTTTTATTATATCTTTCAAATTTAGTGTCGTTTCAATTAGGGCATGAATTTTTGCAACTTTCAAGGTGAGAATGAACAAAGACAAATTTTTGTGATGGATGACTGTATATGACTCCATGGCCGGAGGAAAAGGCACTAATCTACTTCTTAAAATATCTATAGTTCTCATTCACCTCATACGGAGATGGTCCCTGATTTTGAGCCAAATGTTGCAGCAAAAAGTTCCCCCCCTCCATAATTTGATATTCAATGGAAATTTCTTAAATTGATGAAGGGGCATGATTATGGAACATTGGCACATACATATGTAATGGAATTCCAAGATCATGATATATGTTTGCATATGTTTATGGCAATGTTCCACCAAGTCCCCTGGAGGTGGGAGCGAGGCGACGAGGGAGCGCGGGAGCGGCCTATGCAAAAGCTCCCTACCAATTTTCAGGAAACGTGGGGGGACGTCGGGGTCATAAAAATTATAAAATTTAATATTTAAAATGTAACTATATTTTTGCAAGGAATGTATATACAGTCATCATACACTTGCATCATGAAAGATAAATCATAAATGATAAAATTACAAATCGATGAATGATAAATCATATAATTGAAACAAATTTAAAAGTTAAAAGTTAAAACATACATCATACAATCATGCATGTAAGTTTGTAAGTTTGTAACTATATAATCATTAATGTAACTACTAACAATGTACAATGAAAATAAAGTTTAAGATATCATATGACATATTATATCAATATTCAAAATAGAGTTTAAACTGAATTTTATAACTCAAGTCTGAAACATAAAACTTAAACGCAAATAAGTTATGTTTGAAACATAAAACATAAAACATAACATATGAATATCAAATGATATCATCATAATGATAAATGAGCATAAATGCTCAAGTTAATGCCCCACTAGTCTCTGCATCCAACTTCCGCACGAATATATCAAGATCAACCATGTCACCATCTGAATCAGAATCACTTGGATTCTCAAATATGCTAAGTGGCACATCAACTTTTAACACGAAACCATAAACTAAAAGGGGCGGTGAGGGGACGTGAGGGGGCGTGAAGGGGGGTGTGAGGGGGCGTGAGGGGGCGTGAAAGGGGGTGTGCGGGGGCATGAGGGGGCGTGAGGGAAACATCCCCTAGAAGTCCCCAAGACCTCGGAGCACGAGGGGGCGAGGAATATAGACCCCTAGGTGGGGGGGCGAGACCCCGTGTAACACTAGTTTATGGAGGTGGTGGAGCAAAAAAGAGCTCAAATAGAGCTGAAATTTTTCACATAAAAAGGACTGTGGGCTTGACTAATGGTTCCATTTAAAAAATGATATCTAGACGGAGAATAAGTGTAGCATGCAAACATGCATTGAAAATCCATCTGAGTTTGCATTGTATTACTTATGATGGATTCAAATTTGGGTTTCAAAATGCCAGGTTATGGCATGATTTTGTCGAAAAACCCTTAGTTGGATTCTCATGTTGGTTTAATTTATATTTTAAGTTTGTTTTGCAATATTTGGGTGATAGTAACTCATGAACTAGGTTACCAATGTGTAACAATCATATTTCAAGAATAAAGTTGTGATTTTTTTTATATTATTATTATTATCTATTAGCTACGATTATTGACACCTAATGCCTGGAATTTTGACATCTTGATAGCATGGATAATTTCGAAAATGTTTCTAGTAATGTTAACATAATAACTATCATTACGTGTCTTCACTTTTTTCACCATAATAGACTTGTGATATGGACTCATCACACAACTTCATATGCTATGTCCCAACAAGTTCAAATTGGTTGAACCTACCTCATAGTGTGGTTATTAAGGACAAGTTGCTTGATATATAACTCGATAGCATAGACCACGTTGCAGTTCTAAAAAGAATCCTCAAGTGTCAAAAAAACTTCACAATATATTCTACTATAAAGCCTTTTGGGATACCTGAAATAATATATGTATCATTGATGACTTTTAAAGTATGACAAGATCCAGAGGGAAAGGAAATCAATGGAAGAGTGATCCACCAATGAGAACCTAGAATTTAGCATCAGATGAGTTAGAGTCTAGGAAATTGAAACCCTATAATTTTAATTAGTGATGAAGTACATCACATAGGTAATTATATTTTCATGTAGAATAATCTGTTAATTCAAATTTAAACTACATAATATGAAAGGCATACCATAAATTTTTCCACGTAAGTCCAAACAACATATAAAAAAGGAAAACCTTCTTTTTCCATGGGAAATAATTTACCTTTCCTTTTTCAAGACAATCTAAATCACAAAAAATATGAACTATACTGCACACATTCTTGGATAATGTGAAAATGGAAAAGGAATACCCTACAAAAGTGATGCACACATGTACATTTGAACACTAATAGATTTTTGTAGTTGAAATGCAATGCTTGTTTTCATTTAAATGTAGGGTTTTTAAAGCAGGGAGAAATAATGGCTGCGAAATTAATAAGTGTTTCTTTGGGAAAAATTTAAATCTTGTATTAGGTGATGAAGATAATAGAGGGTATTGAATCTTGATTCTTGACATCTAGAGAGAACCATACAGCCTAAAACAATCCAATGGAATTGACCAAAAAAACCAAAATAGAGTCAACCCTACTATAGGACGAAGGGCCTGCAGTAAGAACTTACCATTTTGCAAGAGCTGAGGGCGAATGATGTTTTGCAAGAGCTGAGGGTGAACGCTGAGGGCGAATGCTGAGGGAAAATGTTGTTCTGCAAGAGCTGAGGGCGAATGCAGGGCGAATGTTGTTCTGAAAGAGCTGAGGGCGAATCCAGGGCGAATTATGTTCTGCAAGAGCTCAGGGCAAATGTTGAGGGCGAATGCTGTTTTGCAAGAGCTCAGGGCAAATGCTAAGGGCGAATGTTGTTCTGCAAGAGCTGAGGGAAAATGCTGAGGGCGAATGTTGTTCTGCAAGAGCGGAGGGCGAATGCATGCGTGATATCAGACGTTAATGTAGCACACATGTACATTTGAACACTAATAGATTTTTGTATTTGAAATGCAATGCTTGTTTTCATTTAAATGTAGGGTTTTTAAAGCAGGGAGAAATAATGGCTGCCAAATTAATAAGCGTTTCTTTGGGAAAATTTTCAATCTTGTATTGGGTGATGAAGATAATAGAGGGTATTGAATCTTGATTCTTGACATCTACAGAGAACCCTACAGCCTAACACAATCCAATGGAATTGACCAAAAAAACCCAAATAGAGTCAACCCTACTATAGGAGGAAGGGCCTGCAGTAAGAACTTACCATTTTGCAAGAGCTGAGGGTGAATGTCGTTCTGCAAGAGCTGAGGGCGAACGCTGAGGGAAAATGCTGAGGGCAAATGCTATTCTGCAAGAGCTGAGCGCGAATGCTGAGGGCAAATGCTGTTCTGCAAGAGCTGAGGGTGAATGATGTTCTGCAAGAGCGGAGGGCAAATGCGCGCATCATATCAGACGTTAATGTAGCTATTGCCACGCATATGAAACAATAAAATCATTTTTATGTAGCACGCATATAAGTTTCGAATTTTTATGTAGCGCGCATATAAGTTTCGTATTTTTATGTGGCGTGCATATAAGTGTCGTTATACCGACGGTGGAAAAAGCGTCGCTATTGTGACGGGTACCTAAACGTCGCAATGGCGACACCTAGACATTGTGTCGCACTTGCGACGATTGGAGTCATCTCAATAGCGACGCTTTGAGCCATAGTGTCGCAATTGTGACACTTTTCTAAGTGTCGGTATTGCGACACTTTTCTATAAACGTCGGTATAGCGACGGTTTCGGGCGGGATGGAAAAAATTTGGGGAAATTTCCGACATTTGGTCAAAAGCGTCGGAACCAAGTGTCGGAATTTCCGCCAAATGTAGTAGTGTGCTTTTCTTGTGGAAGAGTTGGTCATTATGCTGCCAAATGTTCCCATAAAGATATTCATGAAAAGAGAAAGGGAGTGACTAAAGGAAATAAGAAACGGTTTACCAATAGAAAGAGCTATTATACTCATGAAGATAGTGATGGTCTATCAAACAGTGAAGAAAGAGAATTTGATCAAGATATTAGACTACTTATGGCTTTTGAAAAGGACTCTAGTGATACTTTTATGGATGCATTAGAAGAAAATGATTTTCTTGAAGAAATAAATCATCTCAAAATTTGTTTTGAAGAAAACAAATTTGGCATAGATACTCTAAAAAATTAGCATATAGAAAAGGAGAAGCACAATGAGAAATTAGAATGTGAAATAGGAAGTCTAAGAAAGGAAATTGAGAAAGTGAAAACCTTAAATATTATATTTTCTAAAGGATCTGAAACCTTAGATGAAATTATCAAGGTACAACACTCTCCTCTTATAAAGACAGGTCTTGGATATATTGGAGAATAATATCAGTCTTAAGCACCAAGCTATCTAAATGTCGCTAAAGCCAGCCTGCAACATTCTATCTCTCGGAAAAAGAACAAAGAATCTACACAGGTAAAGCATGACCACTTTAATACAAGAAATAATAATAATAGGAATATCAATCAGTAGGTAAACATAAATAGAATGTTTCATGATTGCAGAAATTTCTTCTTTAATGGACAATTTTTCTCATGTCATAATTTTGGTCATAAGGTTGCTCAATGTGTTTCATACAAAACCATCATGACCAGAGAAGCAAGAAAGCAAAGAAATGAGACTGGAATAAAGAAGAATACTTATAACAAATTTTCTTCTCTTCAAAATTAAATTGAATTTCCTTATTGCAATAACTTTGGCCATGAGGAATCTGAATGCAGTAGAAAACTTCATCCAAAGAGCATATACCTTCAAATTCCAAGGTTTGGAGAAAGAAGGACTTATAGGTTGAAAGTTTTGGCATAGATTTATTTGCAGAAGGGGAATAAAATCAATGGTTCATTGATAGCAGATGATAAAAACACATGACAGGTGATAGAAATAAACTCCTTTCATACAATGCCCTAGAGAAAGAAAAGAATGTTAATTTTAGAAATGACTCTCCTACTGTCATTAAAGGAAAAGGTTATGTTTTTCTAAAAGAAAAGGTGAAAGCTAACAATGTTATGTATGTGGATGGATTAAAGCACAACTTGTTAAGTGTGAGTCAAATGTGTGATCAAGGAAATTAAGTAGCCTTTAGTTCAAAAGAATGTGTAGTACGTGAACTTGACACACGAAAAACTATAATAAAAGGAACTACAACACCAATAAATCTGTATGTATTGAAAGGTTTCCAAGAACAATGATACTTGGGTAAATCTTCAGAAAATTGGTTATGGCACAGAAGGTTGGGACATTTAAGCTTCTCTCAAATAAGAAAATCCAACAGACTCAAAGTTCTTCATGATCTTTCAAGTATCTCTCTACCTTAAAGTACCATATGCAAATCATGCCAATTTGGTAAACACACCAGGGTGCAATTCAATGCTAAAGAAGGATCAGCAAGTAAGCCTCTTGAACTTATATATACTGATCTATGTGGTCCTGTAAGGAAAAATTCACCTCGTGGAGAACAATACTATATTTAATTTATTGATGACTTCTCTAGAATGTGTTGGATCATTTTACTAAAACATAAAGATGAAGCATTTGAAAAATTGTAGATATTCAAAGCTATGGTTGAAAATGAATTAGATATAAAAATCAAATTTCATAGATCTGACCAAGGAGGAGAATATATATTAGATGAATTCTTTGATTTTTGTGAACAACATGGCATAAAAAGATAGTTTTCTGTAGCTGGAACCCCACAAAAAAATGGTGTGGCAGAAAGTATGAATAGAACTGTTCAACGAATGGCTTGGTCTATTCTTGATGAATTTGGAACTCCCGATACCTTTTGGGGAAAAGCAACACATACTGCAGTAAATATTCTAAACAAGGCTCATGTTCGGGTGAACGGTGATAAAAATCCTTATGAAATCTGGTATGGAAATCTTCCCATCGTAAAGCACTTTAGAGTTTTTGGAAGCAAATGTTTTATCAAGAAAAATGACGAAAAACTGGTTAAGTTTGAACCTATAGAAGATGAAGGAATATTTCTTGGTTACTCTTCTAGAAGTAAACCATATAAATGTTACAATAAAAGACTTTGGAAGATTGTTTAATGTATTGATGTTCTAATTGACGAGTTTCTCTCAGCTCCTAAAAGGGAAATAACAACAACAAATGAAGATGATGATGATGTATATTTTCCCACATCAAATAGAAAAAATATAGAAGGTAAACCCAATGAAGCATCAGAAGAAGATCTATCTGAAAAGGCTCCATCCAGGTATGTTCAAAATAATCATCCAGAGTCTCAATTTTTTGGAGAAAAGGGATCCAGTGTCAAAACAATAAGAACTCTTTTAGGATATCCTATCTATCTGGCATTCCTATCCATTATTGAACCACAGAATGTCAATCAAGCTAGTAAAGATGAATGTTGGATTCAAGCCATGAATGAAGAACTAGATCAGATTGAAAAGAATCATACTTGGGAATTGGTTCCAATACCTCATGATAAAAATGTGATTGGAACAAAATGGATATTCAAAAACAAGTTAAATGAGAATGGAAATGTTATTAGAAACAAATCTAGACTTTGTTGTAAAGGATATGCTCAATAAGAAGGTATAGACTTTGAAGAAACATTTTCTCCGATAGCTAGAATTGAAGCCATAAGAATTTTTCTTTCTTTTTCAAGTTTTCAACAATTCAAAGTGTATCACATGGATGTTAAATCTGCTTTCCTCAATGGTGATCTAGAAGAAGAATTTTATATAGAACAACCATAAGGATTCATTCTGGGAAATGATGAAAAACGTATTTGTAAACTTAAAAAGGCTTTATATGGTCTCAAACAAGCTCCTCGGGCATGGTAATATCATCTTGACAAATATCTTCATCAGCAAGGTTTTACAAAGGGATCTATTGATAGTAACTTATACACAAAAATTGAGAATGAAAAACTGTCGATTGTAGTTGTATATGTTGATGACATCATTTTTGGAACCAATGAAGAGTCCACGAGTCATAAATTTTCTTCTATTATGCATCAAGAATTTGAAATGTCTTTACTTGGAGAACTAACATTTTTTATTGGCCTACAAGTGCAACAAGCAACAGATGGCATATTTTTATCACAAGAAAAATATCTTAAGAAAATTCTGAAGAAGTATGGAATGGAAGACTGCAAACCTGTGAGCACGCCAATGGTAACTGGATGTAACCTCAGTTCTCATGATGATTCTCCTGCGGTAAATCAACCAGAATATAGATCCATGATTGGAATTCTGTTGTATCTCACCGGGACAAGACCAGACATTATGCATGCAGTTGGGATTGTTGGACGATTCTAAGATAATCCAAAAGAGTCTCACCTTCAAGTTGTAAAAAGAATATTCAAATATCTACAAGGGACTCAAGGCTTTGTCCTATGGTATCGAAAGAATGTTGATCTCACTCTTCATGCTTACACAGATGCAGATTAGGCTGGAAATGTTGATGATCAAAAAATAAATAGTGGAGGTGCATTCTATATGGGTCCGTGATTAGTATCTTGTGTTATAGGTCAATTTGGGCGTCATTCCCAATGATCTAGTTAACTGGGCATTATCTCCTGGACCAATGTATAGGTTCTATCATCCCCTAACATTTTAGTTGCTACATGCCCTAAGACAAAGAAAAAGACAAATCAATAAAATAATTTCATCTGCAAAGGTTTCCAAAGTTTGAAGTTTATAATATATCATATGAGAGCTCACCAACGCTGCCTCTAAAGGGACTAAGTGCGTTGCATATGCAGGTATCCCTATGCAAGGCTGCTCTGCAAAGCACTTCCTAACATTCATGGGTGTGTTGGTCACATTGGGAGTGAAATTCTCATTGTTCCGGAACCTCCACTTTCATGGTGCCTTCTAGAAGAGTTCACATGTGTCAAACTTCGAATCCATGTTTCCATTTGACATCTACAAGATTGGGAACATGTCTTGCCTATTATTGGAAATTCATTGATTGTGAAACTACCTTCATCTCCTCTATAAATTGAGCACAGATCTTAGTGTTTGATAGGGCAGAATTTGTGTAGAGAAATGTTGGTGGAATTTCAATAGAGGAGATTGATTTGAGTGACATATTGTTGGAGATATATGCATTGTGATGAGGCTGGGATGTTGTTGGAGATGGTGACACTAAATCAATCACTGGGTTGTAACCTCCCCTTCTATCATCAATAAATATTACTGCTTATTTTTCCTTATATGCATATGTATAAGCTTTGATTTTCAATATCATGATTTCTTAGTTGATGTATATGGTTCATGCTTTATTGATTTAGCTAAATAACATGAATAGACATCTATATTATTGCTATCTCTTGTTGTTTAGTGTTCATTCTTGTAGGAAATATTTTGCACAACCAGCTGGAATTTGAAGCTACAGCAAAAGTGAGAGAAGGAGACTTTGGAAGCGCTTGGATCCCAAGTAGGTTCCTTATTTCATTCTGTGTGTCTATTTAAAGTTAGGAAAGATAGTTGTAAAGTATTTGACATGTTGTTCTAGATTAGCACCTGTCTAGGGAAGAATGATTTATCCGTAGTTCATAATTCCACATAACAAAGTGGCAACTCCACTGGGGAGATTACTCTTTATCCTAGGTGCTTTAGCCTTTGATTTTCTCTACTTATTCACATAGTAGTTGTTACTCACAAATATTAGGTTTTTTAAGATCCAAATTTGCAAAAGAAGTGTGTTAAACAGTTGTGTTTTTATTTATACACTGCGCCCAACGCACTCTTGGACAGGACATAGTGCTTTGCATAGCACTGTCTCTCTTTCAGGGCCACGTTGCAAAGCATTGTCTCTCTTTAGAGACTGTGTTGCCTCCTGAAACCATCCAAATTCCCTTGAATTTGTCTTTGAAGTTTGTTTCAATTTGTTTGCTGCTGTGTTTTGAAAAGCATGAGCCTCATATTGACTAGTGAATTCATCTACCTCTTCCTCCTTTGAAAGAAAATTTGTTCAATGTTTGTTTAAAGCATTTTTCTTTATCATTGGCAAGTTAATTTTAAAGTATTTTTATTGTCGCATTAGATCCATTTGCTTTTGAAAAAGGAAATTGTCATAAATTCTTCGTTTCCTGATAGGAGAAATTGTTGTTTCATTCCTCATTTTTCCTTCAAAAGAGAAATTGTTGTTTTTATTCCTCATTTCTCAAAAGTAAAAGGCATTTTATTTTGTTGATTTAGTGCACTTAGTTTCTTTTCTGCATTCATAACATTAAAGGAACTGAAAATAAAAAACTGAATTTGCATGTAGTGGTTTGTGTGTTTTGAAAAAGGAACAATTAGGAAATCTGCATTTTGTTTGTGTTCTTTGATTTGTTTGCTCGCAAATTGATTGCTATTTCCCTCTAGTAGCTAGGATTTTCATTGAAAGACTAAAAGTGAAAGATTTCTTATCATTCTTAGTTTCATTTTAGGAATTTTCCAGTACATCATCACGGTGAACCTTTGAAAGGAAAATTGCTAAAAAAGATCAACATAAAATTAATCTCAATTTACCTAAAAAATCATTGGAACCATAATGATAAAATTTAGAAGGTCTAGGCTAGAGACGTGTTTCGGCGTCGTAAAACATAGTAGCTATCGTTAAATTGTATGCGATACATTTCGAGTGTGATACCTCACTCCACGTACGTAAGTATATCGTAGCTCGTCCACGTACTTTCGAGTATATCGGGCGGTGTTACAATACGATAAGTATAAAGGGGTGCTCTCACTATGTGGTTTCGCATCAGACAGCGCTAATATGGATTTGGTCCTCCACGTACCTTCGGGTATATTTGGGAGGACAACTTTTAGGTGCTATCCATCCATAGTGAAGCAAGTTGGCTACCTTGTAAATTGTGATACACCGAACATAGCATTCGGAGAGATTGCCTGCCCGTACTTCTTGGTTCACCAGGAGGTATTCTGCAGTTCACAGTTTCTTGGTACACCCTTTTTTCTAGCATTACCCTTTTATTTTTTTTATTTGTTTTTGGTTAAAATAAATCAGTAATCATGGAAGAACAAAATCATTTCCCCCATCGTTTGCGTAGACTAGTGTTAAAACCAAAGGCAATCACGATCTGTCGAATCAAGTACAGTTTTACCTCTAGTGAAACATTATCTTTCCATAAACCAGAGTTAGCTCAAGTTGTTTCTACACATCCTGGTTCGTCTAATGTTGTCGAAACTGAGTCTTCACAGCTACCCATGGTCATGATCCATCCAATCAATGAGACCATACCTCTTGGACCCGACATTGTTCAACCAGAAATTGATCTAGATCTTGTCTCTTCTTTGCCAAAACATCTGAATCCTGAAGTCATACAATCGAAAGTTGTTCATACCTTGGTCATCCCACAAATTTATGTAGCTATTGAATCTCCAATATCACACAGTCAACCACATAAAATATACTTTGGGCCTGACGGTGAAATACTTCCAACTAGTTTAATTGCAATTGAAGAAATCCCACAAGATGAGACACCTTTAACTCCAACCCATTTTTGGGAGGACCTTTACCTATATGAGTCTTTTCCTCAATCGACACCATCTGCTTTGGTTGATTCTGTTCCTTTCCAAACTCTCGTCGATTCAAAAGGGTATACATTTGGTCAAGTAACCATGCCTGAACCAACATCTTCGGTTGGGCCATCTGTTCCAATTACGTTAGCTCCTGCCCTAGCTACCTCGTCGATGTTTACAACTTCACTAGAGTCATATTTTCATGGCGGCCCCTTGGTCCCATCAGGTTACTAATCATTATCTGGAATTTTCTCTGGTGCATCTTCGAACCCATGGACTTTACCAATGTCATCATCTGGTATTTTAACTGGTAATACTATAGTGAGTATTGAATGACTTGATTATTTATACACATCTTCAGGGAAATATCAAGCCAGTCCTTTTGGGTCTATTCCTTCAAGTACCATATCAACTGGACTCCCAGCATTTGGAGAGAAATATTTTCCATCTTATTATCCTCCTCATGATGGGGAGCAACCTTTGGTCACCCAATATGACAGTAATCCCTCACTTTTTGGTCAACCTAATGTCGAAATGAATGTTTGTCAATGGTATCCCACTCTTCCTATCCAACCACAAACGGTTGTACACTCGTATCAACCAGTTCAACCTGTTACACCCACATCATTTCCACTTGTCAATACATATTTACACCTGTTACAGAATAAAAATGTTGTACACACTTATTAAACGGGTCCTTCAACTCAATATCATCAAATTTTGGGTCCACAAACTCCAAATCCTTCGGTTAATTTACAACAGCCTGTATCCAGAACCATTTATTCACAAGTTGGTTTACCATTTTATGGGATGTCACAACCACAAACTGGTTATAATTATCAACTGAATCCAAGTTATCCTAATTTGGGTTTTAACATTGGTGGATAGACCCCTTGGAAGCCACAGACACAAATGCCTCAAACTTTTTTTCAACAAGTATCATATCTAGGTTTTGGTCAACATAATCCTCAAGCATTTTCTTTTCAAAACAACCCCTATCTGGGTTACCAGTAGCAAATTCCTTATGCTGGTGCTCAAAGGCCTATTGCTCAAGCAATTCCATCTTACCCTGGCTATGCTCAACCTGACCTTAATAGACAGTTTCCATTTTTCGCAACTTTAGAGTTACCAGATTTCAATCGGCTAACTCATGATCCAATTAACTATGCTCCTTGGTGGTCGGTGATACCTCATAAATTACCCTCAGATATTCCTCAATTCAATGGAAAACCTGGAGAATATCCGTTGACTCATGTTATGACTTATCATTTATGGTGTTCATCAAACTCCTTGAATGATGATTCTGTTTGACTACGTCTTTTCCAGCGTACGCTCACAGGTCCGGCTACAAAATGGTACATTGAATTACCTAGAGCTTCTTTTGATAATTTCACTGCCCTATCTACTGTCTTTTTGACTCATTTTTAGTTAACCATCATATATGAAACTGGAACGGAAATCTTGACCAATTTCAAACAGACTAATGCTACTCACATCTCTAATCATATTCATGAGTGGCATCATCCTCATAGAATGGTTAAGACATTGATTTTGGATCAGCTCCTTGCTGAAAGGTTCATTAAGTCCCTGTTATCATCCATAACTGAGGATGTGGCTAAGGGTGGCATCGTCACAGAAGAGCAAGTTATCGCTCGTGCCCAATATTTAGACTTGATTTATACTCAGTCTAGCACGCTCTATGAAAAAATTCCTAATGCGTCGATATCTAATTTTATTGTTCCTCCTCAATTAAAGGACTCTCATGCCAGAGATAGCTTGATTGGAACTGCAAACACACATCACAATACTACATATGATCCTGCTCCTACTTATGAAATTAATGTTGTGTCATTTGATAAGGGAAAAAGTGACAAGCAACCTGGACGTAATAAAAAGGGGAAATCTAAGAAAAAGCAAAATTATAACCCACAGGAAAGATAATATGATCAATCTTATAGACCTAGGAAACCTTTTTATCCATGCATAATATGTAATGAGGAACACTTTGTTATGTATTTTCCTCACCGCGCTGAAGTCTCAAAAATCATCAAGACTTCTCATGTGTCAGCTGTGTTGACAGACCCATTTCCAAATCCGAACACAAACATGGTTGCTACGGATCCAACTCCTATTTCCCAAGTGTTAATGTTATCTGTCACAAAACCTTCAACATATATTTTGGTGTTAACACGTAATAAATATTATGGTATTCAGGCCATTGATCAACCTACTACCTCGATAACGAATCCATCTACAGAATCAGTACCACCTACTACTATTCCTGAATTGAAAATCAAGCCACCAAAGGGAGTAATTCACAAATCGACATATAATCCTCGAGCAATAGTTGCACAAAATTATAATATAGTTGAATATTTGGCTCAATCCCCTTCATATATGTCTTCTCTTGAGGTATTACAAAATTTCCCCTCCCAAAAACAATCTTTATTTTCAACTATTGGTGGAATTTATTCGAATGATTCTAATATTGTTGTCTTTAATCATACGGGCTATGTGCGGCAACTACCAACAGAATTGACATTCTCCATACAAGTAAATGTTCTCAATCACCTTTTTCATTGAAATATTATTGATGAGGGAGAATCTACATGCATTATGTCTCTAAATTGTTTGAAGTCACTTGGCTCACTGCGCATATCACAATCATCAATGATGTTGAAGGCATTTGATGGACGTACATATAAACCTTGTGGTATTATTAATAACCTGCATGTTGAAATAGGGGGTGGAAATAATGAATATTGATGTTGAGGTTGTTTACGGAACCCTTGACTATAATATTCTACTTGGAATGCCATGGGTATATGCAATGACTGCAATTGTTTCTATATATTTTAGAATGATTTCCTTTCCACATAAAGGTACTATCACAGTCATTAATCAGCTATCTTTCTTTGCCTCCACTTCGCAGGCAACTGGAAGCATGTCGTTCATTCACATACCCCAACTAGAACTTCAAAACATTGGTGTAGGACTCTTAAATGATTCCACTCTTATGGGAACCTTTGCATTACCGCCGCCCGCGATGTCGGCAGATATTGCAAGTGTAGAGACCTGCTACATTATCTCTTCCACTCTATCTAGATTAAGGAAGAGTACGGGTGATTTTGAAATTACTACGTTGGATGGGTTTCTACTGCCCATCCCTATTGAGCTAGCATAGCAATCAATCTATCTGTCTTGGGTGGAAAATCTGAAATCAGCGTTGTTGAGTGTTTGGGTTGATTGTTCTTTAGATTTTGGTACTCCTTCTGATCCTTTTTCCTCAATGTTCTTGACAGATGAGAATATTTTAGAAGCCATGATGTTAGAAGGAGAACCATGGGGAGATTATCATCATCATTCCCATATTCCTGATTATGAAGAAAATTATCTTAGTGAACTATATCAACCATCAATAAAAAATTTCTTTTCTAATTCTTTACCCATTAATGCAATCGATTCCGAGCGAAATCTGTCAAATATTGAAGAAACCATTTCTATCGATATCTCAACCAAACATGGCGTTGTAGAAAATATTCATGTTGGTGTATCTTTTTCTCCATCAGAACTCGAATCATGTCGCTCTCTATTTCATGAATTCCGTGATGTATTTGCTTAGTCTTACAAGGAAATGTTGAGCATAGATACTAGTATTGTTGAACACACTATTAATATGTATCCTGATGTCAAACTGATGCATCAATGGCTTCGTCATGTTCATCCAAAGAAAGCCGCTGCCATCAAAGCAGAAGTTGAAAAACTTTTGTGTGTTGGTTTCATATACCCTGTTCCGCTAATTGAGTTGGTTTCCAATATCGTTCCTGTCATGAAAAAGTAAGGAACCATTAGAGTGTGCATTGATTATCGAGATGTCAATCTTGCTTGTCCAAAAGACAAATATCCTACTCCCTTTATCGACCAGACTATTGACGATTATGCTGGATGTGAAATATTATCGTTCATGGATGGATTTTCTGGCTACAATCAATCTATATCTACCCAGAGGATCAACATAAGATAACATTCATCTGTCCCTGGGGCACATTCTCTTATAGGAAACTACCGTTTGGTTTAAAGAACACTGGGGCAACTTTTTAGAGAGCAATGGACTATGCTTTCAATGACATCAAGCACATTATTCAACCTTATCTAGATGATTTACCAGTGCATTCACGAAATTGGACTGATCATCGGATGCATTTGAGAGCCATTTTCTTACGTTGTCGACACTACAAAATACGCCTCAATCCATATAAATTTTTGTTTTGTGTTGGTTCTAGTCGTTTTCTTGGATTCGTAGTCTCAAAAGAAGGAATTTGAATTGACCTATTGAAGGTTTAGGCCATTCTTGATTTGCCTGCGCCATCAATCTTACTTCAAATACAGAAACTTCAAGGAAAGGCTAACTTCCTAAGAAGGTTCATTCCAAACTACGCCGAAATGGCTAAAGTTTTTACTCAATTATTGAAAAATGGGGTTCCCTTCAATTGGGACCAAGTTGCGCAAGCTTCTTTTGATGCTATCAAGGATACTCTTATGCGAGCATCATTAATGTATCCCCCTAATTATCAAAATAATTATTTCCTATATTTCGTCGCAGTCGAAACAACCATTGCTATGGTATTGGTCCAAGTAGAAGATGGAATTGAAGATCCAAACTACTATTTGAGTCGTAATCTCAATGATATGGAAGTCAAGTATTCATACGTAGAAAAGCTTGCCTTGGCAGTTGTTCAAGCTGTCGAAAGATTTTTCCATTATATCATGCTCCGAAAAACCACTATCGTTTCAGATTGCAACCCCATGACTTATATCTTATCATGTCAATTGCTGGGGGGGGAATATTCAAAACGGATTGTCATTTTGCAGGAACTTGATTTGGAATTCATAAAATCCAAGTCAAAGAATTCTTTAGTTTTGGCTGAGCTTCTTTGTGACCTTGCCTCTAATAGTACTACAACTACATTGGAACCATCAATTCCTGATGAGTCTATGTTTCTGATCAGATCATATGATCCTTGTTATGGGTATTTCATCATTTATCTCCAAACTCAAACTTTTCGACCTAATACCTCTCGCTCTGAACAATGACATATTCGATACCAAGCCAAAGATTATCTGATCGTCAGTGATACACTTTATCGTCGTGGTGTCAATACCATTTTAAGGAGGTGCCTCACTCATGAGGAGGCCGAAAAAGTGTTAAATGATTGTCATGTTGGGGCTTGTGGTGGAAATTTATCTGGATATGCTACCGCACAGAAGATACTCCACACTAGTTACTTTTGGCCTACTATTTTTCGAGACTGCATCCTTGCAGTCAGAAGTTGTCATGTGTGCCAAATTTTTTATCGTAAAATCTGCAAATTGCCAGTGCCAATGCATCATGTTGTCTCTGTAGGATCATTTTTGAAATGGGGTATTGAATTCATGGCCTGTAACCCTTGTTCATCCGGGGAGCACGATTATATTATTGTTGCAGTTGACTATTTTATCAAATGAGCTGAAGCGATGCCTACATTCAACAACACATGACAAACATCTGCATTGTTTTTCTTTAATCATGTTATCACACAGTTTTGAGTCCCACAAGCTATAGTTATAGATCATGGGATGAATTTTCGAAATCACATGATGGCTGAATTGACTGCCAAGTTAGGATTGTCACATGAATTCTACTCCTTATTATCCACAATCAAATGGACAGGTTGAAGCTATCATCAATATTCTTAAATGTATGCTTCAACAAATGATAGAAGTTCATAAAATAAATTGGAATTTTATCTTGTACTATGCCTTGTGGGCGTATCAAACCTTGGTGATAAACGCAACTGGATTTACTCCTTTTCAAATGGTGTATGGTCTGGAAGTTATCTTACCAATCCAATGTGAAATACCATCGTTAAAACTCGCAATCGACTTGTTACCTGACACCTCAGAAGAAGAAGCACATCTCCTTAACCCCATCCATCTTGATGAAACGCGTTGTGAAGCCCGATTGGCATAAGAGACGTATAAAGGCGCAATACGACCAAAATTTCCAGCCTCACATTTTCTCAAAGGGCGACTTGGTTCTTCTTTATGATCAAGAAGCTGATGTAATAGGTACAGGAAATTTTGAGCCATTATGGCATGGCCCCTATATTTTCAAAAGAGTTCTTGCTAAGGGCACCTATGAGTTGGTTGATTACGACAGAATTCCATTGGCGCAGCCTAGAAATGGGTTTTATTCGAAACGTTGCTATGCTTAATCATGAGCGTAGTAATTTTTTGTATTATATTGTATATATATGTTGTTGATTTGCATTCACTATCTTAATTTGTTTTTAGAGTTTTCTTGACATTAGTAATCCGATTTACATTTCATGACAGATGTCTGAATCTTCGGAACCCTTTGTTGGATATGTTGATGGTGCTAGTCGTAGTACGCAAAATCTATCTTCTACAACGTGGGCCATTTTCGCTTCGAAAGACGAGTTAGTGAGTTTTCAAGGGATTTTTATTGGTATATAGACAAACAATATTGCTAAGTATAGCGCATTGATTGAACTTCTCTCTGATGCCATTTCATTTGGTATTAATCGTATCATCATAAGGTTAGACTCACAATTTGTGGTATTACAACTTACTAGTGTTTATACTGTTAGAAATCCAACATTGCATAGATTGTTTCTAAGAGTTATACTTTTGGAAGGACACTTCGATTTTATTCAATATTAACACATTTCCATAAATTTGAACATATTGATTGATTCATTAGCCAATAAAATTTTAGACAGACATTTTCAACATATGTAAAGAAAAAATTCACATAATTGAATAGGATTGCACAATAAACAATGTGGGAAAACACTGAAATCATATAGAAATATAGTTATATTATTTTACAAAAATTTGTGCCCAAGACACATTGGTCATCTGACCTCAAAATCTATGCAAAATTTCAAATGTAAACTAGTGGTACTCGTGGTAAAATTCTATAGATCTAGTTATCCTACGAAGTAACCGCATCCAGCGGCTAGGAACCCCAACAGTGTGTCACTACAGTCACATGGGTACCTCTTCGATCTGAAAATCCAGAATCCTTAAATTCAAACCCTCTATTTGCTGTTGAAGCTCAGCAAGAGTCTCATCCATATCTAGATCCTGAAAGACTGCTCTCCTGGAAACCCTCTCTGGTGGCACATCTACTTCGCGCTCCGGTTCCACTACTGGTTAAACACAACCAACATCTGCATTACATCAAAAATTTAGTTTAGTCTTGGGAAAACATAAAAATAAAAAAAAAATTGTATAAACCTTAGGAAAATAAAAAACATGGTCAAAACATTCTTACCCATAGCACTCCACTGAGCGCCTTCTGGTAATGCTAAATCTAGATCTCCTTGGAAATCAACGCCTGCGTATGCATACTCATCGATGGAGACAATTTGTCGCTGGAACCATTCGAAGAACGCAATTGAGAACACAATGGTAGATTTCCCTACATGCCTACCCATGAGTTCCACCCATCTTTGCATCCATGGATCTCTAGGATTAGACACATCCAGTGTCACATGTTATGGTTGCATCAGTGGAATATGTTCCAAGGCGAAGGATATAAGGATAGAACCATAACTGAAATTCTTCTTCCTTCCTCCCTTTGCTTTATTCAGTTATTCCTTTATCTAAGAAAGAACAACTTCAGACCAGTTGAATATCGTTGGCTCGATACACTCTAGCGCGTACTGCATATACGATCTATTCACTCAATGTAGTGTAACGGTGCTGGAAAGTTTTGCAATCGTGAAAATTATAGTTCTCAAATGCAAAAATCTAACATCTCGGATGTTTATCTTTCCATCTTTGCTTGGATCTGCCCCTGTATAACAAAGTTGCAAAACATAATCTCTCACTGTCTCTCCTCCAACAATAGACCCTAAGAGCAAAATGGGCAAGCCTCTCCTCGAAAAACCTCTAAGAAATTACACATCCTTGACTGTTATGGGAACCACTTGGTTCTTAATGTGAAATGCCTCGATAGTTGGATCCCATTCTCGAACTAAGAACTCCAAGGGTTCTATTTTTTGCCTCATCCCTGACAATTTGAAGTACTTAAGCAGTCCACAATCTCTTAGGGCTCTTACTGTACTCAGATCATTTAAGGCAACCATATCATGTTCTTCATGTTCTCTTTCCCTCTGTGTAATCATCATTATAATCCGATGGAAACCTGAAATACAACCATAAGATACATTAGATTCCAATCAATGCAAAAAAATAGGAAAATTTTGGGCATAATGTGAGAAACAAAAATCTATATTGCGCCCAATGCATTCCCTAACAAGAGACAGTGCATTTTGTATGCAAGTAACCTTCACTTTACTTGCTATGCAACACGTGTTTCAACATTTAGGGGTGCGTTGCCCTCTTTTTGGGCATAATTTACCCTAGGGGCCTTAAAACCCTGAAAATTTGCAGAAATTGGAAATGAAATGAATACTAAAGGAAAGAGGAGCTTCATATCACTAACCTGGATCAAACAGCAACAAAAACCATCCATAGAAACAATCACAATCAGCAGCTGAAGTTCGGGGGAAAAATCAGGTTCAGAGCTCCAATATGCAAATGGTAACTATGGAATGGTAAAAATGAATAGTGAAACTAATTTTAATAGCCATTTAATTATCTGAAAATTGAATTTATTGCTATGACTATAGTTTTATTATGTTTTTATCATGAAACAGGTATTTTTAATCTATTTGATATTGTTCTAAACAGGTCTTACAATTGATGAATAGATTGGTCGTGTAGATTTATTTCAAGAATGATTTGACCACAAAGCATATTTTTTCTCCTTATTTTTCGAGCTTTGTTAAAAATTAAAAATGATTTGAAGCGCACTTTTATCTCTTTTTTGAGCTTCGATAACAGCGAAAAAGGAATCTCTGGAGTCTTCTTTCAGCTCTTTTCAGACTTTGATAATGTGAAAAGATTGCAGAGCACTTGTATTTTCGAGCTCGTAAAAGTAAATGAATAGATATCTACTCAGTATAATTTTAACCCTTTTTAGAACCGAGATATATTATTTACGAAAAAGTAATAGATTGGTTAAACATGACCAAAGAGGTTCTCTCAGATAATATTTTACACTTTTTCGGATCTGAGCGATAAATTTACAAAAAAGTACTTATGGATTTTTCTTTCATCCTCTTTTTCAAACTCTCTAAATATGAAAAAGGATCAGGCTATCACTGTCGTTAAGTTCTTTAAAACATAAAATAGCGACGGGCTTGTCAATCATGGCAAGAATCGAGTTTCATTCATTGCTAGACACATTAAATTATTAAATAGTGAAAATTTATTCGCACGAAGGGTTGAATTATAGATCAATAAAATGTTATCCTCCTCAAGCTTGTTAAAAAATAAAGAGGTACTAGTCGACAAGTGACCGGGGAAAATTTGGGAAAAGTGAGTAAAATTATTTATGGTAGCAAGTCGCTTTTGAACATGACACTTCCTTCACTCCATGCCTGTGACTATTTGGGTTGGGTAATCATCTTGACGGTTCTTTCATACCTATGGTTCATCATACCTTCACTTCGGTTTTGGGTCAATGCTACCAACTCATCTCAGTGTCGTCGATATGTACAAGTGAATTCATCTAGTGAATAACTCATCCTTCTGCAATACTCATAAACCTTTATTCTCATGACCGTCCTCCGAAAATTTCTATATCAAGTCATACCCTTGTCTCTGAAATCAGTAACTCTCGTTTCGCAATAAGGTGACTTCCTGTCAAAAACAAATCATTATCCAGGAAGTTCACTTAGAAACATCAGATTCCAGTACCATGAGGCTTGTTACAGCATCGACAAGATCCTAGCTTCCAGACTTTTGACCAAAATATTTTTTTTGGCGTTCGACATCAAATCATCTATTGACACCTTACGAAATGTACTGCAGTTCCTTGAGGTCCATGTAGAAATTATATGCACTAACCATGCATATGTCCTTGATTCAACTGATCTCACACTATTTAACTTTATGAAAAATACTTAATCAATTCCACTTGTTAATCTTTTGTGGAAAAATTAATTGCACACACATGTGAAGCATAAACAAAAATAATCAATTGTACATAACACAGTTTTTAACTGGGAAATCCTGAAGCTGAAAACCCCAACTATATATTATGTAACATGGTATCATATGACAATCCCATACAAAGCTTATCACAAACTCTCAGTACAGTACAATTGTCATGCACTAATCAAGACCAATCTTGCAAATCCATGCACCGATCTTTGCCTCTTGCTAGCTTGCCTCCACTATGCAATCCCTACTGAAGAATAGCTCTAAATGAATTCGAATTACCCTTGCCTTGACTATACAATCCTCATTTTCAACTCCAATGTGTGTGTGATGTAATCAATGCATCACTATAGTCACAACAGATAGTCTATCTTGCCCTTTCACCTACCTCTCCACTGGGTCTCCACTGAAACTGCCATGCACTGTAGTTAACTGTTGTATTTTTCAGTTGATTAATGAGTTATTATTTGTGAATTAATTAACTAATTAATTCACTCCACTCTCACTAGTGTATCAATCAGTTAGACTAGATACAACTGTGTCTAACTGAGTTAAACTAAATACAACTCCATAACTACTTCTTCCAACTGTGTCATAACTATGCCACTTGAGTTCTAACTGAGTCCTCCATGCATTAGCTCCAATAAACCCTTAGGAATTTTGTAATTCCCTCAGTCCACTAATGTGCCACATCTATGCACTGAATTGAAGTGCTCCAAGATAATAAGTTGTTGTTTAGTGTCTGATTATTATTAAGAGCTAATAATAATTGACATGCATCTATTTTTAGATCGGCGATCTATAAATAGACTTCGCCCAATATTCTAAAAATAGAATTTCATCTATTTTTCCAACTTGATCAATCATCCACGAATAGAATCCTGCAACTTCTGAAATATGATCATCATGTCTAAAAATAGACATAGTCTAAAAATAGACTTGCGCCAAAAATAGCCTGTCGGCCCACTTAGTGAAGGCGACTCTTTTCACTAAGCTCATCATCTTGTTGAATCTCAACACTCCCTCTCAACAAGATAGGGATTATCTTTTACCCCGATCCTACCTCTATGGTATTCGAATTTTCTCCTGGTGAGCGCCTTTGTCAGAATATCTGCATCCTGATCCTCCATAGGAATGTACTGAAGCAACATGATCTTCCACCGCACACAATCTCTAATATGATGATATCGGATATCAATATGTTTAGATCTATCATGAAACACAAGATTAACCGAGAGTTTAATGCAACTCTGATTATTAAAATGTATCACTGTGGGATCTAAATGTGAACCGAACAAACCAACTAGGATCTTCCTCATCCAGATAGCCTCACATGCAGCTTGACTTGCTGCCATGTATTTCCTTTCCGTTGAACTGAGTGCCACTGATATTTTTTTCCTGTTGTACCAAGAAACTATCATAGATACGATAATGAAAACCCCCCCCTGATGTGCTCTTTCGGTCTGTTGGGCTTCCTACCCAATCTGCATTCGTGAAGTCATGAAAATTTACCTCATCCATCTGTCTGTACCATAAACCATACTCATATGTGCCCCTGAGATATCTCAAAACATGCTTTCCTGCCTTCCAAAAGAGCTTGGTCGGCTTAACCATCGCATGTGAAAGCTGGTTCACCACATAGCATATGTCCAGTCTTGTATTAACTAAATACATGAGCGAACCCACCAACTGTAGATAAAAAGTGGCATCGACTACCTTTGCCGATGTAGCATCCTCTTTCTTCCAATTTCCTAGAAGAGGAGTGTCGATAGGCTTGCAGCCTTGCATGTGAAACTTCTCTAGTATCTCCTGGGCATACATGCCTTGAGACATAAACAGTTCACCTTCTTGCTGCCATATTTCCAATCCAAGGAAATAATGAAGGAGGCCCAAATCCTTCATCTCAAACTCCTTTGCAAGATTTGCCTTGCATGAGTGTATCAACTGCTCATCACTTGTTAGTATTAAATCATCAACATAAAGTACAATGATTAAAATCTTACCCTCCACCACAATTTGGTATAGGTTTGCATCCGCCTCACTCTTGGTGAAGCCAAGTCCAGTGAAATAGTTGTCGATCCGAGTGTACCAAGCACAGGGATCTTGTTTTAGCCCATACAATGCTCTTTTGAACCTACACACATGCGACTCGTTGCTGAACATCTCAAATCCTTTAGGCTACTAAATTTACACCTCTTCCTCAATGATCCCATTAAGGAACGCAATCTTCACATCTATCTGATGAATGTGCCAACCCATCTCCGCTGAGAGAGCAAGGATGGTCCATATGGAAGAATACCATGCAACAGGTGCAAAGTTTTCTTCATAGTCAATCCCCTCAATCTTTGAGAAGCCCCGGGCAACAAATATTTCCTTATACTTCTCAACACTCCCATCAGCAGTTTTCTTTACCTTATAGATCCATCTTGATCCTACAACTGATTTTCCCACCGGCCTTGGAACAATCTCCCAAGCATTTTTTCTAACAATGGAGTCATACTCCTCCACCATGGCATCTACCCATGTGGGCTCCTGCACTGCTTCTTCGAAATAATATGGCGCTGCCATGATACACTTTCTCATAAGAGCCATGTATCTAGTAAATCGGTCAGGTGACTGTCTCTATCTACGCTGTGATGTAGGGACTCCTACATTCTGAGCCGCATCAAGCATCAGTCTCTCAGCTTCTGTGCTACGCTTTCGCCTTTTCTGATGTTTGGTTCTACATGAGTGGACTCCTCCACTCCATGAATCTCCTCCTGTGGCTGATCCACATCCATAGGCTCATCTTTGGGAACAAGAAGTTCCTCCTCTGCATGCAAGTGTAGCTCCCTCTCAAGCAACAACTTCATGGCTTTCACCTCATTGAATTTTATATCTCATCGCACAATAGTCATCCGACTATCTGGAAAATACACACGATAGTTATGGGGTGTTTCTGTGTACCCCACAAATATCCCAACTTCTGCAGTCGACTCCAGCTTCTTCCTAGCGTCCTTTGTCACATGAATGTAAACAGGTGAGCCAAAAATCTTCAAATGAGAAATATTAGGCTTCTTACTAGTAAAAGCTTCTTCAAGTGTACTCATGCCAAGTACTCTATGAGGACAACAGTTTTTCACATAAACCACAGTGTTGCATGCTTCCGCCCACAAGTGCATCGGTAGGCCCTGGTCATGCAGCATCGCTCATGCAGCACCCACGATCGTTCTGTTATTTCTCTCCATGACCCCATTCTGTTGTGGGTTATGAGGTGCTATGAGTTCTCTTTGAATTCCTTCTTTGCTACAGAAGTCTTTGAATTCACCCAAGATGTATTCACCACCATTATTGCTCTGTAGAGCTTTCATTTGCTTCCCCGACTCCTTCTCCACCAATGCCTTGAACTCACTGAACTTTGAGAACGTTTCATCTTTATTTTGCATGAATAATATCCAACATCTATGAGAATATTCATCAACAAATATCACATAATACTTGTGTTTTTCTGTTGAAGCAACAGAGAAAGGTCCACACACGTCTGTGTGAATTCTCTCCAGGATCACCGAAGCATGGTTCTCCTTCTCATGAAAGGTGGTATTTACAAACTTACCCATAGTACATCCCTTGCACTGATCTGACTGCACAAGAGTACCCTTGGGAAGTCCAGTATATATTTGCTGCAAAATCTTCAAAGCTCCATGGTGAAGATGGCCTATCTCCTGTGCCATAATTCGCCCTCATCCCGGCTCACCACTTCTTCTGCTTTGCCCACCATTGCAGCACAGCCATCTACCTCCAGCTTATATATATTCTTAATTTGAACCCCTATCTTCTTGGTTTTAACCATTGTTTTATGTCGAAGGAAGGCTTTTCCCTCACTGAAAACAACATGATAACCCTTGTCTTCCAGCATTGTGACTGACACCAAGTTCTTCTTCAGACCTGGAACATGCATGAAATTATTCAACAAGAATGGATTACCGAACTCCCTCTCAAAGGTAATGGTCCCAATGCTAGTCGCATTGTACCGACCATCGTCACCCATCTCTATATGCATCTGGAGGTCCTTCTCCTCCAAGTCACTAAACAACTCTTTGTCTCCCGTCATATGGAAAGACGAACCACTATCAAGATACCACACTGATCCCATTCAACTTGAAACCAAGCAAGCGATCAAGGAGAAATCAAGCTCAAATTGTGAGGCTAAGGCCTCTCCAGCTGTAGATCCAACAACCTTCTTATTCTTCTTCTTCTGTGGACAGTTAGTGGCGAAATGTCCATGTTCGTGACAGTGAAAACACTTCACTTTGGACAAATCTTGCTTCTTGCCTTTAGCATCAGATTTTGAAGGATGTTTCTTCCCCTTCCCTTTCCTTGCTTTTGTAGCCAAAGCATAATTCTCTTCATCTTCATTCTTCGATGAAGATCCATCCCTGGTACCCCGCCTTATCTCCTCCTGCACAAGATCCGACCAAAGTCGCTCCCATCCCGACAGTTTCTCCCGTCAATTGACAAAGTCTTAGTAGCTATGCCAACTCTTTGGAAGCCCAAGGAGAGCCAATCTCACCAAGTATTCTTCATCAACAGTAACCCCCACACTTCCTAGTTCATCCTTGCAGTGGAAAAACTTCGTGAGGTATTTTGGAATACTGTCGCCTTTCTCCATTTTTATTTTTTTGAGCTTGTCTTTAAGTGCCAACTTCCTCTGGTCACTTCTGCTTTGGAATAAGTTTGTAAAAGCCTTCCACATTAATAATGGAGTGTATTTCCCGTGAAATCTGGACATAATATGGTCCTTCACACCTGCCAACAGAATCCTTCTCGTCTTTACCGTCTTATTTTTCCATGCATCAAGTAATGCAGCATCGCTATATCCTGACTTAGGAACATCGCTATCGATGAACTCCTTCAGCCCATTATCCTTCAGCACTGCCTCTGCTCTATCCTTCTAGGCTATGTAATTCAAGCTCCCGTCAAGGGCATACTCCAATCACAACCCATTGAAATACATTTCAATGTAAACTCAACTTCTGCTCCAAGAATCTTCTGTAGCAAATTCGAATTGTCCACCAACACAAACTCACTTCATAATTGCAATCTTCAATAAAAAATGCTTTGATACCATGTAGAAATTATATTCACTAAGCATGCATATGTCCTTGATTCACTTGATCTCACACCATTTAACTTTATGCAAAATACTGAATCAATTCCACTTGTTAATCTTTTGCGGAAAAATTAATTACACACACATGTGAAGCGTAAACAAAAATAATCAATCGTACATAACACAATTTTTAACCAGGAAAGCCTGAAGCTGAAAACCCCAACTATATATTATGTAACATGGAATCATATGACAATCTCATACAAATATTATCACAAGCTCTCAGTATATTACAATCATCATACACTAATCACGACCAATCTTGCAAATCCATGCACCATTCTTTGCCTCCTGCTAGCTTGCCTCTACTACGCAATCCATATTGAAGAATAGCTCTAAATGAATTTGAATTACCCTTGCCTTGACTGCGCAATCCTCATTAGCAACTCCAATGTGTGTGTGATGTAATCAATGCATCACTATAGTCACAACAGATAGTCTATCTTGCCCTTTCACCTACCTCTCCACTGGGTCTCCACTGAAACTACCATGCACTGTAGTTAACTGTTGTATTGTTCAGTTGATTAATGAGTTATTATTTGTGAATTAATTAACTAATTAATTCACTCCACTCTCACTAGTGTATCAATCAGTTAGAATAGATACAACTAGCTCAACTGAGTCTAACTAAGTTAAACTAAATACAACTCCATAACTACTTCTTCCAACTGTGTCATACTCTGCCACTTGAGTTTTCACTGAGTCCTCCATGCATTAGCTCCAGTAAACCCTTAGGAATTGCATAATTCCCTCATTCCACTGATGTGCCACATCTATGCACTAAACTGAAGTGCTCCAAGAGAATAAGTTGATGTTTAGTTTCTGATTATTATTAAGAGCTAATAATAATCGACGTGCATCTATTTTTAGATCGGCGATCTATAAATAGAATTCACCCAATATTATAAAAACTGAATTTCATCTATTTTTCCAACTTGAAAAATCATCCACAAATAGCATCCTGCAACTTCTGAAATATGATCATCATGTCTAAAAATAGACTTGCGCCAAAAATAGCCTGTGGGCCCACTTAGTGAAGGCGACTCTTTTCACTAAGCTCATCATCTTGTTGAATCTCAACAGTCCATTGACATCAATGGTGGTTCTCCCGCGTTTGTTAACAGCTCACATCATTGTCTGGTAATAAAACAATGTATTTCCATGTTCAACTACAATTCATATATTCGCATGGCTAGACTTGTACCCGAATGATCGAGTGAACGAGATAAGAAGACCCAGAATCTAGTTTCAGCAATCCGGGCTGCGATTTCAACATTGTTGTACACATCATCTGTACAGTGACCTTACATACAGATCATAATCCAAAAATGGGCCTATATCTGTAGGCACGTCTGTAGTTGATTGTGAAACTACCTTCAGCTCCTCTATAAATTGAGCACAGATCTTAGTGTTTGAGAGGGAATATTTTGTGTAGAGAAATGTTGGTGGAATTTAAATAGAGGAGATTGATTTGAGTGACATATTGCTGGAGATATCTGCATTGTGATGAGGCTGGGATGCTACTGGAGATGGTGACACTAAATCAATCACTGGGTTGTAATCTCCCCTTCTATCATCAATAAATATTACTGCTCAATTTTCCCTATATGCATCTGTATAAGCTTTGATTTTCAATATCATGATTTCTTAGTTGATGTATATGGTTTATGCTTTATTGATTTAGCTAAATAACTTGAATAGACATATGTATTATTTCTATCTCTTGTTGTTTAGTGTTCATTCTTGCAGGAAATATTTTTCATAGCTAGCTGGAATTCGAAGCTACAACAAAAGCAACAAAAGGAGACTTTGGAAGCGCTTGGATCCCAAGTAGGTTCCTTATTTCATTCTGTGTGTCTATTTACAGTTAGGAAAGATAGTCGTAAATTCTTTGACCTATTGTTCTAGATTAGCACCTGTCTAGGGAAGAATGATTTATCTTTAAATCATAATTCCGCATAAAATCTTGGTTCAACAAGAAACAAAGTTCTATTGCCTTATCTACATCAGAAGTAGAATATGTGGTTGCCGCATCTTGTTGCACACAACTTCTTCGGATGATGCAGAATCTACAAGACATTCAAATCAAATGTTCACCTCCCATCTCCATTTTATGTGATAATACAAGTGCTATTAGTATCTCAAAGAATTGTTGAGATTGCAACAAGATGATGAGCTTAGTGGAAAGAAGTCGCCTTCACTAAGTGGGCCCGTAGGTTATTTTTGGCGCAAAGTCTATTTTTAGACTATGTCTAGTTTTAGACATATGGATCATATTCTATGAGTTGCAAGATGCTATTTGTGGATGGTTGGTCAAGTTGGAAAAATAGATGGACTTCTATTTTTAGACATATTGGGCGGAATCTATTTTTAGATTGCCAGTCTAAAAATAGATATGTCAAATATTATTAGCTCTTAATAATATTTGGACTATAAACATTATCTTATTCTCTTGGAGCACTTCAGTTAAGTGCACAGATGTGGCACAGGAGCTGACAGAAGGAATTACGCTATTCCTAAGGGTTAAGTGGAGCTATTAAATGGATACTTCAGTTAGAACTCATGTGACAGAGTTTGGTGGAGTTGATTGAGGAAGTTAATGGAATTGTGTTCAATTTAACTAATCTAAACATAGTTGAGCTAGTTGTATCTAGTCAAACTGAATTATACACTAGTGAGAGTGGTGTGAATTAATTATTAATTAATTCACTAATTATAAACTCATTAATCAAATAAAGAATACATCAGTTAACTTCAGTGCATGGACAGTTTCAGTGGAGACCAGTGAAGAGATAGGTGAAAGAGTAGCGTGACTATCAATTGTGACTATACTGTTGCATGATTTGCAACAACCAGTGATTGGAGATGCCAATGAGGATTGCGCAGTACAAGCCAGGTGGTTTAAATTTATTTATGAGCCATTCTTCAGCATTGATTATGTAGTAGAGGTAGGCTATCAGGTGGCAGAGATTGGAGCATGTGTTTTTCTAGATCTAGCTTGATTAGTGTGTAGCAATTTGAGATTGTACTAAGATAAACTTAGGAACATAGAAATGGAGAAAAGGCTGCGTGATGCCCAAGTACCTCGCTACCTAAGCTCATCCAATGTGGATGAGCTAGGAAGTGTGGGGGTTACTGCTGATGATGAGGACTTGGTGAGCTTGGCTCTCCTTGGGCTTCCAAGAGTTGGCATTCCTCTCAGACTCAATGGTTGGGAGAAATTGCTAGATGGAAGCGACTTTGGTCGAATATTGTGCAAGAGGAGATAAGGTTAAGTACTGTGACAGACCTCCATCAAAGAAATCGATGAAGAAAATTTCACTTTGGTCAAAGCAAAGCAAAGAAGGGAAGAGTAAGAAGAATTCCTCTCAACTGTGTGAAACGAAGAAGCAAGACATGTCCAAGGGAAGTGCTTTCAATTGCCACCAACACTGACATTATGCCACTAATTGTCCACGTATGAAGAAAAATAAGCAGATGCTAGATCTATACTGAGAGGCCTTAGCCTCGCAGTTTGAGTTGGATTTTTCGCTGATCGCATGCTTGGTCTCAAGTGTGATGGGTTCAGTGTGGTTTCTTGATAGTGGTGCATCTTTTCACATGACAGGAGATCGAGATTTGTTTACTGATCTAGATGAGAAAGATCTTAGAGTGCACATCGAGATGGGCGATGATGGTAGATACAGTGCGACCGGTATCGGTACCATTTCCTTTGAGAGGGAGTCTGGTAAACCCTTCGTATTGAAGGAAGTGATGCATGTTCCAGGATTGAAGAAGAATCTTATCTCTGTGGAAATGTTAGAAGACAAGGGATATGATGTTTTCTTTAGCAAGGGAAATGCTTTCCTGTGCAGTAAGGAAACTGGTGAGACCCGGAGGATAGGGGTTCTAATTAAGAACCTTTATCAATTGCCGGTAGATGGCTACGCAACAATGGCAGGCAAGGCAGAAGGAGTGGTGAGCCGGGATGATGGCGAGTTGTGGCACCAGAGATTGGGCCACCTTCACCATGGAGCTTTGAAGATACTGTAGCAGATTTCTACTAGGCTTCCTAAGGGTACTCTTGCACAGTCAGATCAGTGCAAGGGATGTACCTTGGGAAAATTTGTGAAAGCCACCTTTCACGAGAAGGATAGTCGCGCCACGACGATCCTTGAGAGAATTCACACAGACGTGTGTGGACCTTTCTCAGTAGCTTCGACAGCAAAGCACATGTACTATGTGATATTTGTTGATGATTTTTCTCGTAAGTGCTGGATCTTCTTCATGCAGAAGAAGAGTGAGACATACTCAAAGTTCTGTGAGTTCAAGGCACTGGTTGAGAAAGAATCGGGGAAGCAGGTGAAGGCTCTTAGGAGCAACAATGGTGGTGAATTCATCTCTGGCGAGTTCAAGGACTTTTGCAGCGCAGAAGGAATTCGAAGAGAGCTCATAGCACCTCATAACCCACAGCAGAATGGGGTTGCTGAGCGGAAGAACAGAATGATCGTGGGTGCTGCACGGGTGATGTTGCATGATCAGGTCCTTCCCATACACTTGTGGTTTGAGGCATGCAACACTGCGGTTTATGTGCAAAATCGTTGTCCTCACAGGATACTTAGCATGAGTACACCCGAGGAGGCGTTTTCTGGTAAGAAGCCTGATATTTCCCATTTGAGGATTTTTGGTTCACCTGTTTACATTCATGTGACGAAGGATGCCAGGAAGAAGCTAGAGTTGATTGCAGAGGTTGGGATATTTTTGGGGTACACTAATACTCCCCACAACTATCGTTTGTATTTTCTAGACAGTCGCAATACTATTGTGCGACGGGATATCAAATTTCATGAGGAGAAATCCATGACGTGTTCGCTTGAGAGGGAGCCACACTTGCATGTAGATGAGGAGCTATTAGTTCCTAAGGATGAGTCTCTGGATGTGGAGTGGTCACAAGAGGAGGTTCATGGAGTGGAAGAGACCACTCATGCAGCGCGAAGCATCAGAGGACAGAAGCACACTACAGAAGCTGAGCGACTGGCTCAAGATGCAGAGAAGGTTGTAGGAGCACCTACATCACAGCACAGACAGAGACATTCACCTGACCGGTATACTGGATACATGGCTCTTATGAGCAAGTGTATCATGACAGAGCCATCCTCTTTCGAGGAAGCTGTGGAGGATCCCGCATGGGTAGATGCCATGGTGGAAGAGTATGATTCGATTGTCAGAAACAGTGCATGGGAGATTGTCCCAAGGCCGAAGGGGAAATCAGTGGTGGGTTCGAGATGGATCTACAAAGTGAAGCAGGCAGCTGACGGGAGTGTGGAGAAGTACAAGGCAAGATTTGTTGCCTGAGGCTTTTCACAGATTGAGGGGATCGATTATGAGGAGACCTTTGCACCTGTCGCAAGGTATTATTCCATACGGATGATTCTTTCTCTCTCAGCGCAGATGGGGTGGCACATTCATCAGATGGATGTGAAGACTGCGTTCCTCAACGGAGTCATTGAGGAGGAGGTGTACATAGAGCAGCCCAAAGGTTTAGATATCTTCAGCAGCGAGTCGCATGTGTGCAGTCTCAAGAGAGCAATGTATGGGTTGAAACAAGCACCTCGTGCTTGGTACACACAGATAGACAGTTATTTCACCGGACTTGGATTCTCCAAGAGTGAGGCGGATCCGAACCTATACCAGATTGTGGTGGAGGGTAAGTTGCTGATCATTGTACTTTATGTAGATGATTTGATTTTGACAGGTGATGAGCTGTTGATACTCGCATGCAAGGAGGACCTTGCAAAAGAGTTTGAGATGAAGGAATTGGGCCTCCTTCATTATTTCCTGGGATTGGAAATTTGGCAGCGCAGTGATGGACTGTTTGTTTCTCAAGGCAAGTATGCCCGGGAGATACTGGAGAAGTTCAACATGCATCGCTGCAAGCCTGTTGATACTCTTCTTCCTGGTGGATGGAGGAAGGAGGATGCTACTTCAGCGGAGGTAGTGGATGCCACTGTTTATCGACAGTTGGTGGGGTCGCTTATGTATATGGTCAATACACAACCCGACATATGCTATGCTGTTAACCAGCTTTCACAAGCTATGGTTAAGCCTACCAAGCTCTACTGGAAGGCAGGCAAGCATGTATTGAGATATCTCAGAGGCACATCGGGATATGGATTATGGTACAGACAGTCGGATGAGGTGAAGCTATGTGGCTTCACGTATGCAGATTGGGCAGGGAGCCCAACAGACAAAAAGATCACATCTGGAGGGATTTTTAGTATGGGGTCGACAACAGTTTCTTGGTACAACAGGAAGTAGAGATCCATGGCACTCAGTTCAGCAGAGGCTGAGTATATGGCAGCGAGTTTGGCTGCATGTGAGGCTATATGGATGAGGAAGATCCTGGTCGGGTTGTTCGGTTCACACTTAGATACTACTGTGATTTATTGTGATAATCAGAGTTTCATAAAACTCTCAGTTAATCCAGTATTTCATGATAGATCTAAACACATTGACATTCGGTATCATCATATCAGAGATTGTGTGCAGCGGAAGATCATGTTACTTTCATACATTCCCACGGAGGATCAGGATGCTGATATCTTAACGAAGGCGCTCACCAGGAGAAAATTCGAATGCCACAGAGGCAGGATAGGGGTGGTAGATAATCCTTATCTTGTTGAAAGGGAGTGTTGATATTGCAACAAGATGATGAGCTTAGTGGAAAGAATTCGCCTTCACTAAGTGGGCCCGCAAGCTATTTTTGGCGCAAAGTCTATTTTTAGACTATGTCTATTTTTATACATATGGATCATATTCTATGAGTTGCAGGATGCTATTTGTGGATGGTTGGTCAAGTTGGAAAAATATATGGAATTCTATTTTTATACATATTTGGCGGAATCTATTTTTAGATTGCTAGTCTAAAAATAGATATGTCGAATATTATTAGCTCTTAATAATATTTGGACTATAAAAATTATCTTATTCTCTTGCTAATTTCAGCTGGTGTACAGACAGGCACAGAGCTGACAAGGAATTATGCTATTACCGAGGGTTATGGAGCTTACTGCATGGATATCATTAGAACTCATGTGGACAGAAGTTTGGTGGAGTGATTGAGGAAGTTAATGGAGTTGTAACTGGGCTTTTATCCAATCTAAACATAGTTGAGCTAGTTGGCCTAGTCTAACTGATGACAGACTAGTGAGAGTGGTGTGAATTAATTATTAATTAATTCCCACTATAAAACTCATTAATCAACTAACAATACACGCTAACTTCAGCAAAGGACAAATAATGTGAAATCAAAGAAGAGATAGGTGAAAGAGCAGTGTGACTATCAGTTGTGACTATACCGTTGCATGATTTGCAACAACCAGTGATTGGAGATGCCAATGAGGATTGCGCAGTACAAGCCAGGTGGTTCGAAGTTATTTATGAGCTATTCTTCAGCATTGATTACACAGTAGAGGCAGGCTATCAGGTGGCAGAGATTGGAGCATGTGTTTTTCTAGATCTATCTTGATTAGTGTGTAGCAATTTGAGATTGTACTAAGAGCTTGTGAGGAGCTTTGTATAATGATTGTTACATGATCTCTATGACATATAATATATATATAGTTGTGGTTTTCAGCTTTATGCTTTCCCATGAAATATTGTGTTCATATGTGTGATTGTTTATGGTTTTAATGTGCGCATGCGATTGTTTTTATTTCCGCAATTAATGATCATTGGTAGAAGAGATTATGTATTGTGCATGAAGATAAAATAGTGTTTGATCAGGAGAATCTCGATGAATAATATATCAGTTATTCAAATTTCTACATGGTATCAGAGCAATACTGATCATTGGAGCAATTGCAAAACATTGAAGCGGTTGAGTTTTGAGCTAGTGGAATTTGAATTTGCAGCAGTGCTTTCTTGGTGTCAAAGTTGAGATGTCTTTCAACAGATTGCGATTGGAGTATGCCCTTGAGGGAAGCTCAAATTATATTTCATGCAAGTGCAGGATGGAGGCGGTGCTGGATGACAATGGGTTGAAGGAGTTCATAGATGCAGAAATTCCAAAACCTACTTCTAGTGATGTTGTCGTACTTGACGCATGGCAAAAGAAGACAGCAAAGTGTCGAAGGATTTTGTTGGAAGGAGTGAAGGATCACATAGTGTCCAGCCTTCATGGTAAGGCTTCTCCATTCTTGATTTGGAAAGCTTTTACAGATTTATTTCAAAGCAAGAGCGACCAGAGGATGTTGGCGCTCAAGGATAAACTCAGGAACATAAAAATGGAGAAAGGCGACAGTATGCCCAAGTACCTCATGAAGTTCATCCAATACAGGGATGAGCTAGGAAGTGTGGGGGTTAATATTGATGACGAGTACTTGGTGAGCTTGGCTCTCCTTGGGCTTCTGAATAGTTGACATTCCTATCAGGACTCTGTCAATGGTCGGGAGAAATTTCCAGGATGGGAGCGACTTTGGTCGGATCTTGTGCAAGAGGAGATAAGGCGAAGTACCAGAGATGGATCTTCATCAAAGAACTCGGATGGAGAAAATTGCGCTTTGGCTGCCAAAGAAAAGAAGGGGAAGAGTAATAAGAATGCTTCTCAATCCAGTGCGAAAGGCAAGAAGTAGGACATGTCCAAGGGAAGTGCTTTCATTGTCACCAACACGGACATTACACCACTAATTGTCCACAGAAGAAGAAAAATAAGCAGGCTGCTGGATCTGCAACTGGAGAGCCCTTAGCCTCACAGTTTGAGCTGGATTTTTCACTGATCGCATGCTTGGTCTCAAGTGTGATGGGTTCAGTGTGGTTTCTTGACAGTGGTGCATCTTTTCATATGACCGGAGACAAATATTTTTTTACTGATCTGGATGAGAAAGATCTTAGAGTGCACATCGAGATGGGTGATGATGGTAGATACAGTGCGACTGGTATCGGTACCATTTCCTTTGAGAGGGAGTCTTGTAAACCCTTCTTATTGAAGGAAGTAATGCATGTTCCAAGATTGAAGAATAATTTGATCTCTGTGGCGATGTTAGAAGACAAGGGATATGACGTTGTCTTTAGCGAGGGAAAGGCTTTCCTACGCAGTAAGGAACTGGTGAGACCTGGAGGATAGGGGTTCGAGTTAAGAACCTTTATCAATTGTAGGTAGATGGTTGCACAGCAATGGTAGGCAAGGCAGAAGGAGTGGTGAGCCGAGATGATGGCAAGTTGTGGCACTGGAGATTGGGCCACCTTCACCATGGGGCTTTGAAGATACTGCAGAAGATTTCTACTGGGCTTCCTAAGGGTACTCTTGCGCAGTCAGATCAGTGCAAGGGATGTACCTTGGGAAAATTTGTGAAAGCCACCTTTCACGAGAAGGATAGTCGCGCCACAACGATCCTTGAGAGAATTCACATAGACATGTGTAGACCTTTCTCAGTAGCTTATACAGCAAAGCACAGGTACTATGTGATATTTTTTGATGATTTTTCTCGTAAGTGCTGGATCTTCTTCATGCAGAATAAGAGCGAGACATACTCAAATTTCTGTGAGTTCAAGGCACTAGTTGAGAAAGAATCAGGGAAGTAGTTGAAGGCTCTTAGGAGCGACAATGGTGGTGAATTCATATCTGGCGAGTTCAAGGACTTTTGCAGCACAGAAGGAATTCGAAGAGAGCTCATAGCACCTCATAACCTATAGCAAAATGGGGTTGCTGAGCGGAAGAATAGAACGATCGTGGGTGCTGCACGGGCGATGTTGCATGATCAGGGCCTTCCCATACACTTGTTGGCTGAGGCATGCAACACTACAGTTTATGTGCAAAACCGTTGTCCTCACAGGATACTTGGCATGAGTACACCCGAGGAGGCGTTTTCTAGTAAGAATCTTGATATTTCCCATTTGAGGATTTTTGGTTCACCTGTTTACATTCATGTGATGAAGGATGCCAGGAAGAAGCTAGAGTCGACTGCATAGGTTGGGATATTTTTGGGGTACACTGATACACCCCACAACTATCGTGTGTATTTTCCAAATAGTCACAAGACTATTGTGTGACGGGATATCAAATTTCATGAGGAGAAAGCCATGAAGTGTTCGCTTGAGAGGGAGCCACACTTGCATGCAGATGAGGAGCTATTAGTTCCTAAGGATGAGTCTCTAGATGTGGAGCAGCCACAAGAGGAGGTTCATGAAGTGGAAGATACCACTCATGCAGCGCCAACCATCAGAGGGCGGAAGTGCACTACAGAAGCTAAGCGACTGGCTCAAGATGCAAAGAAGGTTGTAGGAGCACCTACATCACAGCGTAGATAGAGACATCCACCTGACTGGTATACTGGATACATGGCTCTTATGAGCAAGTGTATCATGACGGATCCATCCTCTTTCGAGGAAGCTGTGGAGGATCCCGCATGGTTAGATGCCATGGTGGAATAGTATGATTCGATTGTCAGAAACAATGCATGGGAGATTGTCCCAAGGCTAGAAGGGAAATCAGTGGTGGGTTCGAGATGGATCTACAAATTGAAGCAAGCAGCTGAGGGGAGTGTGGAGAAGGACAAGGCAAGATTTGTTGCCTGAGGCTTCTCATAGATTGAGGGGATCGATTATGAGGAAACCTTTGCACCTGTCACAAGGTATTCTTCCATACGAACGATTCTTGCTCTCTCAGCGCAGATGGGGTGGCACATTAATCAGATGGATGTGAAGACTGCGCTCCTCAATGGGGTGATTGAGGAGGAGGTGTACATAGAGCAGCCCGAAGGTTTCGATATCTTCAGCAGCGAGTCACATGTGTGAGGCTCAAAAGAGCTTTTTATGGGTTGAAACAAGCACCTCGTGTTTGGTACACATGGATAAACAGTTATTTCACCGGACTTGGATTCTCCAAGAGTGAGGCGGATCCGAACCTATACCAGATTGTGGTGGAGAGTAGGTTGTTGATCATTGTAATTTATGTAGATGATTTTATTTTGACAGGTGATGAATTGTTGATACACGCATGCAAGGTTGATCTCGCAAAGGAGTTTGAGATGAAGGACTTGGGCCTCCTTCATTATTTCCTGGGATTGGAAATTTGGCAGCGCAGTGATGGATTGTTTGTGTCTCAAGGCAAGTATGCCCGGGAGATACTGGAGAAGTTCAACATGCATGGCTGCAAGCCTATCGACACTCCTCTTCCTGGTGGATGGAGGAAAGAGGATGCTACATCAGCAGAGGTAGTGGATGCCATTGTTTATTTACAGTTGGTGGGGTTGCTTATGTATCTGGTCAATACACAACTCAACATACGCTATGTTGTTAACCAGCTTTCACAAGCTATGGTTAAGCCTACCAAGCTCTTTTGGAAGTTAGGCAAGCATGTATTGAGATATCTCAGAGGCACATCAGGATATGGATTATGGTACAGATAGTCGGATGAGGTGAAGCTATGTGGCTTCACGGATGTAGATTGGGCAGGGAGCCCAACGGACAGAAAGAGCACATCTGGAGGGATTTTCAGTATCGGGTCGACAACAGTTTCTTGGTACAGCAGGAAGCAGAGATCCGTGGCACTCAGTTCAGCAGAGGCCGAGTATATGGCAGCGAGTTTGGCTGCATGCGAGGCTATATGGATGAGGAAGATCCTGGTCGGGTTGTTCGATTCACACTTAGATCCTACTGTGATATATTGTGATAATCAGAGTTGCATCAAACTCTCAGTTAATCCAGTATTTCATGATAGATCTAAACACATTGACATCCGGTATCATCATATCAGAGATTGTGTACAGCGGAAGATCATGTTACTTTCATACATTCCCACGAAGGATCAGGATGTTGATATCTTGACGAAGGCGCTCACCAGGAGAAAATTCGAATACCACAGGGGCAGGATAGGGGTTGCAGATAATCCTTATCTTGTTGAGAGGGAGTGTTGAGATTGCAACAAGATGATGAGCTTAGTGGAAAGAAGTCGCCTTCACTAAGTGGGCACGCAGGCTATTTTTGGCGCAAAGTCTATTTTTAGACTATGTCTATTTTTAGACATATGGATCATGTTCTATGAGTTGCAGGATGCTATTTGTGGATGGTTGGTCAAGTCGGAAAAAATAGATGGACTTCTATTTTTAGACATATTGGGTGGAATCTATTTTTAGATTGCCGGTCTAAAAATAGATATGTCGAATATTATTAGCTCTTAATAATATTTGGACTCTAAACATTATCTTATTCTCTTGGAGCACTTCAGTTAAGTGCACAGATGTGGCACATGAGCTGACAGAAGGAATTACGCTATTCCTAATGGTTAAGTGGAGCTATTGCATGAAGACTTCAATTAGAACTCATGTGAGAGAGTTTGGTGGAGTTGATTGAGGAAGTTAATGGAGTTGTGTTCAATTTAACTAATCTAAACATAGTTGAGCTAGTTGTATCTAGTCTAACTGATTGATACACTAGTGAGAGTGGTGTGAATTAATTATTAATTAATTCACTAATTATAAACTCATTAATCAACTAAATAATACATCAGTTAACTTCAGTGCATGGATAGTTTCAGTGGAGACCAGTGAAGAGATAGGTGAAAGAGTAGTGTGACTATCAGTTGTGACTATATTGTTGCATGATTTGCAACAACCAGTGATTGGAGATTCCAATGAGGATTGCGCAGTACAATCCAAGTGGTTCGAAGTTATTTATGAGACATTCTTTAGCATTGATTATGCAGTAGAGGCAGGCTATCAGGTGGCAGATATTGGAGCATGTGTTTTGCTAGATCTAGCTTGATTAGTGTGTAGCAATTTGAGATTGTACTAAGAGCTTGTGAGGAGATTTGTATAATGATTGTTACATGATCTCTATGACATATAATATATATATAGTTGGGGTTTTCAGCTTTAAGCTTTCCCATGAAATATTGTGTTCATATGTGTGATTTTTTATGGTTTTAATGTGCGCATGTGATTGTTTTTATTTCTGCAATTAATGATCAATGGTAGAAGAGATTATGTATTGTGTATGAAGATAAAATAGTGTGTGATCAGGAGAATATCGGTGAATAATATATCAGTTATTCAAATTTCTACAAGAATCATGTTATGCATTCCAAGGCTAAGCACATTCTTATCAAGTATCACTTCCTACGTGAACAAGTGCTTGAAAAAAAGGTTAAATTGGAATATGTTCCCTCCAAAGAACAAGTTGCTGATATATTTACTAAACCTCTTCCCATCGAAGCATTCGAATATCTCAGAAAGAAGCTGGGATTTTTCTCTTTTTCTCTGAGTAAATCTATGTAATTTTCAAAATTTTAAATTTGATACGCGGGTTTCATTAAGACAAATTGCGTATATACGTGAGTTTCTGTGCATAAAACCACGTATGGGTTTTGCTGACAGAAATTCTAGGGGTCAGCGCTCATAACAGTTGTGGTGTTGTTGGGTAATCTCTGTTGTTGTTCCAGTATTCATATTTCTATATCATTCTCTGATGAAGATGCTTTGATGAATTCGTTGTTCAAGGTGTTCAAGATGCATCAGCATAGGGGGAGCATTTGCCTTGCTAAAAAAGATGCATTTTTGGCATTCTGATTGGTTTCTAATATATGATGTCTCTTTTGAGATCTTTTAGTCTTGTTAATGACATATAATTTCTGTAATTTGATGAAAAGAGGGTGTTGACACTCATGATGTAAATTGTTCTATTCATTCATGTTAGGACTTGTTCTATTTTGTAAACCCACTTTGTTGGGTAGTTGAGTCAAATATGTATTTCCTCTTGGTTGGATCATTGATGTAAGGATGAGTCTTTGGTAATAGGAAAGGTCATACTTGGTTGAGTTATAGAGTCATGTAATTCATTGAAAATTTCTAAAGATTCAACATACACTCAGGGGGAGCATGGTCCAAATAGTGCCTTTTGCTCTTGATGTCAAAGGGGGATATAATTTTGGGTGTTTGAAGTATTTAAATAATGGTTATGTTTAATGTATCTATATTTTGTGGTGATAAAACTCCATCATGGTTGCCATCAAGTCCAAAGGGGGTTATTGTTGGCAATATAATTCCTATTTCTTAATATGTTGTCCTTGATGGCAACTCTCTAGTAAAATATGGATTATATGTCTTCAGAAGAAGCTCAGGAGTCCATCAGAAGAAGTGTGTAATGTCCAGCAAAAGATTTGGTAATATTCATATTAAAGATTATATACGCGGGTTTGTTTAAGCCAAGTTGCGTATACATGCAGATAATAATGATCCAAGTCGCGTATGCCTTTTGCGCTCCAAAAAGATAATAGCAGGGGGCATTACTATGGTATTAGCCCACAGGATTGAGTGCCATGTCGTCTATTTTATTTCGTCCAAGAATACCATCGGCAGCTGTGTGGTTTTGACTCATGGTATTGGTAAAGGCTAAATTTATATAAGGAGAAGAAGATCATAGTGAGAAGTATATATGCATAGGATGAACTCCTTTTTATTGATAAATCTCAATTTATGATGCACCCATGGATAGATTGATGGATCAAGTTATCTAGACCTAAAATGACTATGTTCTTGTATGATCCATTAAAGAGATGATTAGATCTGAGACCTGGCGCGTGTTTGTTGAACTAGAATGAAGAAGTCTGGCTAAGTTCTATAGATCTAAAACATTCTACAGAATTAATATTTACAGATCTATACGCTAGTTCATATCAGTAAAAGTTCGTATATATGCAGATTTTCTTCAGAAAAGGTGCGTATGGAAGTTAGGGTTTTATGGAGCTTATTGTAGAGGTTTTCTGGTATTGCTACTATTTTTCTGTTGTCTGCCAATGAAGTCTTCATGAAGATCTGGGTTGCTTGATGGATGTATATGCTGCTAATTTGATTATGATCAATGAGTGAGTAAATATGTGTTATGATGACTAACTGATCAAGGGTTCTGCAATTCTGGAAAGATATAGTATTGAAATCCTCAGAACTGGATCTGTGACTACTCATATTGTGAAAAATAGTATTCACAGATATATATATGCAGGTTGGTGTTTAGAGAAGCGCGTATACACATGGTTTTAGTGAAGCAAAGTAGCATATGATTTTTGAGACAATGAATGTTCAGGGTTGAATTTGATTTTGCATACTGATTCTGAAATTCGATTATTATAGTGTTCTCACTATAATGATCTCATTGTTCAATTTGATGTATTGGGTGAAGTTTATTATTGTTGATCTTTACGAAGGGTTGCGTTGAATTTGTGTGATCCAGTATGAAAATTGATGAAATGTGGTCTACAATGATTCCGAAGGAAGTAAAATCTTCCTGCCAGTAGAAGCTGGTATTCTGATTAGGGGGTTGAAGCTCCCTTCCAGTAGTGGCTAGTAAACGAGATCAGGGGGTTGTAGCTCCCTTCCAGTTGTAGCTAGAAAACGAGAGAAGGTTGCAACTTTCTGTAGTTAGATGCCTGCATACTAATATAATTTTTCATCAATACAAAATTGTAAGCAATTTTCCATATAATAACTATTGAATACAGAGACGAAATTAGTGGTGGTTTTCTCCTGAATTGGGTTTCCACCTTAAATATTGGTGTTCATGTGTGTTGCTCTTGTTTGATGATTTATTTTTTTGTTACTACACATATTTATTACTTAACTAACAGATGCATGACTGTTAATCTTAGTTAAAGATTGTTTCTGAAAAAAATTTCTAACAATAAAATTACATCATTATACGCAAATTTCTTTTGATATATGCTTGTGTATACGCGATTTGGGTTCATCAAAGCCACATATGGAATTCAGAAAAGGAAAATTTAAATTTATCAGTAAGTTCTAAATATTGATTCACCCCCCCCCCCCCCACTTCTTAATATTTTTCCCAACAAGCTAGCCTCTGAATTCGAAATGAAGGACCTTGGACTCATGCAGAACTTTCTACGCCTTGAGGTGTGGCAAAGGCCCGGTCAGATTTTCATTTCCCAAGGAAAATAGGTTGTGAAGCTTCTGGAAAGATTTGGAACGACCGAATGCAAGTATCTTCCCATACTAATGGAAATAATCTTCAAGAAATTATGTGGAGAAGTTGCAGGGCCCGATTTGGAAAATCCATCCGAGTATAGACAGTTGATTGGGGCTCTTATTTTCCTTGTGAACACTTATGTGGACATATGCTATGCAGTGAACATGTTGATTCAATTTATGACTGAGCCTTTCCATGCACATTGGACCACTACCAAACACATTTTGAGATACTTCCAGGGGACGATTACACTTGATCTTAGATATTCTTCTGCAGATGTTCGACTTAATGGATACATCGATGCTAACTGGGTGGGAAATTATATCGACATGAAGAGTACCTCTAGATGTTGTTTTAGTATTGGATATTCCATGATATCTTGGATGAGCAAGAAACATAAGTTCTTAGCATTGAGTACTGCCGAGCCAGAGTATATTTCCGCTAGCATGGATATTTGCGAAGTAGTTTGGTTAAGGAATCTCTTTAGAGAGCTATTTGAGTAGGTCCTAGACACTATAGTGATATATTGTGACAGCAAGAGTGGGATCCGTCTAGTAGAGAATCTCATATTTCATGATAAGTCCGAGCACATAAGGATCCGATATCACTTCATTCGTGATATGGTATAGAGAGGATTTGTTTGTCTCCATCACATATCGACATATGAGCATATTGCAAATATTATCACCATCGATTTTCCAAAAGGGAAGTTCTTTGTCTTCAGATAGTGTCTTGGACTAATGGGTGTGACCCCTCCTGATAAGGGGCACCATTGATCGAGGACACTGATCCATACTCTTCCCCCCTGTCTGAGCTCCCAAGGTGAGGAATTGAGATAGAGGGCTCCTGGGGTTGAGGGAACTCTAGACCATAGGGTTTCTCCCCTATATGTTACCCAAAGGGTTCGAGTAGTAGCTCACCCTATTATCGTATTTGCAGAGTATACCCCATTTGGCATCATACCCACAATATTGGTATTGTTGGGATTATCCCTCTTTGTTTGGTGAACGGTTGAGGAGGCTTAGACGCATATGATCCTTACCTCTCGGTAAGTCAGGTATCTCATCCAAGCTAGATTATGATGCAGGTTTTCTACCACATAACTCTTATGGGTCATTTATGGGAAGATTAGTGAGCGATAGGATGGATTTATTAGTAGCTTCTGTACATCACCTATTGCATGGGGTGAGTTGTAGCTACTACCTAGAAATCTCCCTTATGAAATTTCTAGGTAGTAGCCCAATGAAATTTCCAAGCGGTAGCTTGGCGATATTTCCGAGTAGTATCCCATTGACATATTTCTGAGTAGTAGCCCGCTCATTGAGATTCCAGGTAATAGCCCGATGACATTTCCATGTGGTATCCTGATGATATTTCCAGGTAGTAGACTGATGATATTTCAGGGTAGTAGCCTGCCAACATATTTCCAGGTAGTAGCCCGCTGACAGATGTTTCAGGTTGTATCCCGTTAATAGAGGGTGGTAGATTTTTCTCCCCATGATTATTCTTCTTTATTTTCAAGAATGTTTTAGCAGATAGAGTTGAGCATATTGGTACACATGATGACAGGATGACACATTGATCGATGGACAAGTTTTTCAGGTGGAATTATCCCTAGTTGAGAGGGATTGTTAAAATTATGCAACTGCTATCAAATTCCACTTTGGAATACTCATTTTATGGAGATTTTGATGGCATTGAGTTCCTATTTTTGAGAGGACCAAGATCGACCTAAATATCACCTCGTTCAGATAATAAGAAGTTGGTTTTTGATTTTACAACCACTCGAGAATATTGGATTAGGTCAGCTTCACTCACTTACACATTTGGACAGGTCGACCTCAACATCAAATGGACATCATTGGACACCCCTTAGAAGCATATAAATACAAGTGACCTAGAATCTCATTTTGATATCACAACATCAATCATCTTCTTCTCTTCTATATGATTAGGTTCGACACATTAGCGAAAGAAAATATCGTACAAAGGTTTGAAATCATAGATCTGAAGCTCACACAAAATTTAGTGTTTCTGTTCTGGAAGATGGCACAAAACTGGTGAATTTTGTCTCTAGACGAATGCATGATATGGGCTAGGTAGCGTCCATGACGTAAATACGCACACATGCTAACCTGAAGGTAGCATCCATGGGTTTGACTAAATTTGACCATTATTTGAATATTTCTGAAGTTGTCTGAAGTCTGAATCAAGTTGTCTCTGATATATTTTTCCACTGTACACAGGTTTCTAAAGTTGTTCGGTTGTATTGTTGATCATATTGTATTGGGCTCATTGTACTCTCTGTTGAAAATTTTATGGCAATATGACAGAAGAAGAATTTCAAAGGGTTTTCCCCATAATGGGTTTTTCCCTGGTCTTTGACCAAATCTTGTGTCTCTTATGGATGTGTTTATTGTCTCCTTTGTCATTGCATTTATTGTTCTATCTTCAATTATCGTTGATGAATGGAAAGATTAATTGTAATTTTAAATATTGCTAATTGAAGTTTGGAATTGGGCTAAAGTAATTGACATAACATAGAAAAATCTGAAAATTAACAATAGGAGCATATATTCTTGTTCACAATTATTTAAAATTTTCGTCAAGTGTTGGGGTCATAACCATCAAGATTATGATGATTCTTTTAAATATTATGTGAAACCCTAGACAACAAAAATTAAGGGGATGAAGTTATTAATAATGTTGAAGATCATGAGAGTGGTGAAACATTTGCTTTTTATATAGTTCAAAATCAAGGCTATGAGGGTGTTGGGTATGTGTTATATGTTTTTCACAACTAGTTGCACATGTGATACATTGCACCGGGAGTGGCAACAGGGTCACAGGGGGAGGTAACCCCCCTGCACAATGTTCAAGGCTATAGTGTCCCATTTTTCCTAGTATAGTTTTGTGACACCTATTGAGGGTGATTTTTGATGGATTATGTATGGAAAACATATGTTATGGACTTGGATCGGTCACTTAATTGGGGAACATTGTTATATATATTACATACATATTTGAATTTCTTCTTTTGTGTGGTTATGTGACCGATTATGTGTATCAAATAAATTTTTATGTATGTCTCCTTTGTTTTGTATCTATTTTATGACACATGATTATGCCATATAGATGGAAGTTAATGTGTTAAATTTTTAACTCACTATAATATTTTCAATGATATATTATTTACATGATTATATATGTTTAAGATTTTATTGATCAATATTTGACAAGGAACTTAGTCACTTGGTAAGAAGGGTGCTCGAATCAAGAGTGATCATAGAGGTCACACACACATTTGGGAAAAACATGACTAAGTTAATTCGTTATGAAATTTTAATTGATTTTGCAATGGGTGCAAGTCTGAGGGATGAAGACCTTGGCAACGAGACCATCAAATGGGAAAAGCTCAAAATCAATGCCTTGAAGGAAATGCGGAGTTTCAAGAAGAATAAATGAGAAGCCATGAAAACATTAGGGCACGGAGTCTTAAATCTTTGAAATATCAAGATGTGGAGTCTTAGATCTTTGTGATAGATCAAGGTGTGGAGTCTTAAATCTACTAAGATGTGGAGTCCTATGTACAATGAAGGGGTGTGGAGTCCTAATAGGCATGGAAATTTATACAATGGGGGTGTGTAATCCCTATTCTCTAGCTGAAAAGCACCACTCAGGGGCATAAATCAACCATGCTAACCAACCTAAGCTAAAACTTAGATTAATTTAAATTCATAATACCCACTTTGGATGACCTTTTAAATTAAAAATTATTTTAATAAAAATGGTAGATTATCTATTTAAAAATAATAATAATAATAATAAATTATGAATAAATGACACATGGGATGATAAATATTAGATACTTTAAATAATTAAGAAACTTTTGAGGGATTACCACCTTAAAGGATGGTGATGACTAACATGAAATTTTGAAAATTAAAAAGAAAATAATTTTGCATGAGATGGATGATGTGTCACCCCACTCAGAAACTATAAATAGAGAAGGACACTCATTATTTTGGGTTACATGAAGAGTACTCAAATGTTGTTGGAATGGTTATGGAATTTTAAGTTAGATATCTAAGTTGATTCACTTGGTTAAGTGTGAACTGAATGGTGTTAGAAGGAAGAGAATGTTCTTCCTTATTTGTAGGCATCTCTTCTATTTTGGAACAATTTGTAAGATTTGGAGCTTGGGGGTGGTGTTAGAAGGAAGAGAATGTTCTTCCTTATTTGTAGGTATCTCTTCTATTTTGGTACTATTTGTAAGCTTTGGAGCTTGGGGGATTTAGGGGAGAAGTTCTCCCTGAATAAGGTTGGGTGGAAACCTAGAAGGTCAACTGAAGTTGGCAAGTGAACTATTGAATGGAGCAGATCGAGTGGTAGGTCAATTGAAGTTGGCAATTGAACTATTGAATGGAGCAGATTGGGTTGAATATATAAGAAAATTTTCATTTTATTATATTTAGTATTAATTGGAGATGCAACCAATTTACATTTAAAATAGTACTTGTCATTCCAAAAGTTTTGATTTTACGCAATGGTCCTCCCTTTGTTTCATTTTTTTATACATCCCTTTTCTTTCTTCAAGTCACCGTGCATTATTTAAAGTATTAGATGTGCGTAGCTTTATTGTACTAAATGTCTTCTTCTAGATCTGAAGGCTTTATCTGGAAATTTAGTTAACAAGTAGTTTATATCACTGGTGAGTCACGACACAATCCAATCTAATTAGGGAAAGGATAAAAAATTATGAGTTTCCTTCTCGAAGAAGTGATGTGATTGTCTTATTATTTTTCCTTGTTGTAGGCAGTGGACTATAGTAATCAAAACTAGGTCTCTAGCATTAATTCCTATTCCTGGTATCCTAACTTTAAAGTCCCTCAAATTTTATTAACCAGTAAAATTTATGGAATAATTCCGAAGACCAATCACGTTATTCTTCATCTTATTGGCCTCTTCCCTAGGCAAGGATGCCAAAATCATATGTTATATTTTCAATTTATTAGTCCCTACCGTAGGCAGTGGACTATAGTAATCGAAACCAAGTCTCTAGCATTAATTCTCATTCCTGGTATCCTAACTTTGAAGTCCCTCAAATTTTATTAACCAATAAAACTAATGGAATAATTTCGTAGACCAATCATGTTATTCTTCATCTTATTGGCCTCTTCTCAAGGCAAGGATGCGAAAATCATATGTTATATTTTCAATTTATGTTTTATTTTCGATTTATGTTTGCTGCTAGATTCCCCAATATTAAATATTATAATGTTATATACAACTTACCGACCTTTACTTCTATCTTACTTACCTACCAACACTCCCTCTGCATGTTAACCACACGAACTTGTCGACCATGGGACCTGTCAGTTTTAGCAGCAGATTATGCTCTTATCTTAGTTCAAGGAGTAGATACAAGAACGCCTAAGGCACAACTAGCAGGAGAGAAGTAGTCCAAGACTCCAATGCTTTCCTTGACAAGAAGTCCCAGAAAAGGGGCACTATACTTTCAGGTCTTCCTAAATTTCTGCCTCCACCATTACATCTGATGACTATTGTTGTTGTGACATTTTCTCAAAGCTAACAAGAGGAAGAGGAGAATCACCACCACTTTTGTCTCCACTCTCATTGTTGCAGGTAAATGATAAGCCCATTCTCTAGTTCATTATATGTGAGTTTTTAAACAACATAAAATCAAATAAACTTTGTATCAAACAACCCTAACAGTCGGCCATAAATTTCGGACCTTGTGGCTAACAACGACCTGAACATAAATTACGGGTTGCAGAAACTCAAATGTGGTTTTTTCACTTGCAGTTACCAATCCAATCATTGTAGGGACCTAATTAATCAGCAGGCTCCTTTGTTAACCAGCTCCTTCGTTTGTCTATCTTATCTCTGCAATTATGATAGATACGAACAGTACAACTTCCAATCTAATATATAAGAAATGTCAAATTTTAACCCATGAACAATTGGACCTATAGCTTAGTAGCAAAGCATTAGACTGCAGATCCTGAGGTTACTAGTTGGAGCCCTGTTGGGCAGAGCGTTTGACTACAAATTATTGCTACCCTGTTGGGCAGAGCATTTGACTACAAATTATTTCTACCGATAGTAGGTCGCATGCCAACTGAACCCGCAAAAAAGGTTGTTTTACACAACATAGCAGACCACTTGCTTCAGCAAATAAATGAAACGAAAACTAAGTATCTAAGAATATTGAATGCCATGACATGCAAATAAAATAATAGTTCTATAGGTACTCTATGGGATGTTAATTCATTAATTTTGCAAGGCTGTGATGATTGGTTTTAGGTCATGAGTAGCGTCCAAACTCAAATCATTGATCTCTGTTGTAAATAATTTGATGAGGGGAGGAAGGGTTCCAACTTTACCAACAAATCATAATGAACATGTAATACCTATCGATGGACCCATGTATCCTTCTTCCTCATTCTATGAGGCAGAGAGCGGTAACATAAAGAGCGTAGACGGTTGAAGGCCTTTGCAGGTTTTCTGAAAATGTTTCCAGAGTATATAATTTTTTTCCAACTTTGTTTTTATGCAAAAAAATAATGTTTTTTTCTAATAAAATTTAAAATTGGAAATTTCTTGAAAAATAATGATTTATGCAAAATTATTAAGCTTTCATGTTTTTCCTAGGTAAATAAAATGTGCTATACCTGGGTAAATAAATTTTTTTATATAAGTATCCTTACCATAACTCCCTTCTTATTGTTCCATGTTTTTATTGGGTAAAGATAATGTGTTATACCTGGGTAAATAATATGTTTTATATAAGTATCCTTACCATAACTCCCTTCTTATTGTTCTATCTCTCTATAGCCTGAATTTTTCTCTGAAAATTTTTCTTTTTTATCGCATGTACAACATCCCTTCCAATGTCTGCAAGTAAACTCCCTTCTTATTGTTCCGCTCTCTCTGTAGCCTGAATTTTTCTCTGAAGACTCTTCTTTACTCTTATTTTTATAACATGTACAACATCCCTTCCAATGTCTACAACATCTAGAATGATGTGTAACTCCAATACTGATAATCAAAATAGTATAAACCCAATACTGAAAATAAAAATAAAAATGGTAGAAACAGAGTAAGGCTTTCTAATAAGGTGGTAAATCAAATTCAAATGGTTACTGGCACACGCTACTTTCGATATTTTGTGGCAAATAATTTTGGTACTTTCCATATGTTGTGAAAAACACATAAAAATCAAAAAGTGGTTGTATTCCATTGCAACCTGTAAATGTTGTTGCAACTTGTAAATGTTGTTGCAAGTGTGTGTTAGATATTTTGACGAGCGTCCATATATTATGGTGAATAGTTATGCTCTAATTTTAAAATTATTTTACTTCTTTTAAGATAAATAATAATAATTCTTTTAACATAAATAATATTACTTATTCTATTTTATTTTATTCAGTCAATTAAATTAAATTATGTTACTTGTGATATCTTCATGTTATATACTCATATTTTGACTTAAGAGTAAGCTAAATTGAATTCCCGTTGATTTAACATGAATCGTAGTTTGGCCACTCCTCATGTTTTATAAAGCTATTGCATTACATCAATTTCATATAATTTAGTCAACATTGGCACCACCACAATGCTTCCAGTTTTTTCTTTTGCTTTCAAACAAATATAGTGTACAGTATATAAAATATACCTCGCAGGCCTTTCCAAAGTACACAGTCTTCCCTCCTGAAAGAAAATAGAGGTTATCAAAGATTTCGAACACCTCGCTACTTGGTTGATGCACAGAAGCTATTACAGTGCGCCCATCTCGGGCCAAGTTGCGTAATGTCTGGGTTACAAAAAAGGTTGATTCACTGTTGATCACAATTTACAAAGAATTAATACAATCAACTGCAGGTTCAATTAATTCAAGAATTACACCAATTGACATTATCATGGTTTTGTATGAAAATCATGCAAACAACCCATAATTTAAAGAAAAAACAAAACAAAAAACCATTGAATAAACAATTTTATGGAAATACATGTCTAGTTTATAGATATATTTAAGAGTTTGTCTTAGAAGCCAATACAGTAATATTTATAGTCACACAATCATTACAATAATATTGATACAGAATAATCAATACTGACATAAAGTCAAAGTCATTAATATTTTTTAAAATGTCACTCAAAAAATTTAAACTAATTAGAAAAATATAATAACCATTCCACATAATCACCCAAAATACTATTTAAAATAATAAATAACAATTTTTTGAAAAAAAAAACAAAATGACAAATGCCCCTCTAACTGTCCAATCCACTGGTGTGTTGGTTTTTTGTTGGAATAAAAAGATACTATGTTTCGTGTTGAATTACGTTCGAAAGAATCATGTTTCATGTTTAAGAATAGGTTGCAGGAATTAGCACAAAAGCGCTGTTTAAGCTTACAAGAATACAAATCAATCAAATATGGCTCAAAATCAAAATCTCTCTGTTATCTGTTCAAACTTGGTATCAAGAATAAAGAATGAAACATTGACAATGCTGAAGAAGTTTTACATTATAACGATTAAAACTGAAATCCACAACTAGTCACAACGTTACATATCCTTCACACAGTGCTAATTACAAATTCTTCACACAGTGCTAATTCCCGCTCAAGGCAGGGACTAGGTGCCTTGCAGCAATTCTTGTTAATACATTTTTCCATACAATTTTCAAGCTTAAAGTTGGTGTTGTACTTTGAAATTTCTAAGAATATAGATTTCATCCTTAGCCATTGATTTACTCTATGTAGTTAATATTTCTGGATAACATGATGCGAAGAGTCCGATACTTGAATTTCATCCTGTTTCACATCAAAAGAACCTTGTTACCTCTAGAATTGTTCTTGGTCATGGAATGTGTTAAAATTTAGTATGAATTTGAATATGAAGGAATTCAATGGGATCTCATCTCTGCCCAAGTGCATATCAGTATCAAAGAACATCTCTCAGCCTGCATTAATGTTGCACTATAACTTTTGAAATTTTAAAGTTGTAGAAAATATCTTTATATGTAGTCTAAGAAAGGACAGTGGTAAAGTGTGGAAAGATTAGTCTGTTTAATTTTGATGAAATCCAATAATAAGTTGTGAGCTCTCTAGAAATCCTTGAGTACTTGTGAAGGTTTCAATATGTTGCACATATCTAAAATTACATTGTTTCAACCAGGGAATGAAACATATTTGAAATTGGAGACTGTGCTAATTGTAACTAATTCTAATCATGATTTAAAGTGTTCTTCTGCACTTTTTTTGTTTAACTATTGTACAAGAGATTGAGGTTTTGGATCTTGGAACATTTCTTTCACTTTGAAATGTGTTAATGCTTCTCACTGAGGTGTTAATCATGACCATCTATGTGAAAAATGGTATATGAATTCTTGGAATTCATATTTCAGATCTATTTAAACTATAAATATGCTCAGAATGCGTTTAAATACAATATTCCCACCATCACCTCCTCCATTTCCTGCACAGTAGTGGATGTAGATGTAGACCCAAATTCCCAATTCAGACAAATATATTGATTAATTTTTGTGTACATTTGGCAACAATTGGCACAAGTCCAGTTTCGGATCAACCTCTGCACTATGGAATAAAATGGTCCTCTCAATATAAGCTCTATTGTTGTAGAACTATGAGCCAGACCCTCACTATGGTTCAATGTGTCAATCCTGACCGGTTTCGAGCCCTGTCATTTGGGAGGAATCATGATTTACAGGAGAAGATCAAGAAACATTCCAGTCCATTTGGGGCATTTTTTTTGTTACTAGAAAATTAAATACCCATCATGGCTTTTGTGACTCATTCTTGAATTAAGGTTAGGACTCTCATTGTAAGTTAATTCCAAGAGTTAGGTTTGTGCATTCAATCGATAGTGATGTAAAATTTCTTTGTTACAAGGGAAATTATGCTCCTATTTGCACATATGTCACTGAGATTGATTGTGTTGTGAAAAAATAACTTTTAGGCTTAAGCCGTACCTAATGGGAACTGAAAGGAACTGGAAATTTTCATATTTTCATAAAGACAGGCCATTATTGAGTGTGTACATTCTATTAGTAATTTGTACATGGCTTATCAAAGGAAGTGTGTTGAGGAACTACATGATCCCAAATTGAAATTTGAAATCATCACTATTATCCCTAGGGAGGTATTTAATAGAATGCCTCTTCAGAATTCATCATTATTTATTATTGCAAAATGAGTTGTGAACACATTTCTTCATGCAACATGGTAGCTTATGTTTCAATTTATGTTTGAAGCTACCTTCTATTTTATCTTGCTTCAGAGACTACTGATGAGCACAAAAAAAAATCCATTTCAATTTTAAGTAGCTTTTGTTAGCACTATGATACTTTTTAGTGTGAAATTTATTTTTGATAAATTAGTTTATGTCTGGCTAGATTCATTAAAGGTTGAAGATATGTTTGTATATTTAGTCTCCAATTTAGGTCGTGACTCACAATGTTGTATTATAAACATGTACTATTGAGTAATACTAAAATGGCTAATAATGTTGTAGAAATGGTGTCTTTGAGAAAATTAAGGAAGGTTGTTAAATATAAATTTATTTCAGTATTTATTCTTTTATATTATAAACATGTACTATTGAGTAATACCAAAATGGTGAATAATGTTCTTGAAATGGTGTTTTTGAGAAAATTAAGGTTGTTAAATACATGGTTATTTTATTATTTATTCTTTGACCCAAAACTTATATATTTTTATTTGGGGTATTTACTTATACATTTTATTTTGAGTATTTACTTGCTCGTGAATAATGTTCTTGGAATGATGTCTTTGAGAAAATTAAGAAAAGTTGTTAAATATATGTTTATTTGAGTATTTACTCTTTGACCCAAAACTTATATATTTTTATTTGGAGTGTTTACTTATACATTTTATTTTGAGTATTTGCTACATGACATATGTTACCGCTGGAATCAACACTTGGATTGTGACAAGTGTCTGACCAGACACATCTTAAGCTCAAGGGCCATTCTATGATTTAGATTGGATTATTGGAAGGTGGTTGAAGCTTAGATTCGCTAAAAGGGTTTCAAACAGATAACTCTCTTTCACACATATGAGGGTACTAGGGCTTGATGTGGTAGCAAGGATAAGTTTGCAATCTATTGGCTAGGAGAATATGCAAAAGGACAATGGGTCTATAGGATATAAGTCCACTGTTTGGATGAAGAAATAACATAAGATCCAGATTGATAATGCATCAGCAAAAGAAATATTTTACAAGACTTACAAAAATTTCGTTGTACATGTAAAGGTTTATGTTACAAGGAATTCTCATGGATAAGTTACCGTACATATGTTATCAAGAAATATTTCCAGGAAATACTAATAAAATTAGATAATCATGCATAGATATATCATGAGACTAACAAAAACATTAAACAATATTAATATCACAGTCTGGAACTAAAGAGTTCAGATATGGAAATACATAAGTAGACCATACAAACACCAAAGATTCGTAAGTCCTAAAGAGTGCTTGTGACATATTATTTATTCAAAATATAGCACAATATGCTCTGAAAGGTACAACCAATGAAACCTCTTCTCCTTACATCACACGATATTTATACAAAAAGGAGTTATGCATATAGCATCCAATAAAAGTGCAAATTTGTTTTTTAAGACTTCATTACAACTCTCTACATATAGTGGAGCTTATCCAAAACATTAAAAAGGAAACTTAAATAGAAATAAAGACAAAACATGGCATCATGGAGCTGGAGTTGGCTGAGTAAAGGTGGTTGAGTGCTCCTCGTAGCTTGTCAAAACTGCCTCCATAAAAATTTGAATCCACCAACTGAAAGGAACACCCGTATACTTATATGCAAAAATATAGGAGTGGCTAACCAACTGGAAGATATATTTATTGGATGACAGTTGGAAAAATCTCATCACCACAGAGGTTACATTCACTTCATCATCTTTAGTGTCATTCATGTGATAACAAGACCAAAAAAGAAACTTTTATTCTCCATATACAAAATCCAAAAATAATAGCTACCTTTTCTATAAAGGGTAGCTATATTTGAAAACACTGAGTATAAACCAAAAATGAAATGTTCCTTCAAATTTTCAAGGTTTTGTATATTCGTTCATCATAGGTCTAATATAGAAGCAAATATCTTAATAGCTTTAGCTTTAGTTACCCTTTTGTTTGACCTCCTCTTATGTGCTTGATTTTTATGCCGAGTCTTTTTTTTCCCGGTTTCCTTCTCTGGGATATCATCAATGTTTATGATTTCATCCTTGAGATCAGGGTTGACAATGAGTTTACTTGCTAATCTGAGCTTGTTCTTGGGCCTAGTGCAAGGCCTTTGAATGTATGGGTTTGGAATATATAAAGGCATCTTTCTACCATGTTTGAATCTGCTTGACTGTCCTTCTTCACACTCTGACTCAGTGAACTCTATCTCACTGTTATCCTCCTCAAAAGATGAATATGAATGAATTATAGTTTTCTTCCTCTTCTTGGCTGAAGAACCAATATATGAGAAAAGTTGAGCTACGGTAGTTTCTTCCATTGTGATAGTCTTTGAAACTTTGATTTTCCCCTTCTTGAGTGTGGAAAAGACTTGTGAAAGAGTAGGCCCTTTGAATGAAATGACACTGTTTTGTTGAGTCTCCTATCTAGCCTCTAGAACAGGGCTTGATGTCATGGCTTCAAGGTTGACTTCCACTGAAGGTAGAACAAGGCTTGATGTCAAGGCTTTAGGGCTGACTTCCAATTAAGTTAGAACAGGACTTGATGTCAAGGCTTCAGGGCTGACTTCCACTAAAGGTCCCTCTATCATGATGAGTCTTGTACCGCGTTTACCCTTTGAAGAGGAAGCTGCCTCCTCTTTTCTTTTAGACAAAATGTTTTTGTAAAGCAGGGTATCTCTTTATTTGAGCTTGTTTCTACACTCATGCATGAAATACCTCAAGGTTTGTGGCTGCTTGGATGAATTTCTAGTGTAGACGTCATTTGTTGGTTGTATTGTTGGTGTAGATGTAGTGGTTCTAGCCTTTCTGGATAAGCTCTTAGTCTGCCTACTAGATGAAATTGAAGATGGGCCAACTTGTGAGGGAGTTGATGTAGGGGTAGTGTTCTATTGTTTTTCTTGATTTTTTAGCTTTCTAGACCTTCCTACTCTTCTTCTTGTATAAACACTGCTAAATCCCTCATCTGCTAAAAATTTCTCCCATGTAGTTCTTTTCTTTCTCAGGTGATAAACTAATAGTATCTTAATCAAACCTCTGTGATAGAGATTATGAAGAGATTATCCTGGGGCTTTATGTATCTTTTGAGATGTTGAATATTGCAACAAGAAATAGTGAAAGTGGCATCTGGAAACATCATTCCTTGATCCTAGCGAAAAATAATCACCTTAACTAGGTGGGGCCCACACATGCTATATTTAGGTGTATGTCTATTTTTAGACAAGTTGAGAAAAATCTAAAATTAGCAGGAGTTTGATTCTAGATGGTTGAGAAAATTCTATCTTTAGATGATTTTCTATTTTTAGAAGATGGGCGAAGTCTATCTATAGATCGCAAATCTAAAATTAGAATGCATGTCGATTATTATTAGCCCTTAATAATAATAAGACAATAAATAGTAACTTATTCTCTTGGAGCACTTGATTTCAGTGAACAGATGTGGAACATCAGTGGGCTGAAGGAATTACGCAATTCCTAGGGTGGCTGGTGACTCATGCATGGAGAAATTCATTATAACTGATAGTGGCAAGTTGTAACAGAGTTGGAAGAGTAGTTATGTGAGTTGTTATTTAGTTTAACTCAGTTCAGTGAGTTAAACTCAGTTGTGCTAGTTGTAACTAAACATACACTAGTGAAAGATGAGTGAATTAATTATTTAATTAATTCACAAGTAGTGTCTTACTTGCAACTGAAGAAATACAATAGTTAACTACTTGCATGTCAAATCAGGTGGAGACCCAGTGGAGAGATAGGTGAAAGGGTGAGATGGACTATCTGTTGTGACTATAGTGATGAATTCAATGCATCTACACACTCATTATATATTCTAATGAGGATTGCACAATCAAGGCAAGGCCAATTCAAATTCATTCAAGGGTCTTCTTCAGCAGGGATTGCACAGTGGAGGCAGGCTGTCAAGAGGCAAGAAATTGGTGCATGGAGGTGCAAATTTCTGCAAGATAGTGTGTGACGATTGTATATTGTACTGAGAGCTCTATGAGTTGAGCTTTGTATGAGATTGTTACATGGTCCATTGATATACATAATATATGATAGTTGGGGTTTTTAGCTTTAAGCTTTCTCGGTAAAACATCTTGTTATGTGTGATTGATTTTTCTTCATGTGTTTGCAATTGGCGATTTAATTTCCACAAAGAATTAAGTGGAAGGATTTTGTATTTAACATAAGATTAATTTGTTAGATCATGATTTTATGGTAATACATGTATGTTTTATTAATTTCTACATGGTATCAGAGTTGTGTTAACCACTGGAGATTGCAATATTGAAGTGGTGTTGAGTTTTGTGTTGGTGGAACAATTTAAAATTGCTGTAAGAATTTCTTGGTGCGACAGTTGAGTGTACATTGAAATGGATTTCAATGGGTTGCGGTTGGAGTGTGAAATCGAGGGCAGCTCGAACTACATAGCCTGGAAGGACAAGATGGAGACGGTGCTTGAAGGAGTTCATCGATAACGATGTTCCTAAGCCCACTTCGGCGAATGTTGCAGTACTTGACGCATGGAAAAATAAAGTAGCAAGTGCAAGGAGGAATCTATTGGAAGGTGTGAAAGACCATATTGTGTCAAGCCTTCATGGGAAAGCCACTCCATTTGCAATGTGGAAGGCTTTGTTAGATTTTTTCCAAAGCAGCAGCGACCATAGGAAATTGGCATTGAAAGATAAACTCAGAAAATCAAGATGGAGAAGAACAACACTATTCCAGTATACTTGACAAAGTTTGTCCAATGCAGGGATGAGCTTGGGAGTATAGGAGTCAGTGTTGTGGATGATGACTTGGCGAGCTTGGCTCTCCTTGGGCTTCCGGAGAGTTGGTACAGTTATCAAGACTTTGTCAATGGACGAGAGAAACTGTCGGATTGGGAGTGACTGTGGTTGGATCTAGTGCAGGAGGAGATAACGCAAACCACCAGGGATGGATCTTCATCAAAGCATTATGGTGAAGAGGATTGTGCTTTGGCTGTCAAGGTGAATAAAAGTAAGGGTAAGAAATTCCATTCTAGATCTGAGGCTAGAGAATATGGCAAGGAGCACAATGTGTCCAAAGTGAAGTGTTTTCACTGTCACGAGTTTGGATATATTGCCACAAATTGTCCACATAAAAAGAAGAAAAAGATGGTTTTTGGAGCTGCAGCTGGTGAGGCCCTTGCCTCGCAATTTGAGCTTGACTTCTCATTGATCACATGCATGGTGTCTAGTGCATTGGGATCGGGGTGGTACTTTGATAGTGGTGCTTCCTTTCACATGACGAGAGATGAGAAATTGTTCAGTGACTTGGTGGAGAAAGATCTCCAGATGCATGTTGAGTTGGGAAACATTGAACGATACAGTGGGACCAACATTGGTACCATTACCTTTCAGAGGGCATCAAGTAAACTCTTTCATTTAAAAGATGTTGTGGATGTTCCAGGTTTAAAGAAGAATTTAATCTCAGTCGCAATGTTAGAGGATAGAGGCTATGATGTTGTCTTTAGTGAAGGAAACATTTTCCTGCGAGACAAATCAACAGGGCAAGCCAAGAAGGTTTGGATTCGAGTTAAGAATCTCTATAGACTTGATGTAGATGGGATTTCTCTAGAGCTTCCTACAGTTGGGAAGTGTGAGAAATCCATTCAATTGAAGCTTGAGAGTGAGGAGGATTTTCATGCAAGTAAGAGTGAACCTCAAGATGTGGAGCATCCACAAGATGAGGATCATGGAGTGGGAGCAACCACTCATGCAGAGAAATTCCGTGCCAAATGGGCAGAGGCAGTGCATGTATCTATACCACTAGGTAAGAGGTGGGGCGACATGCATGAGTAATCCCAAGATATTTCTAGGAGGGATTCATTGACATGGTGTGGATCTCATGAATTGAACCTGGATACGAGGCGCCCACAAAGCAGCAGTAGCATGATCGATTGTGGCAACTAGATCAGAGTGACAATGTCGGATACTGGAGCGCGGTTCAAAGTTGACAGCAAGTGTAGAGTGCACAGGTGCAGAGTTCAATAGCGCAGTGGTTCCTGAAGACATGTGTAGTAGCTAAGTAGAAGCCAGAAGACTTTGATGACAGATGCATTAGAATGATTGAGTTGTTTGGAGACTATTCAGTTTCGAAAGTGTTGCATGAAAGTATTGTAGGGTGGATGCAAGGAGTTGTAGGGCGCATGCAAAGACAGTCCTTTCTTTTTGAGAGGGAGTGTTGAATATTGCAACAAGAAACAGTGAAAGTGGCATCTGGAAACATCATTCCTTGATCCTAGTGAAAAATAATCACCTAAACTAGGTGGGGCCCACATAGGCTATATTTAGGTGTATGTCTATTTTTAGACATGTTGAGAAAAATATAAAATTAGTAGGAGTTTGATTCTAGATGGTTAAAAAAATTCTATCTTTAGATGAGTTTCTATTTTTAGAAGATAGGAGAATTCTATTTATAGATCGCAAATCTAAAATTAGAATGCATGTCGATTATTATTAGCCCTTAATAATAATCAGACAATAAATAGTAACTTATTCTCTTGGAGCACTTGATCTTAGTGAAAAGATGTGGCACATCAGTGGGTTGAAGGAATTACGCAATGCCTAGGGTGGTTAGTGACTCATGCATGGAGAACTTCGTTATAACTGATAGTGGCAAGTTGTAACAGAGTTGGAAGAGTAGTTATGTGAGTTTTTATTTAGTTTGACTTAGTTCAGTGAGTTAAACTCAGTTGTGCTATTTTTCACTGAACATACACTAGTGAAAGGAGTGAATTAATTATTTAATTAATTCATAAGTAGTGTCTTACTTGCAACTGAAGAAATAGATCATTTAACTACTTTCATGTCAGATCCAGTGGAGGCCCAGTGGAGAGATAGGTGAAAGGGTGAGATGGACTATCTGTTGTGACTATAGTGATGCATTCAATGCATCTACACACACATTGGAGATGCCAAATTCGAACTCATTCAGGGGTCTTCTTCAGCAAGGATTGCACAGTGGAGGTAGACTGTCAGGAGGCAAGAAATTGGTGCATGGAGGTGCAAATTTTTGCAAGACAGTGTGTGACGATTATATATATTGTACTGAGAGCTCTATGAGCTGAGCTTTGTATGATATAAATGATATTGTTACATGTTCCATTGATATACATAATATATGATAGTTGGGGTTTTTAGCTTTAATCTTTCTCAGTAAAACATCTTGTTATGTGCGATTGATTTTGCTTCATATGTGTTTTGCAATTGGCGATTTAATTTATGCAAAGAATTAAGTGGAAGGATTTTTTATTTAACATAAGATTAATTTTTTAGATCAGGGGAGTCCAGTAATATACATGCATCTTGTATAATTTCTACACGATACATTGATAACAGGGATCTGTGAAGGAAAAAGGGTAGATTCATAGGTTTGGCACCAGAGATATGGGCTAGAAACCTCATCTAGTATTTGTGGATAGTTGAAAACCTACCCTCACAGGTTATGTAACATTGTACAGTAGAAATGACATATTTCCACTCAGGTTTAAAGTATGAAATATGAATGGTAGGAGTCCAACCAATATGTTCATGCTCAGGCATTAAATAAACAATCGAATCAACTTTAAGGAAAGTTATGTTATTCTTATGCCAGGACTCACTTGTTGATGAAGTCTTAGTTTCCCTTGCAATTATCGTTTCAGTGATATTGAAGGTCTGAGACCCAATCCTAACCTTTTCTCCATCAACTTTCACAGCAAAAGGTTGAGCCGCGGCCACATTCTCACCTAAAAATTTCCTTAAAATCTGGTACCAACCTGCTGCTTTGAACTTTTACTTATCACGATGATCAAAAAAATGAGTGTTAGTTGGCTCTCAATGGTTCACATCACCTCCTTTCCCCATCCTGCTTGCTGGTAACCTAACCTTCAATGCACAAATGTAAAACAACAACTACCCTCCACGAAACCCTACCTGTTGACACTTGTTAACAAATTGTTTTAAACTAGAGAATAAAAATATGTAACTGCAGTTATCACAAGAGAGAATAGAGGAAGAGTTATGCATGCCCTAAAACTCGGCGAGAGGGAATGACACGAACACATAAATTATTTAAACATGTGCCAACTCATTTCACAAAACTCCATCACATTTCTTAATAATTGCTACTCGTACTACACCTTAACACATATACCCTTTAATGAGTAGCAATATATTTGTGTAACCTTAACAGAAAAATAACCACCATTTTAATGCATCCTCCAATGAAAATAACCATCCTTTAGGTGAGAAACACCCCTTGCTTTAACATGTCTTAAATATTCGAATAACAGGGCTGGTTTCATTTGAATAATGTTTCCTTTGTTTCCTTGTACTAATTTTGCAGGTAAGTTATACCTTTTTTAAAAAGGCAGTTATTCCTGTAAAAACCATAACTTTTGAAGAAGATAGTTGCCTCTCAAGGAAAGAGCAGCTAATCATGTGTTATTCTTAACATAATTCATGATTCTAACATTCTATCTTTGACCTCGAATAGAAAATCATAGTGAAAGAATAAGACCTTTTTTCAAGTTGAACTCATGATCTTAACCACTGAAAGTAGTTAAAAGACATATTTAAAAGATACTTTACCCTAACGACTTTGTAACATAAATAGACTATTGGAATCCGAATTATTTTTTGGATTTTGTTTAAAAGTGATAAATACTCATACAATTTAACCCTCTAGGGCTCTCCACCATAGGTTAGGAGACAAGAGAGGATCAAAGAAACGACTTACAATGATGACCATAATTTGAATTTTTTTTGAAAAATTGCAGTGCAAATAGTGGCTTTTATTAAAGATTAAGTCCTCCCTGTGAGGCTTCAAGGACTGTGGATTCAGTGCCTTAGATTTTCAGGACTTTTAAGTTTTAGAATCTAATGATAGAAACTTATTTTATTGACTGAAATGAAACTAACTCTATTTACAAACATAACCACCATTGGGCATGGAATATTATTGAAAATAACACTCCGGATATTTACAATGGAGAGACTAACTGACTCAACAGACAAAGGAATTTTTGAGATAATGACCATTGACTGGACCTCGAGTTAATTTATCATCATCTAAATGTTTAAGAAGAAATGTATTATTTTCTAGAACTTGAGCAACTTTAAATGGCCCAAACCACAAATTATAAAACTTACCATGCTTCCCATTGTCTTCTCTTCTTGAATCCCAACGCAATACCAAATCATCTTCCTGCATTATTTGTTTTTTTGCCCTTTTTTCAAAGACAAATTTTACTTTGGCATTGTACTTCTTTGTTTTGTCCATCAAGGATTCTCGACTTTGATGAGCTTCTATCAATTGAAGCATCCTTCTCCGAATGGGATTTGAATTATCAATTTAATCTTGTAAAAACTTCATTACAGGCAAGGCCAACTATAATGGCATGAAAACATCAACACCATAAACAAGTTGAAAGGGATAAACTTCAATTGATCTTTTAATACTCACCCTATCTACCCAAAGAGCATGAACTAGATGAGTATCCCGATTTCTTTTGTTTTCTGTCATCGTATTTTTTATAATTCTCACCACTCTTATTTGATGACTCAGCTAACCCATTACCTTGGGTGTAATAAGGTGTAGAATGATTCAAATAAATATTATACTTCTGACAAAAACTATTCATCTTGGCAGATTTAAAAGCCATTGCATTGTCATTCACCAAATTTTGAGGGCAACCAAATCTAGACATAATCCACTTGGTGAAATATTTTGTGGCTGTAAAAATCCACCTGTGTTGTCCTGATCATGGTGGGTGAATCTCACCAATGAAGTCTAGCCCTCACTGCTGGAAAGGAGCATATGTTGAAATGGGAATCAGAGGTAATGGGAGTAGATTTTGCTTACTATCAAACTTTTTAAATTCAGTGCAAGCTCTGAATTTAGCCAAAACATCAAAGAAAAGAGTTGGCCAATAATAACGAGTTCTTAAAATTTTATTTGTGGTAGCTTTCCAATACAAATTTCCACCACATACCCCTGCATGTATCTCTATTATAACTTCTTGGGAATCAGCTTCATCTAGACATCTCAACAAAACTCCTACAGGGTATTTCCAATAAATATGACTCTCCATTATACAATACTTGGCAGCCTTCAATTTAAGCCCTTATCTTTGATTTTTCCATTTCTGGAGGATAACTGAAATTTAACAAAAAGTGCACTATATCCTTGTACCAATTGGAATAAAAGATGTCAGGATAATAAGTGGTACCTTCTTTATCTGTTTCTTCAGATATTTCCATATTCAGATTCAGAGCTTTGCAATTTGATTATGCCATCAAGCAGGATAAACCCTATCCTTTTATCAACTTAGTAGGTCTGATTTCAATGTCAAATTCCAAAATCTTTGTCAACCATCTTCCCCTCCTACCATCTGTGTTGCCTACAAAAATACATCCTTGACAGTAATATTTGGTACAAAATCAACGACCTTAGAATGCAACACATAAATTTGAAAATACTCCAAAGCCTTCACCAGTGTATATGCTTGTTTTTCAACCAAGTTGTATTTTAACTCAGCATCCCTCAATGCATGGTTGAAAAAAGAAATTGGACGCTCCAAGCCTTCCCCTTTCTTTTGAAGTAAAATTGTTGCAATAGTTTCTTCTGAAGCATATGAAAAATTCAGAAAATCCTTCTCAAAATTAGGGTTGATTAATATTGGAGCTTCAGTCAAAGAAGATTTGATTGCTAAGAAAGACTTTTTTGCTTCATCTTGCCACATGAACTTTGCATCTTTCTTTAGCAAGACATTTATATGCTTAATTAATTCTGCAAAATTTGGAACAAAACGCTTCAAAAAATTAATCTTACCCAAGAATGACTGTAACTCTTTCTTATTTCTGGGTAAACTAATTTTTGGAATTTCTTCAACTCTCCCTGGTTCAACGCAAATACCATTTTTTGTTACTATATGCCCCAACAATTTTCCTTCTTGAACAACAAAGCATGATTTCTTTGGGTTTAGAGATAAACCAAAATTTCTACACTTATTAAACACTTGCTGCAAATGTTCTAAATGATCATGATCATATTTTGAAAAGATTGTTATGTCATCTAAATAAATGACAACAAATCTGTCATTTTCTCCTGCAAAGGCAATGTCCATTTCTCGCTGAAATGTTGCACTTGCATTCATTAAACCGAAAGGCATCTTATTGTACATGAAAGTTCTCGGGGGTGTAGTAAAAGTTGTTTTCTCCCTATCTTGCTTCTTAACTAAAATTTGATTGTATCTTGAAAAGCCATCTATCATTGGCAGTCTCTTTGAACCTATGAATTTATGCAAAATATGATCCATTTTGGGTAAAGGATAGTTATCCTTCAGTGAACACCGGTTCAAATTGCGAAAATCAACACAAATTCTGGTTTCACCATTCTTCTTTCGAACTGGGACTATATTAGCTACCCAATTGGAAAATCTTAAAGGCGGAATTATGTTGGCTTCCCACATTTTTCTGATTTCTTTTTCAATAATAGGGAGCAGCATAGGATTGATATGCCTTATCTTTTATGCTATAGGTTTTTCTTCTGATTTAAGAGGAATTTTATGCTCCATTATGATTCTGTCATATGTCTTCAAATCACTGTAAGACCAAGCAAAAATATCTACATACTACTTCAGAAACTTCACATATTTAGTTCTAATTTCTTTAGGAAGAAATTTAGAAACTTTAACATATCTAGGCTGATTTTCAGTACCAATGTTGCAATCAACTGTACTTTCTCCATCCGTCTTGCTATCGGGCTTTAAAAAAACATCATTATTGTCAAAAATCCTTTCTAAAGGAACCAACCCTTTAGGAATGAAGTTTTTTTCAGCTCAAGAATGTCTTTTCCAGCCAAAGTATTTTTGAATGACTTGATGTTCTGACTTTCAGTTGTGTCTTGTTCATTATCAATTTGAATGTCTGGAAATTCCTCCACACATTCCAAAAATTTCTAAATTTCTTTATCATCTTCAAACACTTGCCAGTATTTGATATTGTCAGGAATGGAAGGTCTATTTTTAATCTGAATATCATAGGTAGCTTTGAGATCAAGAGGGACCTTAAAATTACTAGCAACAATTGTGAATGATTCTGTCATTTCATTTTCTTCTCTAGAAACAAAATTCAAATTGAATGCTGAAAAATAATTTTCAATCAAATCCCATACTTCATTTCCATAATTATTCAATTTGGAATTTTTTACTTGATACTTGTCTCTCACCTATTGTACCACCAACTCTGAATCACCAAAAATGATCAACTACTTTGCTCCCAAATATTTTGTTGCCTGCATTCCCAAAAGTAGTGCTTCATATTTAACAGTATTATTAGTAGTGACAAAATGTAATTTATATGATAAATTCACTACCTACTGAGTGGGAGAAATAAGAACTATACCAGCCCCTGATCCCTCTCTTGAGGAGGCTCCATCAAAATACAATTTCTAGATTTGTCCCACTTCTGAAATATGCTCTTTTGAGATGAGTAGCTTCTATTTTTTATTAATTTCAGGCTGAAAATTCTTGTCATCGACAGCAAGGTGTAAAATGGATGATCCTAAATCCTTCTCCTCTACATATAGAGGATGATTTGAGGGATTTTGTTGATCACTTATGATATAAGCCATCTGTGTTTCTCTATACAACCTCTTGAATTCTCCTCCAAAGACTGGGATAGTGGCGTATATCATATCCATTTGAAGAGTTCCTCCCATATTTTTGGACCAGGATCTGGAAAGAAGCATTCCAAACCTTGATGGTATATCAACAACCACTATGTCCATCACTAGAATTTTCATGGGAAGATGGGTAAGAGAAATTACCAAGTCTTTGATTGCTCCTAAAAACTTGACCATTTTGGAGTAAAAAGTGTAGAGGCCATAGTATTTTTTAGTGAGTTCCAGTCCTAATTCATCCATCACTTTCTTAGGTATCAGATTGTGAGAGGCCCCAAAATCTAATAGGCAGTTATGCAGCAATTTGTTATGAATGTTGAGTGAAAGATAAAAAGGTGGAGAATTATCATCATTTTTATGTGAGACATGGTTTCCTATAAAGATAGTAGGATGTTCAGCTTCAAGATTAACAAAATCTGGAGAAAGGGATGGCTGAAGCAGACTTCTGAATGACTCTATGTAGGCTGGGATTTTGAACAATTCTAGGAGTGGGACTGGAATATTGATTTTATTCAATTCTGACTTGAAACTAAAATTGAGTGGATTCAAATATTTATTTCCCATAGCTTTTTTGTTGATTGGGTTAAGGTTAGGTGATAAAGAAACATCATTAACCTTTTCTTTTTGCTTGGAAGAAATTTTTTCAACACCTTGTTTTTGTTGAGGCTGTTGGACAACCCCTTTTGACCTCAAAGGATAATTTCTTGTCTAATTTTTAGGCTTATTTTTCTCATTTTGAACATGAATATGTGCCTCCTGATCATCTGAAAATAGATTTATCCTAGACTTATCTTCATATTCTTGTAAATTCAAACAAGTTGATTGTGATGTCTCCCCAACAAGATTTATATCTTCATCCTCCTCTTCTTCTTCTTGTTGATTTTCTTCAGAAAAATTATTCAGTGGAGGTTGAACATTTTGATCACCGGGATATCTCCTTGGGTGTTGTAAAACTTGTTGGGGCTGAAAGGGTCTCCTAAAAGGAGCCTGATTTATGTTTCCTTCATTTTGAATGGGCCTAGTAGCAAGCATTTTTTCTAACTCCATTTTTTTCATTTTCGAAGAAAGATATTTAATAAAATTAGACATATTATCTAGCTTTTCATCGGCTATGAAAGTTTTAGGGGAGGAAGATGGTTTCTCCTCTTTCATTTTCTTTTTATACTTTTCCCCCTTCCCTTCTTCAATTTTCATCATGTTTGAGGCCATAATATTAGACTTCACTCCAATAGCAGTCTCCTGCATACCCACTAATTTTTGTGGCTTCTCAGCTCTCAGCCATAGTGAAAACTTGGATTATAAGGAATTGGCAAAGTTAATCATGGTTGTGGTTTCAGGGGGTTTGACCTCTACAAGAATATTTTGATAAACTTTATTGAACCTCTTTGTAAAATTTGCCAATGACTCATCAGTCTTCTTCTTTAAAGCCCCAACTTCTGTGAGATAATACAAGTAATCCTTCTGGTCACCCCATTGTTTTACAAGCACTTACTCCTAAGCATTTATTCTTGTTATTGAGTTTAGTGGATAATTTCTGAACCACTTTCTATCTTCTCCATCTAATCTTTGAACAAAAATTCTAGACCAAACATCTTCATGTTCAATGTTTTGGTTATCAGCATAGCTATAGAAGACAAGTAGGTGTTCTTCAACAAATACTCCTTCTCCCCCCCTGTATATTTAGGAAAATATTTCAAATAATCCCCTTGAGGAAGAGGATGTAAAGGTTGAGGAAGGGAAAATGGTGCATATCTTACAACAACAATCTGTTTCATCCTTGTAGGAGCAGGATTATCCATGACTTTCCAAGGTAAAAATGGAAAACTTGTTGATACAAAGGTTTGAATCTGGAAATTTCAGTTTGTGGAGTTGCAAATAATGGATTTTCAAATAAATGGATAGTAAAATGTTTTATTTCAATTTCTCCAAGAGAATCAGTTTCAGATGTTGATTCTTGAAGGATTGGGGTAGCTTCAAGTTTTTTTCTGGGCTAAAAAGTTAGAGAGACTAAAATTTATATTTTCAGGAAGTTTATCTCCTCTTTGATATGAAGAAGATGATCCAACAGTTGGGTTTTGAGACAAAGGAAAATACAACTGTTATGGGCTAAAAGAAGACTAATATTTAGGATGAGTTTGAAGAAAAATGGGAATTATTTTTATGTCTTCCTCAATTAAAATAGCTCTATCTAGAAAGGGTGCAATTTCCAGCACTTGTTCTAATTCCCATTCTATCAGCACAAAGGTTTCTAACTTTTTTTTTCTTCACTGACACCTAAAACATCTAATTTATCTTCTTTCACTGGAATGATATTTGTTTATGATTTAATAATTGATGACTGAGAGATACTTTTCCTTTTATGGAAATAGTTTCAACTTGAAATATTTCAAGAGATCGTTTTGAAACTGAAATTTATTTAGGTTGTGATGTAGATGATGGTAGCTTTTCTTTTGGAATGTATTTTGAATGCAGCTTTTTCACTGAATGTGATGTAGCTTCAACTGATTTATGTTTCCCTCATGCATCCTTTATTATCTTCTCTGGTTCAGAAACTAGAATCACAAGAGGTGATCTCCGATTTATTCTTCTGTTAGGCAGTCTTGAAACCACTCGTCCTCTTTTTGGAGTCGCCAAGTGAACCAATTACAATAATAAATAGTGACTAGTTTTTACTCACCTTTAAAAACTAGTACTAGGCATTCATGCAAAAATTTCAGGAGAATACTAAGTTTAGAATCTTCATCTCCTGGCAGATGCACCAAAATATGTTAGTGCTGGAATCAACACTTGGATTGTGACAAGTTCCTGACCAGACACATCTTAAGCTCAAGGGATATTCTATGATTTGGATTGGATTATTGGAAGGTGGTTGAAGCTTACATTTGTTGAAAGGGTTTCAAACAAATAACTCTTTTCCACACATATGAGGGTACTAAGGCTTCATGTGGTAGCAAGGATAAGTTTGTAATCTATTGGCTAGGAGAATATGCAAAAGGAAAGTGGGTCTATAGGATAGAAGTCCACTGTTTGGATGAAGAAATAGCACAAGATCCAGATTGGTAATGCATCAACAAAAGAAAGCTTTTACAAGACTTACAAAAATTTCGTTGTACATGTAAAGGTTTTTGTTACAAGGAATGCTCATGGATAAGTTACCATACATATGTTATTAAGAAAGCTTTCTTGGAATACTAATAAAATTAGATAATCATGAGACTAACAAAAACATGAAACAATATTAATATCACAGTCTGGAACTGAAAAATTCAGATATGGAAATACATAAGATAAGTATACAATACACACACCAAACATTCGTAAGTCCTCAAGAGTGCTTTTGATATATTATGTATTCAAAATATAACACGGTACGATCTAAAAGGTACAACCAACAAACCCTCTTCTCCTTGCATTACACAATATTTATACAAAAATGAGTTCTGCATAAAGCCTCCAATAAAAGTGAAAATATTTTTTTTGAGACTTTATTACGACTCTCTACATATAGTAGAGCTTATACAAAACATTGAAAATGAAATTGAAATATAAATAAATACAAAACATCGCATCATGGAGCTGGAGCTGGCTGAGTAGAGGTGGCTGAGTGCTCCTCGTAGCTTGTTAAAATTGCCTCCATAAAAAGTGGAATCCAGCAACTGAAAGGAACACCCGTATACTTATCTACAAAAATATAGGAGCAGCTAACCAACTAGAAGATATATTGATTAGATGACACTTGGAAAAATCTCATCACCACATAGGTTACGTTCACTTCATCATTTTTAGTGTCATTCATGTGAGAATAGAACCAAAAAGCAGCTTTTATTCTCCATATATAAAATCCGAAAATAATAGCTACCATTTCTGAAAAGGGTAGTTATATCTGAAAATACTGATTATAAACCAAAAATGAAATTTTCCTTCATATTTTCATATTTATGTATATTCATTCATCAAAGGTCTACAATAGAAGCAAATATCCTGATAGCTTCATCTTTAGTTACCCTTTTGTTTGACCTCCTCTTATGTGCTTGATTTTTCTGTTGAGTCTTTTTCTTCCTAGTTTCATTCCCTGGGCTATCATCAATGTTTATTATTTCATCCCTGAGAGTAGGGTTGGCAATGAGTTTACTTGTTAATCTGAGCTTTTTCTTAGGCCTCTGCGAGGCCTTTGAATGTATGGGTTAGGAATATATAAAGGCCTCTTTCTACCTTGTATGAATTTGCTTTATTTTTCTTCTTCAAACTCTGACCCAGTGGACTCTGTCTCGCTGCTATCATCCTCAAAAGATGAATAGACATGAATTATAGTTTTCTTCCTATTCTTGGCTAAAGAACCAATAGATGAGAAAATCTGAGCTATGGTAGGTTCTTCCATTGTGATAGTCTTTGAAACATTGCTTTTCCCTTCTTAAGTGAGGAAAATACTTGTGAAAGAGTAGGCTCTTTGAATGAAATGGCATTGTTTTGTTGAGTCTCCTATCTAGCCTCTAGAACATGCCTTGATGTCATGGATTTAGGGCTGACTTACACTAAAGGTAGAACATGGCTTGATGTTAAGGCTTCAGGGCTGATTTCTACTGAAGGTAGAACAAGGCTTGAGGTCAAGTCTTCAAGGCTGACTTCCACTGAAGTTCCCTCTGTCATGACGAGTCTTCTCTTGTGTTTACCCTTTGAAGAGGAAGTTGCCTCCTCTTTTCAAAATAGACACAAAATTTTTGTCACGCAGGGTATCTCTTTGTTTGAGCTTGTTTCTACACTCCTGCATGAAAGACCTCAAGGTTTGTGGCTCCCTGGATGAACTGCTATTGTAGACCTCATTTTTTAGTTGTATTTTTGGCGTAGATGTAGTGGTTCTAGCCTTTCTGGCTAAGCTCCTAGTGTGCTCCTAGTTTGCCTACTAGATGACATTGAAGATGGGCCAACTTGTAAGTGATTGATGTAAGGGTAGGTTTTTACTTTTGTTCTTGAGTTTTGAGCTTTCTGGGCCTTCTTACTCTTCTTCTTGTATAAACACTGCTAAATCCATCATCTGCTAAAAATTTCTCCCATGTAGTTATTTTATTTCTCAGGTGATAAACTACTAGTATCTTAATCAAACCTCCGTGATAGAGATTATGAAGAGATAAGCTTGGGGTTTTTTGTATCTTTCGAGACATTGATAACAAGGATCTATGAAGGAAAAAGGGTAGATTCATAGGTTTTTCACCAGATATATGGGCTAGAAACCTCATCTGGTATTTGAGGATAGTTTAAAACCTACCCTCATAGGTTATGTAACGTTCTACAGTAGCAATGACATGCTGCCCTAATGAATTTGTAACATAAATAGACTATTGGACTCATAATAATTTTTTGGATTTTGTTTAAAAGTGATAAAGACTCATATAATTTAACCCTCCAGGGCTCTCCACCATAGGTTAGGAGACAAGAGAGGATCAAAGACATGACTTACAATGACGACCAGGCTTTGAATTTTTTTTGGAAAATTGCAATGCTAACAACATAGATTTATATATTTTATTATGAAAATGTTATATCTTCCGAATTATATAAATATAGTAAATGAGGGAAAAGGTTGATTCTTTCTCTTAGTGGTTTAAAAACAAAAAAACACATGATGAACTACATTAACTAAAAAAAAACACCATTTTGGGTAACTTAGGTTATAGACATGGTTGGAAGGCTAGGGTTCTTACAAATGTAGTGCCTCGAAACAAAAAAAATTGGGCGGACCCACCCATGTTTTTCACGTGGTTTTACCCATGATGATTTTGTCCATGGTTTTGTAGATCTGGTAAAAAAAATTATGGTTTTGTTCTAATACAAGTTAACAGATTGGGGTTTTAAGAGTGCTTCGACATGTATATAATTTATTGTAACATTGAAAAGAAAATCATGATAAATCAATCTAGTTTTCCAGGTTTTTGGTTTCACAAGAAAAATATCTGTGTATTTTCTATTCTCGTCATTGTATAATTTATTTTTTTAAGAATTAGTTTGCAGGTATTATCAGTGCAATTTTAAAACCTACAGAGAGGAACTTAGATGGCATATCTTCTTCTCATATTTTTGAAGAACCAAATTCACTTTCCCAAAACATTGAAAATCAAACCCATGGATAAGATTTTAAATAAAAATAGATAGGATACTTAGATGATTGGACTCAGATTTTCCATGAAAGAAAAATAGAAACATATGATTTTTTCCTTGTGTTTTAAATCAATCCTTCTATTATCACTTGGTAATTTTACTAGGATGCTTCAGAAAAATGGCTAAGGTAACCATTTCGGACCACTTTAGACTGGAAACTGACCTTTTCCAATTAGACAGGGCTCTCTCTTTCAAGATTCACTCAAAATAGAAACATTGATGCTCAAGAAATTCACACAAAGGTTGGGTCTGTATTTTTAGGACCAAATATCATATATGTAGGTGGTGGAACTTAAAAAAAGTCAAACCATTGGGCAATGAAGTCATGAGCTCAGAAACATAATGAAAGGCTCTTAGTGACTGGTCATAATACTCGTGGAAGCAGAGGCAGTGAAGCTAATGCTTACTCAAATTAATTTGGTGGTTGTAGCAAATGATAGGAAAAAAGAAGAACAAATAGTGAATTGTTACAGAGCACCAAATTGGTGAATTCTATAACTTAAGAACACAACAATTTCAACTATTTTAGAGCATCAAAGAAGATGAATTTTTCATAGTTCCTTTTAGAAGAATGACAACAAATAAATTGCATTGAGCATCTGAAATATTAATTCAATGAATGCTACTAGGATAAAGACATATGAGTATTTTCTTAAATGAAGTACTGCACATTAAACAATGATTTTTGTATATTCAGTCCATCAAATATTTAGACAGTCACAAAACTCATAAGATGACAACATACACTCATAAGGGAAAAAACATAATGAACATGACAATATTATCTCACTGAATCTCTGGAAAGAGCATGCATACTTATGCATTGAAAAAGAGTCTTAATTGATATCTGGAAAGTACAATATTCAGGTTTTTTTCTAAAATGTCCCCTTCCCCAAAGTGAAAATGCTACACATATATAAAGCGAGGCCTTCATTACAATATTTTACCACCTGGGCTAGACTCGATGCACATTAAAGTGTCCTATTTCTAATTGATTTACAAAACAGTGGAGTCTTTTTAGGGATATTTCAGTTTTAAAAGAGTTTGAATACAAAAAGGACTCTTCAATCATTAAATAGCTCAATAAATTCTGTTAATAACCCTTATAAAATGAAACCAACCTATTTTCTGAATGTGCTGGATTTTTGATGTGTTATCATGCCATGTGGATGATGATCCTGCTGAGCTGGACCTCTACCAAGTCGAATTTCAAAATTTATACAAAAATCTGGCTAGGAATTTGTTTATAAAATAGGCCTCAAAGATAAGTGAGTATTTTCCAAACCCTGATATTTGTGCAAAAACTGAGAGAGGATTTTGTAGATGAGCTCGTGCTAAACAAAACCTCCTTCAGATTTCCAAAATTCCTTTCCATTTGGTCAAAATGTGAGGTTGAAGTTGACTATTAAAACATTGATTTCCAGAATTTCCGAAGCAAAAATTTGGTAGCAAGTTACATAAAACATCCCTCTTGTACTTTTCTAATTTCTCTATAAGTTTTGAAGTCTACTCTTATGCATTTAAGCTAAACACATAGCATCAAAACTCCTTCATCTGAAATTTTCACGTGCATTCTCATCAATGATATGATATAGCAGTTTCGTAGCAAATGCAAAAAACACCCTTTTTCTACCCATTTGACCTTTCTGGCAGTTCCAAGGCCTTCATTGATGTTTATTAGCTAAACACATGCCTTTAACACTCCCTTTGTTGAGGTATAAGTATTTCTTTTCCTCCATGAAAATCTACAACAATTATGTAGCAAATACTCTGTTTTTCTAACTAGAGTTGCCACAAATTTCTGCAAAATTGTCTAAATGTCAATCATGACCAAAAAAAACTGACAGACATGGAAGTTTAGATTTTAACATGTATGATTGACCCCATTTAAACTCAAATTGACCCTACATAATGACAAGATGTCCAAATGACACTTTGTACATGAACTTTTATTTTGAGAAAATTTAAAACCCTAGCTAATTTTACCAATTGACTCAAAAACTATTTCTAAGTGTTATCATGGATAACACCTTCATTAAACTTAGAGGTTGAAATAAGTAAGAAATTTTAACAAAACAATTCCCTTTTGAACTTAATAAATGAAATAAATAAAAATAAAAATAAATGATTTTTTTCCTTAAATCAATACTTCATTAAAATTGGAGGCTGAAATAAGTAAGAAAGTTTAACGAAATAATTCTCTTTTGAAATTATTAAAAAAAACAAGTCTATGGTTACAACTCATGGTGAAGATACTTCCCCCTTATCACCAAATGAAAAACAAGGATATGAATAAGAATACCAAGAACTTGATAAGCACATTAAGGAAGAACAAAAAAATGAAGAATACAACCTTAGTGAGAGAAAATTGCATGCAGAATACATGGTTGAAAAGGAACAACAAATCTTTCAGGACTCCAGTAAGGAGGAAGAGGTAAAGGAAGTCAAAGATAGAGTTGGGAAAGAATTCATTAAAAATAAGCAAGTATTTATTTCCCCATGTGAAGATGATGATTTAGTAACTTTCCATTAGGGGAATTTTGAGGTCTAAAATGGACCTACTAAAGAAAATAATATAATAATAATTAAAATAATAATATAATAGTTATGAATTTTTAAGGGAAAAAAAAACTACTTTTTTATTGTATTTTTTATTATATCCTTACAGGTTTACACAAATTCCAAGTGTTTACACCTGTTGGATGTGGAATTAAACTTCTACGTCCAATGAGTACCCACTCTACATACTTTTGAGTAAACCCATATTGAAAAAAAAATTAAATACATGAAAAAGTGTATTCAACATAATTTTTCATGTATTTTCATTTTTTTCAATTTGGCTCTACTCGAAACTATGAAGATTACCATTTAATCTATGCATCTAATCATTAATCAATATGCAACAATCCATTCCATCTAAATTGCTTTCATCAAAATAATTCATGAAAAATTATACAAAGAAAGTTATTATGATTCTCTTTCCAATATTTGTAAATCTATTTTCAATCACACTTATGTTGATTTCTAGAAGCATCAGATGTGATCTAAGTCTCAAAATTTGAAGGAGGCTTAGGCACATGTGTTCCAAAGTACCCAGAAAGAGTCTTTGAAAATTCCACTCAGATTATGTTTTATGGAAATAATTAATTATTTTTAATGGGACCCTAAGTTTAAACCTAGAAAATTAAAATAATTAAAGGATATTAATTAAAACAGAGTGTGAATCTTCTAGAAAAAACAAAGATCAAGTGATCCAGGTGGCTCCAAAGACACACACAGGACAAAGAGGGCTGATGAAAGCTCAAAAATAAAAGTGTTTGGATTTCTCTCGAACCAGGTTCAAGTTGAAGATCTCGTTGTCCTGATCACAACAGTGTGAACGGTTCGTCAAACTGAGTTCGTATAAGAAAGTTAGAGCAGTTTGAAGTTTTGTTAAGGTAAGGGAAGTGGGGCCCACAGCATGCCACATGGAGTCCCAATAAGCACATGGGGCCCACATGGAAGCCCCTTAGCTGTTGACACATGGCGATCCTCCATTGGACCCTTGCACCTGCAGAAAAGACAACAAAATGATATTTAATTTCCCACATAAAAACAAAAAATCATTAAAAAATAACTATATATTAAATATAGTTATTAAACAATCAAAATCAATTTAAATATGGTAAATTGTTATGTAGCAAAAATCATATTAAATATGGTTAAATTCCATATTAAACAAAACCTCCATTTTTTGTTTTTGGGAGACGATACAATATGGAGATACGAATTCCATATATTATATAGTTTGATTAAAACTAAAATTGGGTTTTAAAACAATATTTGGACTCAATGGGATTTGAACTCAAAAAATCCCAACAACAACTATCTTAATATGATTATGCCAACCAATGTGTCAACCTCACACTTTCTCTTATTCATTCTCACACTCTATTATAAAATGCTATTCAAATGGTTCAAGGAAACCATGGAGAATGATGGAGAATACATGAGAGATGAGGGCACAGGGAGGCCAATGGAGCCGTCAAAAAAGCAGGCCACGTAGCAAGGAAGGGCACACAGTTCAAGGAGCGGCTGAAGCAATAGATGGCATGCAGTTTGAGGAGAGGCTAACGCAACAGATGGTACACAGTTTGAGACAGATTCCTGTTTGATGCCAAGGGAATCTTTTGATCCCAAGGAGGTAAAATTTTCAGAATGTATTAAACTTTATATGCATTTTAATCAGAATTTCACAAAGAGCACGATGGTGGACCTAGATTTTATTTTTGATCAGTGGTTTTTCAAATTCCCTGTGGAGGAGAATCTTCAAGAATCTTGAGGGAATCTTTCAGATTCCTTGGAGGCTGAAATTCATCGATGTCAGAATGAGGTCAACCTTATACTTATTCTTCTTGAAATTTCACAAGAATATCAATGGTGAGATCAAATTCATGTTTTGAGTTGCAGATTTATGGATTCCCTGTGCAGCAGCATCTTTGAGGAATCTAGGGGGAATCTAAAAGATTCCCTAAGGCCCAGATTTTCACTTTGTCAGAATTCAACAAATTGGCAGTCAATCCTCCACCTCTCGATGATATAAGTTCAACGATGCAGTCCGATTTTCCATATGAGGCTTATGTTTTTCGACCATTTTTCAAAGTGGAGTTGCAAGTGTCAGCACTCAATGTGTGAGCAGTCATCTTCAGGATATTTGATGCCACGAGATTGATGGCACAACTAGATCCAGAAATTTATCATCCTTGTCTTTAGATAACTCCAGGATTTGAGGTATATGTAGTGTGACCATGTACTTATTTGTCTCTTTTCTATGAGATGCATTGTGTTGTATAGATCCCCGTTGATGCTTGATGTGGGATCTTGTTTTGTTCTTGATGTGAGATGTAATTTCTATCATGGTTTTTTATTATTTTTGAGATCCCTTTGATGCCATGTTGGCGAGATAATCATTGTCACATGTATGTTTGTTTGAGATCCATTTTTTGCCATGTTGGCGGGGTACTCATTGTCACATGTATGTTTCTTTGATATCCCTTTGTTGCCATGCTGGCGATATACTCATAGTCATTATGTGTGAGTTATTTTCATACTGATAGGAGTCCTTTTGTGAATGAGAGTTCCTATAGTGGAACATCTCATGGAGAGGTCCAAACACTCTTGCATGAGGGAATTTTCCTTGTATGACAAAGAAAACACCATCCATGTACATCATCACTCTTTCCAGCACTTAATGCGGCGGCCTACACCATCTTGACACCGAGGCCCGGAGACGTAGTCCCTCTTGGATGAACTCCATTATCAATGTCTTATGTTGCTAATGCTTGTTTTGTTCCTCTTCTTTACAGCATGAAGATGTTCATTTATGTTCATTAACACTTTGATTAAATGTAATTATAACACATCAGCTGAAGTAAAAGGTCTTGGTTTAAATGGTATCAAAATTTCCCGGGATCATCAAGTCAAGTTAATCTTAGTCGTTGATTAATGATTTAATCTTTGTCATTTAAGTCTCAACAAGAAGATTATAAGGACTTGATGGGGTATTTGGAAAACTCAGTGAAGACACTGAGGGAGTCTAGAGATTGAATTTATCAAGTGAGCAGTGCTAAGGAGAAGTTAGATTGATTTGATTCTTGTAGTGAGGGGCATCGGTAATTTTTTATTGGAGATATTTCCTTATCCATAGAATAAAAGGCAGAGAGGACAAAGAGTAGTTTGAAGATGCAACACAGAGCCAGCCACATATAGGCCACATAGAGGATGCGCAGAGCTTCAAAGGGAGTTTTTATTTCTGCTATGAGATAGTCAGGATCCAGTGCCCGAGCCAGGGTGTGAGACTAGGAGGCCAGAAGGCTGAAGTTTCGAGTTGGTAGAGAGATCAGAGGAGGTGCAGTGCAGTCCCTTGAGCAGTGACGCAGTAATTGCGTAGGAGTGACATAGTACTATGGAAAGACATGGCAGAGGCTCATCTTCAGCATATATCAGTGCCAGATCTTCCAGTGATGGGGTGATATTATTTCACCAACTCTTTGTTCAGTTAGACCTCTGTATATGATTTCTAGTCCGGGAATCCAAAGAATTGTATTCATAATTACTACATAATAAACAAACCCTCAGTTGTTGCACCATTTTTCCCACAATGGGTTTTTTCAGGGACATTAGTCCAAAAATAACGGTGTAGTGTGTCTATTGTTTATTCTTTCTCAGATCTTGTTTCCGCAGTTTAATTTTGTGAAGGCTATAGTGTATGGGTTTCAATATTTACAGTATAACACAATAAATAATTTGTTTAAGTAATTAAAAAATAGAAGAATTTCCATCAGTTGTTGCAGTAGGATTCCAGGTAGCATAATTTTCACATGGTATAAAAGCTCATTTAGCAATGCAGGAGGAGCAACAGAGAAGACCAGAAGGATCCAAAATTTAAGAAGCAATAGGAGATCAAAGAGACGTGTAAGAAGTAGATGGATTTACCCAATGATTGCACAATCCAAGCCAAGAGGGATATATCTGCAAGGAAATCTCTCTCCGAGTGAGCCGACAGAGACGTAGGATTTTCCAGTTTTCAGTTTGTCATAGGCAGATGGAGCAGCGCAACAAATTCAATGCATATCATCAAGCTGGTGGGACAAAGTTTTCTTATAGCAGTAGTTTCTGGTGTAGAAAGCGTTAGAAGGGAGTAACATAAGACATTTTGGGGGATTTCTGACCTCAAAGAGTTTCTTTCCCAAGAAACTCTGATTTCCCATGCAGAAGCAGGGTGTTCATCATTTATTTGGCTTGCTCCAGTAGGGAGTGCGTAGAGCCAGCTCCGCAGAGTGTTAGAGGCAGCAGATTAACATCTGATTGGGTGATATGACAGCCAGTGGGTTGCATGACTAGGATCAGTTGGAGGGTGCCTCCAACTACGTAATCTAGAAGGAAAGGATCTCCTTCCTTCTATTTGAGCATGACCTCAAGGCTTTCATTGACTTTACATTGGTTGAACTGGTAGATGTTGCACCATTGAGAACCTTCAATAAGAACATGGAAAAACCCAAATGGTTGATCCTCAATGGGGTGAAGGATCATATTATTTCACACTTTTCTGGAAAAGGGACAACCAAGGAAACGTGGGATGTGTTGGCCATGCTATATCAGTGGTCTTCTGAGCAGTGGAAGATGTTTTTGGAGGAAAATATTTGGACTAATAGGATGTAGAAGGGAGAACACGTTGATTTGTTCCTTGTAAAACTTCAAGAGGTCAAAGATCAACTAGAAACTATGGGAGAAACTCTTCAAGCCACAAATATGGTTAGAATTTCCTTTAATTCTGTGTCCGAAGACTATCAAGTCTTTTTCCAGAGCATCTTGGGCAAAGAAAAGTTGTCGAAATGGGAAGGAATGTGGGAAACTCTTTAGCAGGAAGAGATGAGGGGAGATATACTCAAGTGAAAACTTGATGACAACAACAACAGTGGGAAGAAGCCTAAGGAGGAGGAGGAGAACGCAGCCCTTACATCAAAGGGGAAGTAAGAGCAGCAGAGACGAAAGAAGGATGTCTCAAAAATCAAGTTCTTTCAGTGTAGCAAGATGGGACATTAAGCTACACAGTGTCCTCTCAAGAATAAAGACAAATATTAGAAGCATGATCCACCAGCTGCAACTGTGAAGATTAAGGAGGAGGAATTTGCCATGATTTCCCCTATAGCTCCAAAGGAGAGTTTGGGTGATATGGAGTTGTAGTTCAAAAAAACTACTGTTGGGCATCATCCTTGAGGAGCCCACCTCTTGGATCATCACCTTGCTACAGGAGCCCAAATCAGAAGTAGCAGGATGGATAAGATTCAGTTGGTGCAGAAGAGTGTAGAAGTGATAGCACAATGGCTAGAGAGCACTAGAGTCTGAGAAGAGCAAAGTAGAGTTAGCAGTAGTGCGGGGAGGCACAATGTAGATTTAGCAACAATGCAACAGCTTTAGAGGGACAGCACAGAGACTAGCAGCAGTCAGATATTTAGTACAAGATGCTTCCTACTTAACACACAATTTATATTTTGGATGTTTTTATGTTGCAGTGATGTGGCAGTTGGCAGCAATATGTAGGGTCAGCAGTAGCATGGATGTAGTAGCGCAGTGTTGGGGGGAAACAATGTCAGACATCAGCAGTGCAGAGGGAGATTTTGCAAAATCATAGTAGTACTTCAGTTGGATGTATTGCTAGAGCACATTCCTCGCTAAGAGGGAGTGTTGCTATTTGGTAGCATCAGATGTGCTCTAAGTCTCAAAATTTTCAGGGAGGCTTAGGCACATATATTCCAAAGCACCCAGAAAGTCTTTTTGAAAATTCCACACAGATTATGTTTTATGGGAATAATTAATTATTTTTAATGGGACCCTAAGTCTAAACTTAGGAAATTAAAATAATTAAAGGATATTAATTAAAACAAAGTGTGAATCTTCTAGAAAAGGCAAATATCAAGTCAAGTTAATTTTATTCATCGGTTATCGATTTAATCTCGGTCATTGAAGTTTCAACGAGAAGATTATAATAAGGACTTGATGGGGCATTTGGAAAACTCATTGAAGACACCAAGGGAGCCTATAGATATCGAATTTCTCAAGTGAGTAGTGCTCAAGAGAAGTTAGATCGAGTTGATTCTTGCAGAGAGGGTCAAAGGTAATTTCCTATTGGATATATTTCCTCATCCAGGGAATACAGGGCAGAGAGTACAGAGAGAAATCCAGAGAGGCAGCGTAGAGCCAGGTATGCAGAGGTTGCGCAGAGCTTTAAAGGGAGTCTATATTTATATTGTGAGATAGTCAGGATCAAGTGTCGAAGCCAAGGTGTGTGACCGAGAGGCCAGAGGGTTGAAGTTTTGAGTTGGTAGAGTGATCATAGGTGGTGCAGCGCAATCCCTTGAGCAGTGACGTAGTAAATGCATAGGAGTGATGTAGTACTACGTAGACTCTACATAGATACAACACATAGGCTCATCTCCAGTGCAGATAAGTGTTAGATATTCAAGTGACGGGGTGAGATTATTTCACTAGCTCTTTTTTCAGTTAGATATTTGTATACGATTTCCAGTCAGGGCATTCGAAGAATTGTATTCATAATTAATGTATAATAAACAAACCCTCAGTTGCTACACCAGTTTTACCAGATTGGTTGTTTTCAGGGACATTTGTCCAAAAATATTGGTGTCGTGTATCTATTTTTTATTCTTACTCAGATCATGTTTCTGCGCATTTATTTTCACAATTTAATTTTGTGAAGGTTGTAATGTATGGGTTTCAATATTTACCGTAGAACACACTAAATAATTTTTTCAAGTAATTAAAAAATAGAATAATTCACATCAGTTGTTGCAATAAGATTCTGGGTAGCGGAATTTTCACAGCTTAATCAAAATCGCATACCAAAAAATAAACTTGATAAGCAAGGATGTATAAAATATTGTGATGTAATATATATATATACATATAGTTTTTTTTTTTCACGAAGAAAAAACAAACTGCTTTCATTATGCAATAAAATAAGTTATAAATCAAGAGTGATACAGCATACGAGGATCTACATAAGATCTAAAGTCATTGAACACATAAAATCCAAAAAGATCAGTCAAAACTAACACCTGAAGGACTTTAAACAGGATACAAAAAAATGAGGTCCAAAAAATAAAGTATAGAGAGTATACCAAATTATGGAACCTCCAAATGGCTCATAGACAAAATGGCCCAAAAATAACAGTGTCATAAACATCATTAAAAACAAAGAAAAGGTGGGATCAATAGCCAGCAAAAAAGAAACCTATACTCATCTCAAACCACAAGCAAGAATTTGACCCCTGGGACAAGAACAAAGACAATAAATAAGAAAACCAGAGAGCACCAAATCCTGCCAAATATTAAACATAGAAGGCTTTGGAACTACAAACAAAGCGATTGATCGAAATGTTGAAGTGGATCACATGAGGTTGTGAAGAAACACCCCTCTTGGAGAGGGAATTTTCCATGCCATTTTTCTCTATGTAGATGTGGCTGAAGGTAATATGTTGAAAGGAATTTTTCAATGCACAAATTTGTTGTTTCCGGTGATGTAAGGAGGGAACATCCAATGAATTCTGACCCTGCATCCATTCTATAGCAAAACTGGAATCATTGACGATATGAATTCATTAAGAGAAAGCCAGGATGCACATTTCAATGCTCTCCATAGCACCACAACCTCTGCCTTGTGGTTAGTTCCTGGACCTTCATACCAGAAGAAATGAAAAGTGTAGGAGGGATAAATAACTAAGTAAACTCCACAACCACCTTCCCCTGATCGGAATCTGGATCAGGGGCAAAAATTAGCTCAAAATTCAAAGTCCTTATAATTGCACCAAACCAGAACGACAATCACTGACCCATCACCAGGAATCCAACACAACTCGTTTCGTCGAAAACCAAGTTCGGATGAATAAGTTATGGTCTGCTAATCGCCATTCAGAACATGCAATTTTTTTTTTAAATTGCAGAACTGGTACAGGCTAATGACATGGCAATCTAGTCGGCATGCAAGGAATATTCTTCAGTTTTTTTCCAATGGGACTGTGACAAGTGTCACTGCAAGATTCTTCAGTTTTTTTTTAGAAGGGGAAATTTTCCCAATGTCCTCCAAGGTTGAATTTGGGTTCATCATGATGATTTTCATGTGTTGGAATTATTTTTAATTATTAAAGGTTGGATCTATATATATATATATATATATATATATATATATATAATTTTATTATTTATCCAAACTTTGTTAATGAATTCCACATATCAAATTATTTCAAAGTCTGATGGTTTGGGAGCACATTTTATATACAACAAAGGTTTGATTAAACTATGTGGTTCCATTAAAGTCTGACTACAGGTTCAGTTCAAATATATGGAGAGATATATTATATGGTTGGTTTGAATATATGATGGTGTATACAATGGACTAAGGTTAAAGTTAGAGCATACATTTTATTTCGTAGTGCATATATTGAAATGGGAAAAACAATGTATGGAGGGGTGGAGGTCGGGGTTCGACCCTGTGACCTCCCCTCAACTATAACCTCCATGCTTTCTAATCAGCCATGCCTTTTTCCTTGAAAAGGAAGGCACTCAACATTTATTTCAATGCACAGTACAAATCTAATGGCGGAACGGAGGGGGCCAACCCACCTCTTATGTGATCGCGCCATATGCCCAAGAATTAGTGCCTAACTCTAACTGTGATTAGTGCGCGTTAATCACAACTTATCCACTAATTAATTCTTAATTTATTTCGACTTATTTTTAGCGGATTTCCCCCAGTTTCGGCGGAATTGCCAACTTTTGCAGAGCTAACTAGGACTTCTCCAGATTTAGAGGCAGAATATAGGGAAAAATTAAATGAGGCTTATCTTGAGCATTTTTCGACCAATTTTGGCTTAGGAATAGTCATTCCTAGAAAATTAGCATTCTATGAATCCATTGGAATATCTTGCAGAGGCAGAAGAAAAAATCTATAGGTTTTTTTGGTCACTTGAAGAACTTTGAAGCCTAGGGCTACCAGGAGGGAAGGCCATGCCTAGATCAGTTGAAGGCCAAATGGAGTGAATGAATAGTCATTTTTATATGTATTTGATTCTATGAACACATTAGTATAGTTTTCAGATGCATTAGAGCACTTATGAAGGTGTTTTTTTCACTTTGGAGATTAAACAAACCCATGGCCACCAAGATGGGAGGTCAAGCCTAAATCAGCTGGAAACAAATTTCAGAGATTGAATAGTCATTTTTGGGGTATTCGAGTGTTTTGAAGCCAATGGAACAACTTGAAAATCCAATCGAGCACTACAGGTGCTTGTAACAATAAATTTGACTCTTAATCCCAAGAGGGCCTGGCTAGTTAAAGTAGGTCCATGGAAATGTAGCTCAGGAGGGGTGAATTCCATTATCATCCATGGTATTATGTGATTTTTGTGTGTTATGTTTCTGAATTGAAATTTTTTTCACAAGTTTTTAAAATTTAATTAACTCATAATTTGATCATTAAAGACACATAAAACCTGATACATAAATCCTTTCACAAGTGGTTAAATTGAGACGATCCTAATCACACATTTTTAATACTGATGAGGGAGCTAGCATAGCAATAACTAGTTTTCCCATATTCAGATCAAGTTGGTATCAGAGCAAAAGTTTAGCTCATTTTAGCCAAGGTTAGATAGAATAATTAGCTATTGTTTTTTGAATTTGCACAAGGAGAATTTAACTGTGTGCAAGTTTATGTGTGAAGAAGAAGGAAAAGATTGAGAACTGGATTCTCAAAACACATCAAAGAAGCTTTGTATACATTGCAGGTGTGATTGAAGCTTCATTAAGAAAATTTTCTAATCCATCATCCTTAGAAAAACTCTTTGATAAAGAGTTGTTATAGAATCTCTACATCATGATTTATATGATGCAAGAGAAGTATGAAGATAAGAGGGATATCATTAAACTTAAAGAGCAGTTAATTGTGTTGGAAATGTTGTCATTGATGGAAAAGGAGGAAGCAGAGGAAGAGATAGACAAAGGACAGCAGCAGAGGCTAAGGAAAATACAGTGACAGGAGTGCAAATTTGGCAGAGCAGCAGAAATACAGTGACATGATATGTACAGAGGCAGAGATGAAGCAGTCGAGCAGCAGAGGCAGAGGCAGAGCCATTAACAAACCAATAGTGAAATGATTGCAGGAGATGTGGAATCGTGCAGAAAGGAAGGAACCGAGGCTTTGTGTATAAGGGGAATAAACCTTATGGTGGCGTTGGTAGCGTTGTATTAACATAACATTGAAACATGGTTAATGAAGAAATAAGAAATAAAATTTTAAATAGAGATTATAAGTATAAGTATATAACGAAGACGCGAAATTCTTTATTGAAGCGGAACCCCGAACATGAACAGTAAAACCGGAGGGCCACAAAACCAGTGGGTTCGTGCGTTGGTTGAAGTGGTAAGCAGTATTTCCAAAATGAACGCGATATGTGTCATTGAAGGACACGTGTCCTCAGGCGGTTTTTTAAAACAAATTTTTTCGCGCCAAGTTTGAAGTGTTAACCCTCGTACCAATAAAAAACACGATATGGTATGACATCCGTTGGATCATCGGAGTCGATGCGATAAATTGTCAGTCGTTGGATGTAAGAGGTGTGTTAATGGAGGTGGGCCCTGGGAATGTATATGTGTTAAAATATGTATCGAGTTTGATATCCATTGCAATATTGGATATATATTAAAGTTGAGTGCACATATATAAATGGGTTATGTGCAGATTTTATATTTTTTGCAATTTAATACATTATATTATGCCAAGGGTTAAAGCCATGGTCGAAGATTGACTTAGGCTTATATATATATATATATATATATGTTCAAAGGGTGATGTCAGTTGGAACGTACTAAAAGTGTTGAGTTTATCAAACACATGTGGGCTCCATGGAATGGTTGTGTATTAAAATGTCGCGATGGGTTTAGTTATAAGTTGATAGTGCGGTGGTGGCATATATACAAATGCACAAGTAATGCGCTAACCAAAATTTGTGGTTTGGACTCATAATATATCATACGAAGGGTAAGCCTGGAACATATATATATATATATATATATAGTGGGTCGAACTCCGCCAGGGTGAGAACCTTTGGTTTATTGAACTATTAAAGGTTGGCTTCATATATGTATGTTGAAATGAGTTGGTATGCAGATATATAAGCTGGATGATCAAAAACCTTATGTTAATGCTTACATACAAACTAAAGTTAATACGCAAGTGGGACCCCTACATAAAATTTCAAGAATCATAACCCAAGATGGAGTATACATAAAGATTGAAGCGACAAAGTATACATATATATGTAGCACTTTATAAACAAGGGGCCAAAGTATATATATACATATGTGTGCAGTGCTCTATATACAAAGTACCATAATGTGGGACCCTCACTAATCGCATCGGAGAAACTTATGGCAACGGAACTTGTTAACAAAAGTTCCGATTGTGATTGAGTTACGGACCCGATATGTTTAAACGATGACTTTCATATCTTGCTTGAGTTCCGGCCTAATCGCATCGGAGCGATTCATCGCATCGGCACATCAAAATGAATAGTGTTACATCGCATCGGAGCCACCCATCGCTTCAGCACAATGAAGTGAACAATGTTATATCGCATCGGAACAACCCATCGCATCGGCGCAGAGAAATGTACAGTAATTGATCACATCGAAGGTGAAAGAGTATCGACAAACTAAAAGTTTCGATTGCAACTTAGCGATTGGATGAGAGCCGTTAGATTCACTGATGGATGGACGAAGGAGATGATTCAACTAACTATATGGTGGGCCTTTGCTAATCGCATCGACAGAAATCAAAAGACCAAATCGTAGGAGCATTGTGAAAGTTGCGATTGCGATTGAAATAAATGAGAGGAGTATAGCTGGCATGTGGGGTCCATTCAAAAGATAAGACTAATAACAGGTTTGCTCCAAGTTAATTAATCCAAAGCTAAAGAGGAAAGGAAAGCATCGCAGCACATATATATATGCAAAATGATACATACATATTTCCAATATGTAGACAGTAAAGCATCGCATCGGAGAATAGAGCAAGTTCATCGAGTGGGCCCGTAAGGGAATTTTATGTATTAAAATGTTTTATTATTTGTATAACGCCGAGAGTTGAATTGCACAGTTACACCATGACAGAGAAAAGGAGAGCTAGAAGAGCTGAAAAAGATAGACACAGTCAAAGAAAAGACAAATGCGCAGCGATCCAAAAGGCTGAATGATTTGAGCTGGAGTTCTCATTGTATTTGAATATAAATGTTCTAATTGATTTATATTGTTGTGATGCACTGGCAAGTCTATGTAGGAAATAAAACTCCACTGTAAAACTGAAAGTTGTATATATTGCTGAGATTTTCTTAATAAGCTGAAAAAAGAAGTGAGGAGGTATAATGCAAAGAGTCAGGGCTATTCACTTTGAATTCCCTATGGAATACGAATTTTTATGAGGCAAACTATATAAAGCATATCACATTCATATGCAAAGAGAGGGTTAGAGAGTGAAAATTATGAAGAATTGAGGCAGAGAAGATAAGAAAAAGAAGGAGCAGAAAGAGATGCTACAGAACAGAGCTGATATCTGAGGTAAATCAGCAAATATTTTCTTGTGATTAAGTAAGGAAGTTGGAGCTTCCCTATCAAGTTGAAGCTTGATAGTTTTCAGATGTAGCTGATTGAGGTTGGAGCCTCTTGTAGGTTGGTGCTTGCAGAAAATCAGTGGTGAGAGGGAGTTGGAGCTTGCCTTTGCATCACAACAAAAATAAGATGTGGTTTTCTCCCTTTATGGGTTTCCACCTATATCTTCTGTCTCTATGTGTGTTGCCTATGTGTTGATATGATCTATTCAATCTGCTTAATGTTTGCTGCTCTCACAATAAGTTTGATGAAAAAATTAAAAAATCTTATGTATGTGTTAAACTGATTCACCCCACCTCTCAATTTAACTAAGGATTCAACAATTGGTATCAGAGCCAAGTTCCTTTGTACCATTTTAACCACTGAAAGGAGATCCTAGGTCCCCAGGATGGCTAGTCAAGAAGGAAGCTCAACCAATAAAGCCCCTTTCTTCACCGGTGCTAATTGTGCCTTATGGAAAATCAGAATGAGAGCATACATAATGTCTCTAGGAATAGAGGTTTGGGCTGCTGTAGAATTTGGATATGCCCCAAAGGAAACTGACCCAGAGAGAGAAGCTAAACAAGAATTTGTAGTGTTAGAGTCGGTCCTTACAGTCCTCCGTCAGAGATCATTTTGCTTTTTGAATATCATTTTTAGGTGTCTCGCTCATTCCACTTCGTTGCATTTCACTAGGGGCATGTCATTGACTGATGAGAGGGTTTGGTTGTCTTGTGTTTCCTCATGCTTGTACTTGCAGGGCTAATTAAATTTCCTCAAAAATCACTGAAGTTCAGGTCACGTCATTCATGGTCATAAATGATTGTTTCCGTCAAAGAGTCTTTAGTCCTAGAGTCTAGGGTTTTCAGTCCTTTGCTTCATGTAATAAAAGCTCGCAGGCCATGAGGTTGGTTTCAAAAGGTTCCTATTTCACGTTTTTATTCTCAAAAAACATTTGAAGACATTTCTAGTTCAAAACTCTGTTTTGGAACTAGAAATTGTCAAATTTAATTTTTTTGTAATAATTGTGTATTTGTTCCACTATAAGAAGTTCAAAAGCAGCCTCCGGTCTTTGCCAAAGCCAAAATGCCAAGTCCCTGCAAGAACCAAGACATTTCATCAGTCCAAGACTCAGAAAAAACAGTGAAAAGCCAAAGACAGAATTGCATTAAGTGATAAAGTGCCAAAAAGCCAAACATTACAAAAGTGGGTTATGGAGCAAATTAAAATCAAATCTGATTTTTATGAGATATTTTACAACCCATATAAAGCATTGAAACAAATCATTTTCACAAATTTCCCAAAGCAAAACCGAGTTGGAGTGTTGAAGTCAAGTTTGAAGTGTTTTCAAAGCCGTGGACTGGAGGTGGAAGTGCGCGCTACGCACAGAGGAGGTGCGCTACGCACACCAGGCGCGCGACGCACTGGGCTTCATAGGCCTGTGCAAATTTGCAGGCGCGCTACGCACATACCGCGCGCAGCACACTGGGTAAGCGCGCGACGCGTATAATCTCAGAGCCAAAAAAATTCGCTCCTTTGTCCAGATTCATGCCAAATTGCCTCCAAATGCTTGCAATGGTGTCCCTGCTCATTATTTACCTTAGCCTCACACTCTCTCTTTTCCATTACATCACTGCTGTCATTGTTATTGCCATTGTCATTTTCACACTGTTTATCATTCATGTTATGACATAGTCCCATTTTCACTTGTCCACATCCTCCATTGACATTTGTCAAACACTGCCAGGGCTATTTTCACTTTTGTTCCTAATAGTTATTTCCCCCGCATTACTCTCTTTTCTACTCACTTGTCAAATCCCTTCATAATCAAAGCAATGACTATTTTTTCATGCAAACTCATTTGACAAAACTATTCTCATTGTGGCTTTCCTATGATACTTTGATAAACATGTGACACATTTGGGGAGTAAAGCATACACTGAAACTTTTGTCTTCACTATACCTATATCAGCATACATTTTGCAAACATTCTGATTTCAGCACAATATCAGAGACGGATTCAGTTTATGAACAGGAGTATGACAGTGATTCCACAACAAAGATTAATGTGCCACGGAGGTCTCACAAAAGTGGCAAAAGTGGTAAGCATCTCAGGGAGGAGCCTACTTCTTTGGCTCAATTGCAGGCTTGCCGACTTGCAATGGATTGTTTTCAGCATCAGTCATGTTTCCAATACTGTGAGATGATTTCACAAACCCAGCATCATCATGAGCTAGCTCGTCTATTTGCTCTACATTTACATGATGGCCGTGTAAACCTTGCCGGAGTAGATTTCATTATGTCACCAGAGACTATTTCTCTGGCCACCGGGATACCAAATATAGGAGAGGAATGGAACAAACGACAGCAGTTAGAGAAATCCTACTATGAGCCATACATCAAACCTAGGTTTATGAGGCAGCTGAGCAGGGTATTTCAATTCAGATTCCTGAAGGATGAGTTTGCACCATTGATGAAACTCATCATTCGATATTTCAGTTGCGAGGGCAGATTCTCGCGTCTCTATGCGTACCACGTCTGTTTGTTGATGCATTTCACGAGGGTATGTATGATGAGCATTCCATACTTCATGTATCGCAACATAGAGAGGATGAAAATTTTTGTACAGAAGAAGACCCCAGCACAACATCATAGAAGTATATATCATTACGCGCTGATCAAAATCATGGTGGTACATCAGTTAACACAGCAGGGCATTACTTGGGAGGATTTCATCTCCCGTGACTTCTTCACAGTGCCATAGCCGCCGCCTCCCGAGGTAGTTCATAATGAGGGAGAGCCTTTACACCAGCCTGACATTCCTGAGACCGAGCAGATCAGTGCTCCAGTGTATGTGACATACCAGCGAGGCCACAGGACCTTATTTGCAGCTACACGACGAGTATTATCTCCACCGGGGGTGGAAGGGGTCTCGCCTTCGACTTCAGCACAGGTGCAGATCTAGGACAGAGGCAAGAGGCCTATGCATGATGAGGGCCCATCAGGCGGTCGAGACACTGATTTCACATTCATCGATGTTGATGCGAGCTCTCCTAGCTCAAAGCTGAAGGAGATCATCCAGGAGAAAAAGGCCAAGAATGACACGCTGAAAGAGAAATTGCAGAGGGCTCAGTGGGTGATAAACTCAGTGGGAAAATCCGTGAAGATCGACAATTGGCCCGGAAGAGACCTGGTGATATGACACCGGCTGATCGAGATTCTTGCCTCACGCATGTTAACATTCATCGGGAAGTTTGTGAAGGCCAATGAGGGAACAGGGCATAACTTCGTCATGAAAGGTCATTATTGGGCCCGCATGCATGTACCTGAGGCAAAAATGAAGATTCGAAGAGGAGGTTGAAGCGAGCACTAAAACGGCGGAAGGGGCCTGATACTGGATTTGCCGAGCTTCGTTGATTTAGGCCATCGTACATGATGGAGGATCTTCGCTCCGAATTTGAGCAAATTTGAAGAAGTTTTTGTCATTTTGGAAAATTTTGGTCTCAAAACAGGTTTTTCAGCCCAACGCGTAGCGCGTCGATGCGCTCGCTTATGATTGGGACACTTTCTGGAGGAAATTTTTATATTTTTGGGTTTTTCATGGTAAGTTATGCATGCTCCAGTGGGACCAAAGAATTTCACCAAGTTCTGGATGATCAAAGGGGCCAAAACACCATGAAAATCACCGTTCTGCCACCTTTTTCAGCAGCAGGAAGTACTTGTGGGAGAATGAAGTTTTAGAGGGGCAAATAAGCTTCAAATTGGGAAATTCCACTTGGGCTGGATAGAAGACATCCAGGGCTTTCCAACAAGCTATCATGAGCTTGATTTTTATGTCGAGAAGTTCCCCAAAAGCAGGCTGTAAGGCGCGCGACGCATAGAGCTCACGCGCGCTACGCATAGAGATTTTTGGTCAATTTTTCACCTTCCAGCTCAGAATTTCGGCCAGTTGGACCAGTTTTGATTGTGGATGTAATTTTTGACTTACCTTGATGTAATTTTATGGTTGTAATGTAATTTTGACTCACTTTTACCTATTCTCGATGATTCACTCTCAAAAAAGTGAAAATCAAGTGAATGAATCAGTTTCCTTCCTTTTAGAGGCAAGTTCTTTGGATGCCTAGATTTCAGTTCCATGTTTAGAATTGGATGAAACTGCTCCTAGAAGGAGGAATTCGACCCCTAGAGGTGTGGGAAGGGGTTAGGATGGTCTATATGATGTAATTTCTCAATAATTTTCAAAGGTTGGACTGGTTGGACTCTTGGGAAAACTTTGGCACACTATTGTACATATTTTTCATATTTTGGCTAAGGAAAGATCAGAGGTTTTGCAGCACCTGTTGGGATTCTTGTGGCTTTCAGTTCTTTACAGTGTTTTCTCTCAGTTTATTGTAAGTTCTTTCATGTTTAATGTATGCCATTCCCTTCTTATGCTTCTAAAACTAAATGAATGAGTAAATGAGGTTGAATCCATTGTTTCCAGTGCTCTGCCTTTGAATTTGTTTAGTTTTACATGTTTTCGCCTGTTTGGAGAGGATTCCTGTTCTCCCTTGCCCTCTTCAGCTCCTTGTCTATCTGATCCGTCCATACACATAATCAAAAGCATCAAGACTATTTCCTACCTCACCCCAACTCGAATTCTGCAAAGATTTGGCCTCATCCCCGAACCTAAAATTGTTTTTTCCCATTTTTTCAGCAAAAACCCAAAAAAAATCAAAATCAAACTTTCCTATCTCTTTACTAGCCTAAAATCAGTATCCATTTTAAGTCATCTCAGCCCCTTTGAAGATCTCTTGCCGAGATAGACCCAGAGAGAGCCCTCTCCTGTCCTCGTAGGGCTAGCTACGAGGCTAAGCATGGTTTGATGTAGCCTTGAGTTTTACCTTATTTCAGCCTAAGGCAAATTTGAGTGCTAACATAGTGGCGACCATACTGGGGAATAAAATCTCAATGGTTTTCTTGTTGATGTGTTCGATTCATGAGTCTTAGACGGAGTCTGAAGTCACGCCAGGTAGCTTTCGAAACGCTTTTGCCATGCATAAGCGGAAGTAGATAAACGCTGCTTCAGTCGATCTCCAGTTAGCTTGTGAATGCGGCACTTGATTTGCAAATTACCCCAGTATACTTATCCGTTCTAGACCTGTGGATGATTGAGTCTAGAAGTCGATAGGCTGAATTTTTCTATTGTGTCCCTTGAATTTTTCTTGAGTAGATCAATACACTGGCTTCAAAAAGGCATACCAGATCAAATCCTGATCCGAATCGGCCTCCAGTATATGAAAACCCCAACCTAATCTCAAGAATTTTCCGTCGAGAAGCTCCCATTATTCCTTTGGTCAAATCTCACTCATACCCCATTGTTTTTTAATACATTGAAGATATTGAGTTTGACGATCAGTTTGAGTTATCATTGTTTGAAACCAAATCCGAAAGTGCTATTGGTTCTACCGTCATCAATCCTGAGTTCATCAAGTATCTAGAAGTTGAACAAGCAAATAGATCTATCGATAATTATATCCTGAATCTTCAAAACTCCATTGTCGCAACCAACATTCCCGAATTCATTGAATCTGCTTCACAAACTCTTGGGCCATCTGAAAATGCATCCGGTTCACGGATTCCCATTGAACCTCCCTTTATCCCTACCATTCCCGTACAGCCTGAGATATCTTATCAACAATTAGCAGTAGTTCCTCCCTCATCTCCACCGCATATACCTCGTTCACCTACTACTCTCATTCCACCTGTTTCTCCGAGATAGCAGATTATAAATCCGCCAAGAGCCATGGCTGTGAGATTTGCACCTGTTATTTTACCTGCAAATTTGGATCATATGCCTGCTGATTATCAAAGCAAGATTCCAATATTCGATGGCACTCCACAGAGTATATCCGCTCAGCAGCATATTGTCAGAATGACAGATTTCTTGGACTTGCATGAAATAGATGAAGAAAATGTGTCCATGAGGTTGTTCGCCCAGACTTTTGGAGGTGAGGTTCGTAAATGGTTCAGAGCTTTACAGCCCGCAAGTATCAATACATTACAAGAGCTTCAGACACAATTCTTAGATCGGTGGGAGATGAAAAAAGATCCGCTGCAGATTACTTCTGAGTATACCAGCATCAAGCGTAATCCTGGTGAGTCCATTCAGGATTATATTATCAGATTCAATACAGTTTATAATGCAATTCCAGATGATTTAAGACCGTCTAAAAAGTCAGCTCTCCTTAAATTCCCGGATGGTTTCGATCCGGAGATGGCTTATTCACTATGAGACAGAGATCCGCCTACCTTAGAAGATATGCAGAAGATTGATGTTAGTGTTGAGGCGAATCTGAATGATAAGAGAGCCCGGTTGAAAGTAGAGAAAAGAGTGACCATAAAAGAAGAAGCTTCCACATCTGCATCAGAACAGCACTTACTTCGTGAGATGGAAAAAATGTTCAAGAGAATGATGCTTGACAAGCCAGAAACGCAGATTCGTAATCCCAACTACCGTGGCCAGCAGCAGCCACATTTCAGAATTAAGCAGCGTGAACAGAGAGCACAAGGGTCGGCAACCCAGCAGCAGATTAAAACACCTCTTTTGCAGAATTTTGTGATTCAAGATTCAGACGATGATGATGATGTAGTGGGTGAGCAAAACCACTTCTTTACTCCCGACGATCTGCCCATTTACATCACTGAGGATGAAGAATATGGAGAAAGTTCAGCTGCACAGAAAGATGAGGATTTCATTTTAGCAAACGATGCAGATCTGGAGGAAGAATCAGATGAATACCAAAGAGGATATTTGAATGCTTTGTCCGCTCAGTAGAAGCAATACTCATTGAGAAACAGAGATGTGCCCATAAACCCAATTCAGAAAAGAAAAGAGGCTTCAGCACCAAATATGGATTCACCTATACCACAGAAGAAAGGAAAAGAGACAATTGATCCCGCAGCTAGTAAATCATCATCAACAGAAAGGGAAAATCAGTCAAGTATAATGAAGGATAAGGCTGAAAAGAAAGAATTTCCGGTCAAAGAAGTTGAAATAGTTTCAGCCTTTAGTTTAGAAAATGAAATTTCCAAATTGAAGGTATCTATTCCTTTGATAGAAATTATGAAGAATAGTAGCTATCAGGGTCAAGTCTCCAAAATTCTGAATTTTGATCCAATGTTTGACACAGTAAATATAGAAGATTATCAGCCTGAATTGATATTTGGGCCTGCTTTAAATGGTGAGTCTCCTGACAGTGATGTTCCTCCTTTTTATATCAGTTTGAGGTTGCACGAATATGTATTGCACAATGCCATGTTTGATTCTGGTGCTTCGCAAAATCTTATGCCAAAGGCGATCATGGAAAAGTTGGGTTTAGATATTACAAGGAAATACCATGATTTGTATTCATTTGATTCCAGCCGCGTCAGATGTATCAGACTCATCAAATATTTGGTTGTAAGTTTAGATCAAATTCCTGTGAAGAATGTCATGATGGATGTGGTTGTGGCGGACATTCCTCCTCAATTTGGGATGCTCCTTTCTAGATCTTGGGGGGCAAAGTTGAAAGGTACACTACAGTTAAATTTTTCCTATGCTACAATTCCAGTCTTCGGTCAAATGAGAAAGTTATATCGAGAGCAGAAGATGAAATACATGATAACAAGCAAGGAGAAACCAACCAATCATCCTGTAAATTATGTACATACCGACTTAGAGTCGTTTGTTTTGTTTGCTGATAGTTTTAATGATATAGATAGTTAGTTAGTTCAAGCAGAAGATATACCAGAGATCACTGAAAACTTTAGAGAAGTTCTGCAGAAAGAAAGACGAGAAAAGCAAGCTACTATTGAGCAATCAGCTAATGACGATGGGCAGCAAACAGAAAAAACAGAGCTGACGCAATTTCAGCACCTAGAGGAGGATGAAGATGGTCTTTGGACCATGGATTTTGATGGCGCAGTGGGTAGTGATGGTGCTGGAATTGGTGTATGGATATGCAGTCCATTTTCTGCTCCAGATAAGGTTCCAAGCAATGTAAGAGTATGTTCCTACAAACTAGCATTTGACTGTTCTAACAATGAGGCAGAGTATGAGGCTCTGATTGCTGGCCTTAAGATTCTAAGAAAGCTGAAAGCGAAAAGAATTGCAGTCTATGGTGATTTAGAATTGGTGATAAAGCAGGTAAAGGGTGAGTTTCAAGCCAAACATCCTCGTATGAGGGCTTACCGTAATGCAATTTTAGACATTTTGAAGTTATTTTCTGATCATACCTTGACATGTGTGCCTCGCATACAAAATGGTGTTGCTGATGGACTTGCTAAGGCAGCAAGAAATTTAAAAATCCCAATGAATTCCAGCAACAAGTTCGAGATCCATGTGAAGCACCGTCCCACCATTCCAGACAATCAGCGATGTTGGCAAGTTTTTCAGGATGACGAGGAGATTAGTGATTTTCTGCAAAATAAGGGTAAGTTTAAAGACACCTCCATAGATATAGAACATGATGATGGTAATGATGATATACAAATAAATCAAATGGAAGTGTTGCAACTTAAAGATAACATCATTCCTAAAGGATTGATTCCTTTAGAGGAACTCTTTGATCAAGACGATGTAGCCCGCAAACCGACATTGAGACCAACTGAAAAAGGTGTTGAAGAGGTAAATATTGGGACAGCTGAAAGTCCCAAGATGGTAAAATTATCCAAGTCATTGTCACCAAAGGTAAGAGTGGAGTATGTGAGATTGTTGTCTTCATTTGTTGATGCTTTTGCATGGGATTATTCAGATTTAAAAACATATGACACAAATATCATTCAGCATACTATCCCTATTAAAACAAATCAGAAGCCTTTCCATCAGAAGTTGAGGAGAATCAATCCGAAGCTGCTACCGTCGATTGAAAAAGAGGTAAACAGGTTGTACAAGTTAGGAATCATTGTGCCTATCAGATTTTCTGATTGGATATCAAATTTGGTGCCCGTAAGAAAGAAGACAGGTGAGATCCGTTTATGTATCGATTTCAGAAATTTGAATAAGGTATCATTAAAAGACAATTATCCGCTGCCAAAAATGGATCATATATTGCAGCGAGTAGTTGGAGCATCAAGGATGTCACTACTCGACGACTATTCGGGATATAATCAAATTTTAGTGCATGAGGACGATCATGACAAAACTGTGTTCACCACTCCATGGGGAACGTTTCATTATGCAAAGATGCCGTTTGGTTTGAAGAATGCAGGTGCCACTTTTCAGCGTGCAATGGACATGGCTTTCGCCAACGAGAAATATGTATTTTTGGTTGTTTACCTTGATGATTTAACTGTGTTTTCAAATTCTGATGAAGAACATTTATATCACTTAAAAGTTGTTTTCCAGAAGTGCAGAAAATATGGCATTTCGCTGAATCCGAAAAAGAGTCTTTTTGCCATGGATGAAGGCAAGCTCCTTGGCCACATCATATCGAAAGACGGCATTCGTGTTGACCTGCACGTGTTGAAGCCATCCAGCAAATAGAACAGCCCCGTAACAAGAAAGAAATACAGTCTTTTAATGGTAAAATGAATTTTCTGCGTCGTTTCATTCCAAATCTTGTTGAGCATCTTATAGAAATCACTAACATGCTGAAAAAGGACAGTCATGTAAAGTGGACAGAAGAGGCGGTGAAATCATTCAATTTGGTAAAGTTAGCTCTTTCTTCAGCCCCTATTTTAATCAGCCCGGACTACACGCAGGACTTCATTTTGTTTTCGTTTGCTTCTGAGCACACTTTGGCAACTGTTTTAATGCAGAAAAGGGATGGAGTTGAGAAGCCCATTGCTTTTTTCAGTCGGATAATAAGAGACGAAGCGTTGAAATATAACATTATTGAGAAACAAGCGCTTGCGCTTATAAAGGCCTTGAAATATTTCCATGTGTATATACTGCATTCCCACATTATAGAATACGTTCCTAACGCAGCAGTTAAAGATGTTTTGGTACAGGCAGATCCAGAAGGAAGGCGGGGTAAGTGGATCGCTGCATTGTTAGAATATGATGTGGAGATTAAACTGACCAAGCTAATCAAAGGACAAGGACTAGCCAAGCTCATGGCTGAAACAAATCTGCATGCTCTAGATATAAATTTGATCGCTGCCATGTCCGATGAAGATGAGGAGAGTACATCATTTCAGGTATCTGATATTTTTATTTCTTCCCCTTGGTATGCTGACATTTTATACGTACTTTAGAATTTGTCTTCACCACCCGGTATGCCTAGAAATAAGAGTAGAACCTTGAAGTTGAGGGCTACAAAGTTTTTCATATTGAATTCTGCATTATATTGGAAAGACCCTGGTGGAATGTTATTGAATTGTTTGGTAGAGGAGGAAGAAAGAGTTTTGGAGGACTTTCATAGAGGAGACTGCGGGGGCCATATGTTTTGGAAAACCACAGCGAATAAGATTCTAAGGGCAGGTTACTATTGGCCTTCTTTGTTTTCTGATTTATATAAGGCTGTTAAGAATTGTCACGAATGCCAAATTTTCGAAGGGAAGAAGAAACTATAGCCTTTGCCTTTCAAACCAATTGAAGTCAGTGCACCATTTCAGCAGTGGGGATTGGATTTCATTGGGGAAATCCATCCGGCATCTTCCGGACAACATAGATGGATATTGACAGCAACGGATTACTTCACGAAATGGATCGAGGCCATTCCGACTTGACAAGCCACGGATGCGGTAATTATCTCTTTTCTTGAAAACAATATTCTGTCACGTTTTGGGTGTCCTAGAAAGATAATCACAAATAATGCAGCGGCCTTCAAGTCAAAGAGGATGGTTGAATTTTTCTATAAGTACAACGTTAGTTTGGGACATTCGACTGCCTATCATCCTCAAGGAAATGGCTTGGCGGAATCTTCAAATAAGTCTTTGGTAAATATCATTAAGAAATTGCTGGAAATCAATAAAAAGGGCTGGCACAAGAAATTAGTGAATGCACTTTGGGCTGATAGGGTAAGTCAGAAAAAATCTATTAGCATGTCTCCTTTCGAGTTGGTGTATGGGGTAGACACAGTTTTTCCCACTTCTCTTGCTGTCCCGGTAGTCAAATTGCTTCAGGAAGCCGGTAGTGAGGAAGATCCCATGCAGCGAAGGATTAATCAGATGATTCATTTACAGCAGACACGGGAGGAGGTATTTCAAAATACATTCAAGTTGCAGGAGTGCATAAAGAAGATCTACGACAGGAAGGAAAAAGCAGATAAGTTTCAGCTGGATGAGGTGGTTTTGAAGTGGGATGCTCGAAATGAAGATAAGGGAAAGCACGGAAAATTTGAAAACCTATGGAAGGGTCCTTTTAAGATTGCAGCATATCGTGGTCAAAATGCCTTTCTTCTCAAGGAAATGAATGGAGATGATTGTCCTGGAGGGCCGATCAATGGTCGGCTACTCAAGCGATACCACTTTTGAGTATTTTTTGCTGATTTCATCACCATTGTATATATCATTTTACTTTTGTTTCATCGCAAGTGTGGACTAATCTCTTTCTTCAGTCTGGGGCCCGGAGCGAAGGCTATAATTCTGGAGATGGAGGTTAGTTGGTTTGAAATTCTGTCAAGTCAGTTTTATCAGTCTTTTCAGTTTTAAAATCGAGTCAGTTTTGGTCAAATTTCAGTCAAGTTTTCAGTCAATAAATGTGTCAAAATTTTTTGTGTTATCTGTTGAAATAATGACTCCATCGCCCAATGGATGAAGGCACTGTCTGACTCCCCCAGAGATCTGTCGTTCTTGGCATCTCCTTGGAGCCACCATCCCCATTGGAGCCACCATCCCCATTGGAGCCAATGTTAGAGTCGGTCCTTACAGTCCTCCGTCAGAGATCATTTCGCTTTTTGCATATCATTTTTAGGTGTCTCGCTCAATCCACTTCGTTGCATTTCTCTAGGGGCATGTCATTGACTGACGAGAGGGTCTGGTTGTCTTGTGTTTCCTCATGCTTGTACCTGCAGGGCTAATTAAATTTCCTCAAAAATCACTGAAGTTCAGGTCACGTCATTCATGGTCATAAATGATTGTTTCCGTCAAAGAGTCTTTAGTCCTAGAGTCTAGGGTTTTCAGTCCTTTGCTTCATGTAATAAAAGCTCGCAGGCCATGAGGTTGGTTTCAAAAGGTTCCTATTTCACGTTTTTATTCTCAAAAAACATTTGAAGACATTTCTAGTTCAAAACTCTGTTTTGGAACTAGAAATTGTCAAATTTAATTTTTTTGTAATAATTGTGTATTTGTTCCACTATAAGAAGTTCAAAAGCAGCCTCCGGTCTTTGCCAAAGCCAAAATGCCAAGTCCCTGCAAGAACCAAGACATTTCATCAGTCCAAGACTCAGAAAAAACAGTGAAAAGCCAAAGACAGAATTGCATTAAGTGATAAAGTGCCAAAAAGCCAAACATTACAAAAGTGGGTTATGGAGCAAATTAAAATCAAATCTGATTTTTATGAGATATTTTACAACCCATATAAAGCATTGAAACAAATCATTTTCACAAATTTCCCAAAGCAAAACCGAGTTGGAGTGTTGAAGTCAAGTTTGAAGTGTTTTCAAAGCCGTGGACTGGAGGTGGAAGTGCGCGCTACGCACAGAGGAGGTGCGCTACGCACACCAGGCGCGCGACGCACTGGGCTTCATAGGCCTGTGCAAATTTGCAGGCGCGCTACGCACATACCGTGCGCAGTGCACTGGGTAAGCGTGCGACGCGTATAATCTCAGAGCCAAAAATTTTCGCTCATTCGTCCAGATTCATGCCAAATTGCCTCCAACTGCTTGCAATGGTGTCCCTGCTCATTATTTACCTTAGCCTCACGCTCTCTCTTTGCCATTACGTCACTGCTGTCATTGTTATTTCCATTGTCATTTTCACACTGTTTGTCATTCATGTTATGACATAGTCCCATTTTCACTTGTCCACATCCTCCATTGACATTTGTCAAACACTGACAGGGCTATTGTCACTTTTGTTCCTAATAGTTATTTCCCCCACATTACTCTCTTTTCTACTCACTTGTCAAATCCCCTCATAATCAAAGCAGTGACTGTTTTTTCATGCAAACTCATTTGAAAAAACTATTCTCATTGTGGCTTTCCTATGATACTTTGATACACATGTGACACATTTGGGGAGTAAAGCATACACTGAACTTTTGTCTTCACTATACCTATATCAGCATACATTTTGCAAACATTCTGTTTTCAGCACAATGTCAGAGACGGATTCAGTTTATGAACAGGAGTATGACAGTGATTCCACAGCAGAGATTAATGTGCCACGGAGGTCTCACAAAAGTGGCTTGCCTGCTTGCAATGGATTGTTTTTAGCATCAGTCATGTTTCCAATACTGTGAGATGATTTCACAAACCCAACATCATCATGAGCTAGCTCGTCTATTTGTTCTACATTTACATGATGGTCGTGTAAACCTTGCCGGAGTATATTTCATTCTGTCACCAAAGACTATTGCTCAGGCCACCGGGATACCAAATATAGGAGAGGAATGGAACAAACGACAGCAGTTAGAGAAATCCTACTATGAGCCATACATCAAACCTAGGTTTATGAGGCAGCTGAGTAGGGTATTTCCATTCAGATTCCTGAAGGATGAGTTTGCACCATTGATGAAAATCATCATTTGATATTTCAGTTGCGAGGGCAGATTCTCGCATCTCTATGCGTACCATGTCCGTTTGTTGATGCATTTCACGAGGGTACGTATGATGAGCATTCCATACTTCATGTATCGCAACATAGAGAGGATGACAATTTTTGTACAGAAGAAGACCCCAACACAGCAGCATAGAAGTATATATCATTACGCGCTGATCAAAATCATGGTGGTACATCAGTTGACACAGCAGGGCATTACTTGGGAGGATTTCATCTCCTGTGACTTCTTCACAGCGCCACAGCCGCCTCCCGAGGTAGTTCATGATGAGGGAGAGCCTTCACATCAGCTAGACATTCCTAAGATCGAGCATATCAGTGCTCCATTGTATGTGACATATCAGCGAGGCCACAGGGCCTTATTTGTAGCTACACGACGAGTACTATCTCCACCCGGGGTGGAAGGGGTCTCGTTGACTTCATTAGCAGCGCGAGTATTATCTCCACCCAGGGTGGAAGGGGTCTCGTTGACTTCATCAGCAGCGCGAGTATTATCTCCACCCGGGGTGGAAGGGGTCTCGCCTTCTTCTTCAGCACAGGTACAGATTCAGGACAGAGGCAAGAGGCCTATACACGATAAGGGCCCATCAGGCGGTCGAGACACTGATTTCACATTCATCGATGTCGATGCGAGCTCTCCTAGCTCGAAACTGAAAGAGATCATCCAGGAGAAAAAGGCCGAGAATGACACGCTGAAAGAGAAATTGCAGAGGGCTCAGTGGGTAATAGACTACCTGGAGCAGCGCAACAAACAGCTAGAGGATGAGCACACACTGTTAGAGTTGCGGCGAATCCGTGAGGATCGACAATTGGCCTGGAAGAGACCTGGTGATATGACACCGGCTGATCGAGATTCTTGCCTCACGCATGTTAACATTCATCTGGAGAAATTTTTGGCAAAGGCCAATAGAGACAAAGACATGCTTCATCACATGAAAGGTCATTATTGGGCCCGCATGCACGTCTGCAAGGCAAAAATGAAGATTCTAAAGAGGAGGTTGAGCAGTGCACTAAAACGGCGGAAGAGGCCTGATCCACTTGGGATTTTGGCCAAGGCTTCGTTTCCTGGGCATGATACATGATGGAGGGTCTTCGCTCCGAATTTGAGCAAATTCGGAGAAATTTTTGTCATTTTGAAATATTTTGGTCTCAAAACAGATTTTTCAGCTATACGAGTAGCGCGTCGACGCGCTCGCTTATGATTGGGACACTTGCTGGAGGAAAACTTTATATTTTTGGATTTTTCATGGAAATTTATGCATGCTCCAGTATGGCCAAATCATTTCACCAAGTTCTGGGTGATCAAAAGGGCCAAAAACACCATGAAAATCACCTTTCTGCCACCTTTTGCACCAGCAGGAAGTACTTGTGGGAGAATGAAGTTTTGGAGGTGAAAATGAGCTCAAAATTGGGAAATTCTACTTGGGCTGGATAGAAGACATCCAGGGCTTTCCAAAAAGCTATCATGAGCTTGATTTTGATGCCGGGAAGTGCCCCAAAAGCAGTATGTAAGGCGCGCGACGCATAGAGCTCACACGCGCTACGCATAGAGATTTTTGGTCAATTTTTCACCTTCCAGCTCAGAATTTCGGCCAGTTGGACCAGTTTTGATTGTGGATGTAATTTTTGACTTACCTTGATGTAATTTTATGGTTGTAATGTAATTTTGACTCACTTTTACCTATTCTAGATGATTCACTCTCAAAAAAGTGAAAATCAAGTGAATGAATCAGTTTCCTTCCTTTTAGAGGCAAGTTGTTTGGATGCCTAGATTTCAGTTCCATGTTTAGAATTGGTTGAAACTGCTCCTAGAAGGAGGAATTCGACCCCTAGAGGTGTGGGAAGGGGTTAGGATGGTCTATATGATGTAATTTCTCAATCATTTTCAGAAGTTGGATAGGTTGGACTCTTGGGAAAACTTTGGCACACTATTGTACATATTTTTCATATTTTGGCTAAGGAAAGATCAGAGGTTTTGCAGCACCTGTTGGGATTCTTGTGGCTTTTAGTTCTTGATGGTATTTTCTCTCAGTTTATTGTAAGTTCTTTCATGTTTAATGTATTCCATTCCCTTCTTATGCTTCTGAAACTAAATGAATGAGTAAATGAGGTTGAATCCATTGTTTCCAGTGCTCTGCCTTTAAATTTGTTTAGTTTTACATGTTTTCGCCTGTTTGGAGAGGATTCCTGTTCTCCCTTGCCCTCTTCAGCTCCTTGTCGATCTGATCCATCCATACACATAATCAAAAGCATCAAGACTATTGCCTACCTCGCCCCAACTCGAATTCTGCAAAGATCTGGCCTCATCCCCGAGCCTAAAATTGTTTTTTCCCATTTTTTCAACAAAAACCCAAAAAAAATCAAAATCAAACTTTCCTATCTCTTTACTAGCCTAAAATCAGTATCCATTTTAAGTCATCTTAGCCCCTTTGAAGATATTTTGCCGAGATAGACCCGGAGAGAGCCCTCTCCTGTCCTCGTAGGGCTAGCTATGAGGCTGAGCGTGGTTTGATGTAGCCTTGAGTTTTACCTTATTTCAGCCTAAGGCAGAATTGAGCGCTAACATGTAGCAAATGAAAATGCCATGAATGCAATCTTAAGTGGACTTTGTGAGGCTGAATTTATCAAAATAATGCATAGTAATACTGCCAAATAATTTGTAGCAAATGCAAAGGTCATGAATGCAATCTTAAGTGGACTTTGTGAGGATAAATTTACCAAAATAATGCACAGTAAGACTACCAAAGATATGTGGGATACTCTTGAAAACATCCATGAGGGAAATAAAAAGGTAAAGACGACCAAAATTCAAGTATATAGAGCTCAATTTGAAAATTTAAAAATGAATGATGATGAAGATGTTGGCAGCCTCTTCCTAAGAGTTGCAGAAATTGTTAACAATATGAAAGCTCTTGGAGAAACTATATTAGAATGTGTAATTTTAAAAAATATTCTAAGATATCTTCCACCCAGCTTTAATCCCAAGGTTTCTGCCATAGAAGAAACAATTGATTGGGAAACCTTAACCATGAACTAGCTACTTGGAAATCTAACAGCCTATGAGATGAGGCTCCCACAAAAGAAGCCAAGTACGAGGAAGGAAAATCTTAAAACATAAAAGAAGAAAGAAGAAACAGAATACATATGCTCTTGCTCTGATGAAGAAGAGGCTAAATTTGTCAAGAAACTGCATAGAGGCTCAGGTAAATACAAAGGTAAGCTTCCTTTCAAATGCTTTAACTGTGGAAGAGTTGGACACTATGCTGCTAAGTGTCCTCACAAGAAAGTTAGGAATCAGGCTCAAGAATCAGAGAAAAATACATCAAAGAATGGGAAAAAAGGAAATAAATTCAGTAGAAAATCCTTCTATGCTCAACAAGACAGCAGTGCATCTGAAGACTCATATGAACCCTCAAGTGAAGAAGGAACCTCTGAATTTTTATTGATGGCCATAGAAGAACTTGAAGGACTCCTGCTAGAAGATGAAGAATAAGGTGAAGTTGACCTTGAGGGGTAGCTAAGAACTCCCTTGGAGGAGATTGACAGACTCAAACTGAAGTGCAGAAAACAAAAGTACATTCTCCTCAAGTATGTAAGAGAAGAGAAAAATTCAGAAGTTCTCATGTAGCTGAAGGTAGAGCTTGAAGAAGCCAAGAATATAGAAGACATATTACTTCAACACATCAAGGATAAAACTCGGGAACAAGAGTAGCTGGAAGAAGAAGTAGTATTTTGAGGAAGAAATTAGAAAATGCTCAAAGGAAAGTGTCTACAAATTCTTCTCAAAGAACAAGCTCTGGTATGTTGAACGAAATTCTAGATGCCCAAAGATCTCCTCTTATAAAAACTAGACTAGGTTATGAAGGAGAATCAAGTAAAAGCAAAGAAAAGGAAAACACAAATATTATTTTTGTAAAAGAAAAAAAGGATGATGAAGCAGCTCAAATAATTTACAAAAGAGGAAACATGTAATGAGTGAGACAGATATCAAAAGAAACCTCTAATAACAAAGAATGAAATAAATACTAAAACAACAGAAAAACGATCATATACCCCTGAGTATGTCAAATTTGGAAGCCATCAAAGGAGATTCTTCCCTCCTATGAAAAATTCTACTTGTTATGCCTGCCACAAGCTGGGACACGTTGCTACATACTGTCACACAAGGAGGAGTAATTCAAACTAGCAGACAATGCAAACAGTGAAGAGACTGTCTCAAGCAAACAACTGGAGAAGACAACCTCACATCAGGTATGCAAGTTTTTTCTATGGTTACTATTTTTATTGTAAGGAATTTGGCCATAAAATCATTGAGTGTAGAAAATATGGACAAATATTGATGTACAACACCTCAAGGAGGTTTATGAATCAAGGATAATTTACTTGTACTCACAATTCTGCAAAAATTATGATCAAATGTTGTGTATGAAATAAAATTAGACATATGCTTGTCAAATGTCCTTTCATAGGATGTGATTCATCACCTCACAAAATATATCAAACAAAAGGATGTCTCCAGTGGAAAAAGAAGGTGAATAAATGTGACCTGGCTCTAACTGCTCAAGACCTGAAAAGCCAATGGTATGTAGACAGTGGCTGCTCAAAACATATGACTGGAGACAGAAGCAAATTTATAACTTTTAATGAAAAGAAAATTGGTAATGTTACTTTTGGCAATGATAAATCAGGAAAAATCAAGGGAAAAGGCTTAGTCAGCTTAGATAATGACAGAGGTAAGGCCCAAGATGTACTATTTGTAGATGGGCTGAAAAAAAAATTGCTGAGTGTCAGTCAAATGTGTGATAAAGGCTATGAAGTTCTTTTCAGAGCACAATACTGTGAGGTCAGATCAAGCATCATAGGAAAGACTTTGCTCAAAGGTGTCCGAACAGAGAGTAATGTTTACATAGTGTAAGAGGAAGATGAAGCATGCCATCTTAGCAAACTTGAGGAGTCATGGTTATGTCATAAGAGGTTGGGACATCTCAGCTTCGATCATATCATCAGATTGAGCAAGAAGAAAGCTGTCGGAGACATGCCAAAAATAAAAAGGCCTTCCAATACCATATGCAAATCTTGTCAATTGGGCAAACAGACATGCACATCATTCAAGGCCAAAGATGAGTTATCAACAAGAAGACCACTCTAGCTTGTGCACATGGACCTGTGTGGACCTGCAAGAACTAAAAAACCAAGTGGAGATTCCTAATTCATGCTGATAATAGATGATTTCTCCAGAATGACATGGGTTGCATTTCTCAAGAATAAATCAGAAGCTCTGGAAAAAATCAAAATATTCAAAGCTTTAGCAGAAAATCAGACATGATGAAAACTAAAATGCATCAGATCAGACAGAGGAGGTGAATTCAAAGATTATGACTTTGCAGACCTATGCAATGAGCATGGGATAAAGTAACAATTTACTATTGCAGGGACACCTCAGTAGAATGGAGTAGCAGAGAGACAAAACAGGTATGTACAAAAAATTGCGAGAGCCATAATGCAAGAGAGTAATATTGCTCAAACCTTCTGGGTAGAAAGCACTACACACAGCCGTGAATATCCTTAACAAAGCTCATTTAAGGCCAAGTAGTGACAAGACTCCCTATGAACTTTGGCATGGTAAACCAACTTCAATCAAGCACTTTACAATCTTTGGAAGCAAGTGTTACATAAAGAATAATGATGAAAATCTTGGGTAATTTGATGGAAGAGTAGATGAAGGGATATTTCTAAGATATGCATCCAAAGTAAAGGGTACAAGTGCTACAACAAGACTCTTCAAAAAATTGTAGAAAGCATTGATGTGAGATTTGATGAAGAACTTCCAAACAATACAAGAGGTACGGTACAAGCATTCCTTCGGACAACCATGAAGAATAAAAACCAAGATGATGATAAACAAGAATGTAGACAACGGAGAAGATGTTCAGCTAGAGATCGAAAGCCCCCTCGAGATACACTCGAAAGAACATCCGGAGGATCGGATCATTGGAGGGTTGCCAGGGGTCCAGACAAGAAGGTAGCTAACTGAACAGACATAAGAGGTATACATAGCCATGTTATCACAAATAGAGCCAAAGAATTTTGAAGAATCCAGCAAGGACAAGTATTGGGTGAATGCTATGTTGAGCCCCAAAGATGTCCTTCTTTGCCACCACATTTCACTTCATTTCCTTTGTCCCTCATTAATTACAGGCTTGAATGATCAATAGGATTGATTAGGATTACTTTAAGAATGTATATAATGACTAACTTGCTATGTTTTCATGATTTTGTTGTTGTAGTAATTTTTGACTAGACTCGGCTACAGAACGCAGTCATTCTGTAGCCAGTCGCCTATTCCGCAGCTATCTTCATGTTCACGCAGGTTCCAGGTGTCACCTCAAGGAAAAACGCATATGTTCATATTCCACATCACTCCCCCATCATTTCTTGCTTTCCACGAAGTCTGAGCTCGAGTCTACAGGTGGTTATGCACGTGGGAAACCAAAACTAGGAGATAGACCACCACCAAAGTTCTAGTTTGATTTTAGTTGGGAAAGACATTTATTCCTGTTTTATCTCAAAGACAGTTATGTAATTTTGTTATAAGTATGGCTCGGGAGACTGAGAGACAGCTAGCTAGATTTTGTTTTATTGCTAGATCTCAGAAGACCATAATACTCTGTTTTTTGAAGAATTTCTCCTTTAATGAAAGAAGCATCACTTTATTGCAAGAGCTGAGTCAATCTTGAGTAGATTTGCATGCTAATCCGGTGGTAGAGGGCCCCTGCTACCTGAGAAGCTTTGTTCATATGGTTTAGATAAGTAACTTAGCCTTGTTTCATTCCTAGTTTAATCAATTTTTTGAACTTTGTGTTTTTATACTTACTTGCAGTGGATGCCACAGTCAGTCTTATCCTTACAAACTATTCCAAAATACCACTAACATTGGATGAGATATAACTGTAGTATTTTAGGAGTTAATTGCATTTTTTTTCGAAACTTTATGTTTTATGCTCATTTGCATTGAAAGATACAGCCAGACTTGTTTTTACAAACTATTCCAAAATATCACTCATATTGAACGAGATAGGGTTGTAGTATTTCACAGAATTAGTTGCATTTTAGTTCAGTTGAAATACTCCGGAGGTAGATGTCACTCTAGTTTAATTTTGTCACTATATTTCAAGTTTGATAATGGCACTCTAGTTCAACTCTGTTCACTGTATTTCAAGTTAGATTAGTGGCATTCTAGTTCAGTTCCAGTTCACTGTATTTCAAGTTAGGTTAATGGCATTCTAGTTTAGTTGTGGTCATTGTGTTTCAAGTTTGATCAATTGCATTCTAGTTCAGTGTTATCCATTGTTCTTTAAGTTGTATTAACTGTCAAAATTAGACTTCACGGCCTTCATTGTTTACAAACTACTCTTGTTCTGACTTTCTATTAATGCATCATCATATGGACAAGAATTAGTGACATCAGTTTAAGGCCTTGATTGTTCTGCAATCTTTTGCAATTTCACAAATAAGCCTTTTCCCAAAAACTATTCTAGAAAATCTCTAACTTTCGAATGAGGCTTAGTAGTGACAAGTTGAGCTGCAGAATGGATTAATCTTAGCATTACAAGTTAATTCAAAGTAGAAATCTTATTGTGCTACAAATAATCTTTCCCAATTGTGTTCCAATAAACCTCTAGCCATGGATGAGATTCTTTGTAATATTGTAAGATGATTGTTTACTTAGGAGAACCTCATTTGCACTAAACTTGTCCTTTTCTTAAGCTATTCCAACATATTTCTAATGAATAAATTGGATGAGTTCATGTTATGAGTTATTGAGTTCATGTTGTGATTTATTTCCTTGCTATGAGTCATTATCAAGCTTTGCATTTTCTGTTCTTTAGTGCCATACACAGTTTAGAATAGGTTTTGCTCTGTTTTAGTGTAACCATCCACTTCTCTTTACCAACACTTGGTTCTTTTCCTTTTTAACATAAAACCATAAAACCAAAAACATCATAAAAACACTAAACACAACGTAGTGAGAAACAGATACCTAGGCACATATAGTGTACCTCACTTCAGCAGTTTACTAGCCCTGGTTGACAATTTATGACATCAATTTAGGAACACTAAGTTGAGCACACATGCTATGAATGAAGAATTGGACCAAATTGAGAAGAACAATACTTGGGAATTAGTTCCTAGACCCACTGAGAAAAATGTCATAGGCTCAAAATGGGTATTCAAAAATAAAATGAATGAGCAAGGACAGGTAATCAGGAATAAAGCCAGACTTGTCTGCAAAGGATATTCACAAATTGAAGGACTTGATTATGATGAAACATTTGCCCCTGTAGCCAGAATGGAAGCTATCAGAATATTTCTAGCCTTTGCATGCTACCAAGACTTTAAGGTATATCAAATGGATGTGAAATCTGCATTTCTGAATGGAGATCTAGAAGAAGAAGTCTACATGGAACAACCAGAAGGATTCTCATTAACAAACAAAGAAGACTATGTATGCAGACTAAAGAAGGCTCTATATGGACTAAAAAAAGCTCCTCATGCTCGGTACTCAAGGCTAGATAAATACTTGCAAAAACAAGGCTTTAAGAGAGGAGGAGTAGACAACAATATATACATAAAAACCCATGAAAATGAACTCTTGATTGTTGTAGTATATGTTGATGACATTATGTTTGGAAGCAACAAAGATGAGCTAGCAAAAGGGTTTGTTGAGGATATGAAATCAAAGTTTGATATGTCTTTGATTGGAGAGCTCAATTTCTATTTAGGACTTCAAATTCAGCAAAAGAACATAGGTGCATTCATCTCACAGGAAAAATACTTAAAAGAAATGTTGAAAAAGTTTAAAATGGAAGACTGCAAACCTGTGTCAACTCCCATTATCACGGGATGCAAGCTATGTGCTGATGATGGATTTGTTGATATAGATCAAAGACTCTACAGATCCATGATAGGAAGTCTGTTGTACCTGACAGCATCAAGACCAAACATCATGCTAGCAGTAGGACTTGTGGCTAGATATCAAGCGGCACCAAAGAAAAATCATCTTCTAGCAGTCAAAAGAATATTTAGATATCTACAAGGAACAATACAGTTTGGGATATGGTATCCAAAAGGAAAATGCTTCACTTTGACAGCATATACATATGCAGATTGGGCCAGCTGTGTGGATGACAAGAAAATCACAAGTGGAGGTGAATTCTATCTAGGAGAAAGTTTGGTGACATGGCTAAGCAAGAAACAAACATCTATTTCTCTATATACAGCAGAAGCAAAATACATAGCAGCAACAGCATCCTGCACACAAGTCATGTGGATGAAGCAAACACTCCAAGACATGAAGGTAAGAATTGATGAACCTATCTCTATCAAATGTGACAATACAAGTGCTATAAGAATATCAAAAAATCCTGTGCTTCATTCAAAAACTAAACATATCCCAATCAAGTATCATTTTCTACAAGAACAAGTAGCTTAGAAGGTAGTGAAGCTGGAGTATGTGCCAACAAAAGAACAAACATCAGATATATTTACTAAACCTCTTGCAAGAGAACCATTTGATTATTTGAGAGATAGACTAGGGGTACTATCTGTAGATACTACTCTCTGATATGAAGAGAAAGCATCATTTCAGGGGGAGAACAGAAACAAAAATATCATTCCAGGGGGAGATCAGATAGAAAGGAAAGCATGGAATAGGTCCTCAAGATCAGTGCAACATGGGCGAGAGTTAAAAGCACACTGAGAAATGAGCAACCCCTTGCCATTGATGTCAAAGGGGGAGGAAAAGCGAGCAACAGAAGAAAGGGTCCCAAAAAGGCAAACAGAGGAAGTGTATTGCCATCGATGCCAAAGGGGGATACTGTTGGAAATGTTGTCATTGATGGAAAAGGAGGAAGCAGAGGCAGAGATAGACAAAGGACAGCAGCTGAGGCTAAGGAAAATACAGTGACAGGAGTGCAAATTTGGCAGAGTAGCAGAAAAACAGTGACAGGAGTGCAAATTTGGCAGAGTAGCAGAAATACAGTGACATGATATGCACAGAGGCAGAGATGAAACAGTCGAGCAGCATAGGCAGAGGTAGAGCCATTAACAAACCAACAGTGAAATGATTGCAGGAGATGCGGAATCGTGTAGAAAGGAAGGAACCGAGGCTCTGTGTATAAGGGGAATAAACCTTATGGTAGCGTTGGTAGCGTTGTATTAACATAACATTGAAATAGGGTTAATATATTCAAGAGCTGAAGAAATAAGAAATAAAATTTTAAACAGAGATTATAAGTATAAGTATATAATGAAGACGTGAAATTCTTTATTGAAGCGGAACCATGAATTGAAGTGGAACCCCGAACATGAAAAGTAAAACCGGAGGGCCACAAAACCAATGGGCTCGTGCGTTGGTTGAAGTGGTAAGCAATATTTCCAAAATGAACGTGATATATGTCATTGAAGGACACGTGTCCTCAGGCAGTTTTGTAAAACAACTTTTTTCGCGCAAGTTTGAAGTGTTAACCCTCATACCAATAAAAAATGCGATATGGTATGACATCTGTTGGATCATCGGATTCGATGCGATAAACTGTCAGTCGTTGGATGCAAGAGGTGTGTTAATGGAGGTGGGCCCCGAGAACGTATATGTGTTAAAATATGTATCAGGTTTGATATCCATTGCAATATTGGATATATATTAAAGTTGAGTGCACATATAGAAATGGGTTATGTGCGGATTATATATTTGTTGCAAGTTAATACATTATGTTATGCGAAGTTAAAGCCATGGTCGAAGATTGACTTAGGCGAGGCGTGTTAATGGAGGTGGGCCCCGGGAATGTATATGTGTTAAAATATGTATCGGGTTTGATATCCATTGCAATATTGGATATATGTTAAATTTGAGTGCACATATAAGAATGGGTTATGTGCAGAGTATATATTTGTTGCAAGTTAATACTACGTTATGTCGAGGGTTAAAGCCATGGTCGAAGATTGACTTAGGCTTATATATATATATATATATATATATATATATATATATATATATATATATATATATATATATATATATATATATATATATGTTCAAAGGGTGCTGTCAGTTGGAACGTACTGAAAGTGCAGAGTTTATCAAACACATGTGGGCTCCATGGAATGGTTGTGTATTAAAATGTCGTAATGGGTTTAGTTATAAGTTGATAGTGCGGTGGTGGCATATATACAAATGCACAATTAATGCACTAACCAAAAGTTGTGGTTTGGACTCATAATATATCATACAAAGGGTAATCCTAGAACACACACACACACATATATATATATAGTGGGTCGAACTCCGCCAGGGTGAGAACCTTTGGTTTATTGAACTATTGAAGGTTGGCTTCATATATGTATGTTGAAATGAGTTGGTATGCGGATATATAAGCTGGATGACCAAAAACCTTATGTTAATGCTTGCATATAAACCAAAGTTAATACGCAAGTGGGACCCCTACATAAAATTCCGAGAATCATAACCCAAGTTGGAGTATACATAAATATTGAAGCGACAAAGTATACTTATATATGTAGCGCTTTATAAAAAAGGGGCCAAAGTGTATATATACATATGTGTGCAGTGCTCTATATACAAAGTACCATAAGGTGGGACCCTCACTAATCACATCGGAGAAACTTATGGCAGCGGAACTTGTTAACAAAAGTTCCGATTGCGATTGAGTTACAGACCCGATATGTTTAAACGATGACTTTCATATCTTGCTTGAGTTTCGGCCTAATCGCATCAGAGCGATTCATCACATCGGCACATCAAAATGAACAGTGTTACATCGCATCGGAGCCACCCATCGCATCGGCACAATGAAGTGAACAGTGTTATATCGCATCGAAACAACCCATCGCATCGGCGCAGAGAAATGTACAGTAATTCATCGCATCGAAGGTGAAAGAGTATCGACGAATTGAAAGTTCTGATTACGACTTAGCGATTGGATGAGAGCCGTTAGATTCACTGATGTATGGACGGCGGAGATGATTCAACTAACTATATGGTGGGCCTTTGCTAATCGCATCGGCGGAAATCAAAAGACCAAATCGCAGGAGCATTGTGAATGTTGTGATTGCGATTGAAATAAATGAGCAGAGTATAGCTGGCATGTGGGGTCCATTCAAAAGATAAGACTAATAACAGGTTTGCTCCAAGTTAATTAATCCAAAGCTAAAGAGGAAAGGAAAGCACTGCGGCACATATATATATGCAAAACGATACATACATATTTCCAATATGTGGACAGTAAAGCATCGCATCAGAGAATAGAGCAAGTTCAGTGAGTGGGCCCGTAAGCGCATTTTATGTATTAAATTTTTTTATTATTTGTATGACGCCAAGAGTTGAATTGAACAGTTACATGTATGCAGCAGTTACACCACAGCAGAGAACAAGAGAGCTAGCAGAACTGAAAAAGACAGACACAGTCAAAGAAAAGACAAATGCGTAGCAATCCAAAAGGCTGAATGAGTTGAGTTGGAGTTCTCATTGTATTTGAATATAAATGTTTTAATTGATTTATATTGGTGTGATGCACTGGCAAGTCTCCATAGGAAATAAAACTCACTGTAAAACTAAAATTTGTATATATTGTTGAGATTTTCTTAATAAGCTGGAAAAATAAGTGAGGAGGTAGAATGCAAAGAGTTAGGGCTATTCACTTTGAATTCCCTGTGGAATATGAATTTTTATGAGGCAAACTGTATAAAGCATATGACATTGATATGCAAAGAGAGGGTTAGAGAGTGAAAAGTATGAAGAAGTGACCAGAGAAGATAAGAAAAAGAAGGAGCAGAAAGAGATGCTACATAACAGAGTTGATATTTGAGGTAAATCAGCAAATATTTTCTTGTGATTAAGTAAGTAAGTTGGAGCTTCCCTATCAAGTTGAAGCTTGATAGCTGTCAGTTGTAGCTGACTGAGGTTGGAGCCTCCTGTAGGTTGATACTTGTAGAAAATCAGTGGTGAGAGGGAGTTGGAGCTTGCCTTTGCATCACAACAAAAATAAGATGTGGTTTTCTCCCTTTATGGGTTTCCACTTATATCTGTTGTCTCTATGTGTGTTGCCTATGTGTTGATATGATCTATTCAATCTTCTTAATGTTTGTTGCTCTCACAATAAGTTTTATGAAAAATTTAAAAAAGCTTATGTATGTGTTAAATTGATTCACCCCCTCCCCCCCCCCCTCCCCCCCTTCTCTCAATTTAACTAAAGATTCAACAGATTGCCATGAAGGAGGAGAAACAAGAGCTTCTTGAAAAGATGCATGAGATGGAGACTCGGCTCCATGATGCCAAGGAAGCCTTAGCCATATATTTTCATGAAAAATATGTATGCAATTCAAGTTTACCTTCAATTTCCTCTCAAAATTAATGTGTAGGTGCTTTTGAAAGACACACTAGAGGAATAGGGTCCAAATTATGGATGAAGATGGGCTATGCAGGTAAAGGATTGGGAAAACATGCACAAGGCATGGTTGAGCCAATTGTTGGTAAGGAAAGGCCTAAGTATTCAGGTCTTGGTTATGGACAACATGATGGAGAAAGAGCTAAAGCCAAGGAGGCACATGAAGGTGTTCCAAGAAGGACTTTCATTTCATGTTCATTACCTCAAGCTTGTGAAGATTGTTTTCATGAGGAATGCAAACTTTTTACACCCACTTTGCAAGAAGGTGCTCATAAGCAAGTAGCTAATGAGAATGACGAACAAGAGGATGTTGAAAGCTATAAATTCTTTGAACGAATTGTTGGTGTTCCTAAGAGAGCCACTACCTCATCAAATTCACCTCCTCGGGAACGTGAAAAAAATGAATGTTCAAGGTATAAATCTACTTTTAATCAAGTTTCTTTTGATTATGATAAACATGGAAAATTTTCACATAAGATTTGGAGAAAATTTGCATGTTCCTTTTGTGGTTTGGATAACCATAATGTTTCAAGATGTTGGAAGAAGATAACCATGCACGGGAAACTTTCAAAGCAAAGTAGGCAGGAAGTCAAAAATCCATTGGAAAAAGAAAACCATGTTGAAAAGAAGATTCAATTGTTTTGCATTCATTTCCATAAGCAAGGTCATCTTGTAGACAAGCGTTGGACTTTGTATCCAACAAGTCATCCATGACATTTGAAGAAGGTGGAGAAAGAGAATGGAAAGAATGTAAAAGAATATTCCATAATCAATGTGGGTCAGGATTATTCGCATGATGATGTGCAGCTAAAAGAAGCGCCATTGAAATGGTTTGGTAAGAAATGGTTAGATTTCTTATCGAATTAAGGCTTTGCATGTTTTTTGATGATTGATGGATTCTTTTCCTATTGAATGCATGTTGCATGTTTATGCCGGGAAGGTGTTTGAAAGTGGAGTATGTTGACTCACTTTATTGCAATAAAATTTGTTCATTTCAACTCTTTAAGTACATGTACATATGAATGTGGTTCTTGTACTTATGATTGTACTTGTGAGAGAGTTGAGGAATTGTATACATGCATGAGAGTTTGTGTTTATGAACAATGGAATTTTGATGATTTCATTGTGCTTGAACATGCATGAGTAATTAAATTTTGTTAGTCGATTTATTTGTTTAGCATGTATGTTGTCAACATGAGAGTGTTGATCATTTTCACATTCATGAGTGTCGAATTGTGTTGGTCAATTGTGTGTTAGATGCATATCATATCAACTTGGAGGAGTTGATTTTGTCTCCAAATACGAAAAGGAGATGTTGACGAAGTTTTTCATGAAATGTGAAATTATTTTTGTTTTGGGAAAAGAATTGTCAAATTATTATGCATGCTTATGGTTGACTTGAGAGTCAATCGTTTGAAGAGGCATGTTTTGTCGACTTGTGTTTGACCGATGAGTTTTGACACCAAGATGTAAGAGTACATCAAAATGTTCACATGATGTGAAATTTGTTGCTTTGAAGGAGTAGGAGTATAAGTCGTAAAGTTATGTTTCTTGCATGATGTGTTTTTCAATTTGAATATGTTGTGTTTGTGACAAAATGTCAAAGAATTTTCAGCCAAGAAAGTTTGCAGCCATTGTAGACCATTTTATGTGTTGACACCAACAAGAGAAGGAGATGGAAAATGCATTCTTTCAGATGTGGAATTTGGAACCATGGAGGTAAAAGAATGGTACTTTATTTTCTTGTTTTTACTGATGTTGGAACTCGTTGTTTTCGTTCACTCAGATGGGCTTAATTTGGAAAAGTGGTTTCCAAGGAGAAGCTTGCATCGAATGCATGTTTGTGCAAAGGAGGAACATGATTCTCAGTGGGAAGGAAATCAGTTATTTTTTCAAGCATCGAGGAATCATTTTGTTACAGAAAATTGTTATATCAGTTAGCAAGCAACCAACAAGTGTTGGATTGGGTCAGCAGCAAAAGGAGAATAGTGGTTGAAGAGCCAAGATATTTGCAAGGCAAGGCATGTCAATGGACAAGTGGTTTTCATGGCAATTTTTCCAAGTAGAATCAAGATGATATAACTTGGGAAACATAAGAGTGTTCAACTCTCATGAGATAACCATATTTTGTGGGTCCAAAAGCATGTCAGTGGGAAGGAGTGATCGAAATCTGGATCAGGAGCAAAAATTAGCTCAAAATTCAAAGTGCTCAGAATTGCACCAAACTAGAACAATAGCGACCATCCCGTCACCAAGAATCCAACACAACTCATTTTGTCAAAAACCAAGTTCAGATGAAGAAGTTATGGTCTATTGATTGTCGTTTAGAACAAGCAATTAAAAAAAAAAATGCAGAATAAGTATAGGCTGATGACATGGAAATCCAGTTAGCATGCAGGGAATATTCTTTAGTTTTTTTCCAATGGGACTGTGAAAAGTGCCATTGTTTTATTCGTCAGTTTGGTTTGAGAAGAGGAAATTTGCCCAATGTCCTCCAATCTGAATTTGGGTTCATCATGATGATTTTTATGCGTTGGAATTATTTTTAATTATTAAGGGTTGGATATGTGTGTGTGTGTGTGTGTGTCCAAACTTTATTAATAAATTCTACATATCAAATATTTTTAAATTCCAATGGTTTGGGAGCGCATTTTATATACAACAAAGGTTTGATTAAACTATGTGGTGGCATTAAAATCTGACTACAGGTTCAGTTAAAATATATGGAGAGATATATTATATGGTTGGTTTGAATATACGATGGCATATACAATGGACTAAGGTTAAATTCAGAGCATACATTTTATTTCGGAACGCATATACTGAAATGGGAAAAACAATGTATGGAGGGGAGGAGGTTGGGATTTGACCCCATGACCTCCCCACAACTATAACCTCCACACTTGCCAATGGGCCATGCATGCCTTGTTCCTTGAAAATGAAGGCTCCCAACATTTATTTGAATGCACAGTGCGGATCCAATGGCGGAACGGAGGGGGCCAACCCACCTCCTATGTGACCGTGCCATATGCCCAAGACTTAGCGCCCAACTCTAACTGTGTGTAGTGCGCGTTAATCAAAACTTATCCAATAATTAATTCTCAGTTTAATTCAGCGAATTTTTAGTGGATTTCCCCCAATTTCGGTGGAATTTCCAACTTTGGCGGAGCTAACTAGGACTTCTCCAGATTTAGAGGCAGAATCTAGGGAAAAATTAAATGAAGTCTATCTTGAGCAATTTTCGACCAATTTTGGCTCAGGAATAGTCATTCCTAGCAGATAGGCATGCTCTGAATCCATTGGAATAGCTTGCAGAGGTAGAGGAGAAACTCTACAGATGTTTTTTTGTCACTTGAAGAATTTTGAAGCCAAGGGCCACCAGGATGGAAGGTAATGCCCCGATCAGCTGAAGGCCAAATGGAGTGAATTAATAGTCATTTTTAGATGTATTTGATGCTCTAAACAAAGTGGTATAGGTTGTAGAGGCGTTGGAGAAATTATGAAGGTGATTTTGTCACTTTGGAGATTAAACAAGCCCATGCCCACCAAGATGGAAGGTCAAGCCTAGATTAGATGGAAACCAATTTTAGAGATTGAATAGTCATTTTTGGGGTATTTGAGTGTTTTCAAGCCAATGGAAAAAATTACAAATCCATTGGAGCACTAAAGGTTCTTGTAACCATACATTTGACTCTTAATACCAAGAGGGCCTAGCTAGTTAAAGTAGGCCCATGGAGATGTAGCCAAGGAGGGGTGAACTTCGTTATCATCCATGGTATTATGTGATTGATGTGTGTTATGTTTCTACATTTCATTTGTTGTTCATGAGTTTTTAAAAGTTAATTAACTCATAATTTGATCATCAAAGACACATAAAACTTGATACATAAATCCCTTCACAAGTGGTTAAATTGAGACGATCCTAATTACACATTTTTAATACTGATGAGGGAGCTAGCATAGAAATAACTAGTTTTCCCCTATTTAGATCATTCCCCCTGGAGGCAGCTCCATAAAATAAATCCACAAGGATATAGAAATCATCTTCCTGTGTTTAACACAACGAATGTGGTCTATTAGCCTCCACGGACCTTTCTCCATAAACAACAACAAAAAACGCAATTATCGAACAGGTAGATCTGACTTTTGGGAAAATATTCTCGAAAATATACTTATTTCTGCAGCACCAGATACCCCAGAAAATGTAAAGCGAGATCTCCCTATATTCTTTCTGCTTGGAGCTCCAGGTGATCAAACATTATGCAATGGAACACCTCTCCACCTCAAGGTTGAGATTGAGGGCATGAGATACCTCTTACCAAACTGCTTTTGCAAATGGAAAATTCATCAAAAGATGTATCACCTCCTCGCACTCAACACCACATAGGGAAATTTACTTGCACCCTAAAATCCCCTCTTGAGGAGGTTATCCCAAGTTAGAATTCGATTGTGGATAAAAAGTCAACAAAATCATTTAAGCTTGGATGGAACATCCCACTTCCACATGTGTGACAACCAAGTAGCATAGGGGTATGATTGAAATTGTGAGAAGATGAAAGAGTATGCCTCTTTACAATTGATATTATATAAAATTTGAAGTAATTTATATGAAAGAAAAAAAAGTAAAATTAAAAATTAATTTTTTTTTTTGTTAAAATTCTTGATTATAAAAACATTCTATTTCATTTTCAGAACATTTATAACAAAAGTAAATTTCATAACTTATCCTCCTATAAAAATAACATCTTAATTCAAATTTCAAAGTTTCAATCATTATATAGGCCTATGGAATTGTTCAATTAATATATTATCTTGTGTTGAGTACATAGAGGCCTCAAGGTCATTTCATTTAAATGTGGAAATTTTGAGGGAGAGAAAGCACTTTATTAAAAATAGTTTAATTTACCACCTTTATTTTTCACTTAAGTGTATGAGGATGGGGTTTATATATATATATATATATATATATATATATATATATATATATATATATATATATATATATATATATATATATATAAAAACACTACAAAATCATGTACTTACTTAGTCCAGGATGATCCGTAGGGGTTTCAAAGGTATAAGGATTGTCATATTGTGTTGTGAAGAAAATAAAGTCCCTACACATTTATTTGTAAATTGTTCCTTTGAAATACTGTTTTGGAATTAGGTGGAGGCACAAATCAAATCTACAAATTTATGGGAATAATTAATGGTAGAAGCTTGCTACAAATATTTCATGGAGCAACTAGCATTAAAAATGCTTTAGGTAATCCCTTTGGTGGTGGCTTGGGGTATTTGGATGGCATGTAATAGAAGTTTATTCGATGGAAAACATACAATTCCTTATATGGTGATTGTACATGCATTATCATGGATCAATCCTCATAAGGGAAATTATTCTCATTTGGCTGGATGAAACTTTGAGGCTTCAACCGTTGACCATTCTCATATGTGGGGCTTCCTTGATGGAGCCAACCAAGAGAGGGGGTTAGCATTGTGGGATCAGTTTTGCATTATTTCTCTCTAAAAAACATGGTATTCATGGTAAAGAAAATATTTGGACAAACTCTAATATAATGGATGATATCAATGCTTTATTGTCCTTACTCTAAACTGCAAATACAAATAATATCCATTTTTTTTGGGTTTTCAAGGATTCATCCCCATTTATTAAATGGATGCAAGGTTCAACATAGGTACTAAACATGGAGCTTGAGGAATTATCAATTCAACTTAATGAGATCATAAATTTATTTCATGATATCTCCTGTATTTATGTTTATATACAACACAATATCTTGGAAGGTTCACTTTCAAAACGGTACTCATTCATCCTTGGAATTATGTTGTACTTGAAGAATTCAAGGGTGATTCCCTTGCTACTCATTAGACCAAAACTTTCATTTGATTTGTTGCACCACTTGATTTTGGAGAAGGTTTATATATGGCCTTGTTAAGAAAAGTTATTTTGTATGTATTTGATATATCTAGAAATATATGGGGTAGAAATGTTGGTAAGGGAATTGGAGAATTTTGAAATTTTGATTTGGTCACATTGCCTAGAGATTATACTTTCAATTTTCACTTAAAAAGAAATTATGATCTTTTTTCAAGGAAATAAAATGTGTATGTGTGTGTGTGCGCACGCATGTGTGTGCATGTGTGTGTAATGATGATTTAAAGTCCATACTTAGAAAAGCATTGTATTGAAGTAACAACCTTTCTATCTATGGGAAATATGCTCTCTATATACAAATATTTGATTACATAGCTATGTAGATGCACACATCCTTAGTGCTTCAAACATATATATATATATATATATATTCTTAAAACAATAAATTAGTTTAAAATCTAGTTATTATTATATGCATTTTGGTATTTAATTTATAAAATATATAAATTTTGACCATGTTCTTTAAAATTATTTCCAAAAAACACTTAAATTAAAATAAATATAAATTTTAAATAATGTTCTTATATGATAATTAGTATTCATATGAAATAATTATGAATGTTCTTATATTTTCAATATACTATTGTTCTTATATGAAATAATTAAATAATGTTCTTATATTTTCAATATACTATTATGCTAGTGTTAATGAATGTCCCTATCCATTTAGGTATCAAATTAAGGCCTTTTATCATGACCTTGAAAATGTATGTTAATTCCACTCCTTTTCCATTGTAATCGTTCCCTACGCACCTTATGTGGAATCCCATGCATATTAGCTCTTTGGTTGACTCTACATGGAGCCTAGGTAGACCACTTCCTCTTTGTTCTATCAAAATATATCCTTTTCATGTGATGCCTTAGGAATGTTCCATGGACTAGCTTGTGACGTTGTATTCAAAGGTCACCCTACCCATTGGGACAACATCCTTAACAGGTTTCTCATGATTGGTCATTCAATTGAAGATTCATCAATCTAAAACTTCATCTACTACTTCCTCCCCCCCCCTCTAAAATGTAGGCACAAGAAACAAACTCCTTCATGATATTTTCGAATATAATGCAATATTCGAAAATACATTAACACTTTGCAATTGTGGTCAATACATTAACACTTTGCGTTCTCTAGATTGATGGATATTGAAATGGGCCAACTAATACAACTTCCTATTGAAGCACTACATCTCTGAACTGGATTCATTTAAGTAGTCTTTTGTACACGTCATGGCAATTTCCCGCATACTTGATGAATTTCTTGATGAAATGATTGTGTATACTCGTGGATAGCATTGTAACATGCAATATCCATCACATTTGTTAGTCACCCCAATTCACTTAGTGTTTTCCAATGTTTATTCATGTACTTTCATAATATATCATTTCCTTTACAATCCAATCAAAACAAATTATTATTTCTCTCTAACAACTTTACATTTTGAATCTTTTTGGAGCACACTTTACCAAATTAATAAACATTAAAATCAACATACATTAAATTGAGTTGTTAAATATTATTCTAAAATCATAATATATATATATATATATATATATATATATATATATGAATGAGAATAAGAAATTTTATTTTAAAAAATAATTCGATATCCATTAATATATTATGAAGGTAAATTTGTAAATAAAAGAGAAAATGTTGAGCATTATATATTAGTTCTTTTTGGGAAGTATTAATTATTTATTGATTGAATATGCTTAATACGATTATATGTTTTTTGTTTTTTAAGTTGTATATTTTGGGATTCACGTGGTAATTTGTTTTCATGTAATTGATGTTTTGATGACAGTATGCATTGATTTGACAACTACATTAATTGAAGAAATCTCTAGATTATCAACAGTGTTAAGAAACAATGGTCGATTTTTTGAATCCTAACGGGGATCTGTGTTGTGAAGATGGATCCCCATTGGGATTCCAAACATCAACCATTTTTTCTTTACACTGGGGATAATCCGGAGGTTTCTTCAATAAAAGATAACCACAAAAGCTTGAAAACCATAATTACACTAATCTTACATATTTAAATTTGTTGGACAACCATCGATGAAAAGTTGGGAATTGATCTTAGGTATTAGCTTCTTATAGAAGTGGATGCATTTAGATGGGACTTTTGTTGCACCATGTCTGACAATTTTTCTAAACAACCATTGGAGGCCTATACACCATCAATTTTGAACCTCACTCCACCTCAACCCTTGTTGTGTTCTATTGCACAATTTGGGTGCCTATTCAGTGGCATATTTTGGACACTTGTTTTTCCATAAGAAATGTCAAACTATATGCAAATAATTTTTCGAGTGGTGTGATGTGTGACATGAAATATTTTTGATGTGATACATTACATCATACATAAATAATTTTCCATGCAGTGTGATGTATTTCACTATTTTTTTTCCATTTGTTACACCACTACACACAAAAATTTAACTTTGTGTAGCATGATGTATTGCATAAAAAAATATTTTTTTCTAATGTGTTGTATCACATGGACTTATTTTTTATATAATACATTGCAATCCCTTTCTTGTGTTGTGTGAAATATTACACAGAAAAATAAATAAATAAATTCTGCATGCATCTTTCACTTGAATGAGAGAATCGTTCAAGATGGTTGGAACCCTATATGCTTAATATTGGAATATACACTATGTCACAGCCAAAGAAAGGTTGTATCCTTTGTATATCACAAAAAACAAAACTTTGGTACGGTGTGATGTGTTACAATGATAGAAATTTCACTGAGATGCAATATGTATCATGGTTAATGGTGTTCCAGCATATCCGTACATGCTATGCCATTCGTTGACCATTATTATACATGGTGATTCATAATCAAACATTTTAAATAATAATCACCATGGTCGAAAATGATCAACCTTAGTCAGATCCAAGTGGCTCCAGACACGCTAAGAGGTCAAAGAGGGCTTATAATAGCTCAAAATTAAAAGTGGTTAGATTTTTCTCAAACTGGGACCAAATCAACGTGCTCATCATCCTTATTCCAACAGTGTGAACGAAACTCCAATACGAGTTTGTATGAAGGAGAATTGAGATAGGGTTGGTCAAATTTTTGGTCAAAGTGGGCCATGTTTAAGGATCCTACAAATTGAGCAAGACCCAGTGCACGCAATCTGGCTCCTGAGAACGGGATAATTTATGGGATGATTAATTCGTCTAATATCCCTTAAATTCAGAAAAATAAAAAAATTTCCAACCACCGACAACAAACATATATGTTATATCAAATATAGTGGTGGGTGGGTCGTCGCCGGCGGACCCACCCCCACTCACCAGAACGTCGCCACATGTTATATGTACCAGAGTCGACGATGCTCGAGCCCACGTCTTCCATGTGGTCGACTTTCACGTTGCGATGGCTCCACGAACCACGATATATATATATATATATATATATATATATATATATATATATATATATATATATATATATATATATATATATATATATATATATATAATAGCAAACGTAAACTGTCAACCGAACGTCAACGCAATTGTTTAAACCACCCACCAAACATGCCATTGGTTATGACCGCTAGCGAAGCATGGTAACTACCAACCCAAATATCACATGCGCCAAAAAATTCAAACACCAAAACAGGGTGTAGCAGGGTTTGAACCTTTGCCTCCCCCAACCAAATACTATTTCCGTCGACGGTTGCTAATGGGCCAATGACCCAGACATTGATTGGTCTGCCAAAAAATTTATATATGAACTCATGTTTTGACATTCGAGCCATCAGAGGAGAAAGTAATAGAGGAGGCGGATTGAAGAGTGTTGAGTAGTGGCGGAACTCACACGCAATGGAACCTCGATATGGAGTGGAACTTGGAGGGTAGAACCAGGAGTAGGCAGAGGGTGTGGAACCCTGAGCACGAGGAATTTTGAGATGCCTAGAATATTCCCCACGAGGTACAATTTTACTATGACAAAACGTTATCAAATTTATAGTCATTTTTCTCAGAATTTCGCAGGAAGCGCAAAGATGACGTCAAATTCGCCATATGAGCGGGATAATTGTAGGTGCCCTGCAACGAGGAATCTTTGAAGAATATTGATAAATCTAAAATATTCCCTTGGAGGTTGAATATTTCCATGTCAGAATATCAGTCAAGCATGGTGAACCATAGGAAAAAATGTTCACCCATGGTTGACCACATTCATCCATAGTCAAACATTATTAACCATAGTCAAACATTTCCTAGCCAACAATGGTCAAACATATTCAACCATTTTTTCTTAAATATCATTTTTGGGATTCAACTGCGTTAAGTAAGTCATTCAACCATGACCATTTTCATGAGAAGTAGTCATAAATGACTAATTTCTCATTATTTTTGAATAGTCCACTTAGCACTCATTGCATCGAGTGATGCTCACAGGGGTGAAGAAGTGGGGTTGAAACTAGTGAAATGAAACACATAGCATCAATCATCACTTCCGGGGCTTGCACCCAGTAACCAGGACTTCCCAGGAGGTCACCCATCCCATAATTCCTCTGGGTCAAGCGCGCTTAACTATGGAGTTTTCCCCACAATCAAGCCCACTTAGCTTGCTACCCCATTTGCAAAACCTTAGCAAGTATTGTGCCTCATGGACCATTCAAGTAGAGATCCCTTTACTCTTTGTATTTTAAGTATGAGGGGTTTCTGCAGTGCATTATATTTGATATCATTTTTGGGATTCCACTGTGTTAAGTAAGTCATTCAACTATGACCATTTCCATGAGAGGTAGTCATAACTGACTAATTTCTCATGATTTTTGAATAGTCTACTTAGCACTCATTGCATCGAGCATCAATCATCACTTCCGGGGCTTGCACCCGGTAACCAGGACTTCCCTAGAGGTCACCCATCCCAGAACTCCTCTGGCTCAAGCGCTCTTAACTGTGGAGTTTTCCCCACAATCAAGCCCACTTAGCTTGCTACCCCATTTGCAAAACCTTAGCAAGTATTGTGCCTCATGAACCATTCAAGTAGAGATCCCTTTACTCTTTGTATTTTAAATATGAGGGGTTTCCGCAGTGCATTATATTTGATATCATTTTTGGGATTCAACTGCGTTAAGTAAGTCATTCAACTATGACCATTTCCATGAGAGGCGGTTGTAAATGACTAATTTCTCATGATTTTTGAATAGTCCACTTAGCATTCATTACATCGGGTGATGCTCACAGGGGTGAAGAAGTGAGATTGAAACTAATGAAATGAAACACATAGCTTCAATCATCACTTCCAGGGCTTGCACCCAGTAACCAGGACTTCCCGGGAGGTCACCCATCCCAGAACTCCTCTAGCTCAAGCGCGCTTAACTGTGGAGTTTTCCCCACAATCAAGCCCACTTAGCTTGCTACCACATTTGCAAAACCTTAGCAAGTATTGTGCCTCGTGAACCATTCAACTAGAGATCCCTTTACTCTTTGTATTTTAAGTATGAGGGGTTTCCGCAGTGCATTATATTTGATATCATTTTTGGGATTCAACTGTGTTAAGTAAGTCATTCAACTATGCCAATTTCCATGAGAGGTAGTTGTCACTGACTAATTTCTCATGATTTTTGCATAGTCCACTTAGCACTCATTGCATCGGGTGATGCTCACAGGGGTGAAGAAGTGGGATTGAAACTAGTGAAATGAAACACATATCTTCAATCATCACTTCCGGGGCTTGCACCCGATAACCAGGACTTCCCGAGAGGTCACCCATCCTAGAACTCCTCTGGCTCAAGCACGCTTAACTGTGGATTTTCCCCCACAATCAAGCCCACTTAGCTTGCTACCCCATTTGCAAAACCTTAGCAAGTATTGTGCCTCATGAACCATTCAAGTAGAGATCCCTTTACTTTTTTTATTTTAAGTATGAGGGGTTTCTGCAGTGCATTATATTTGATATCATTTTTGGGATTCAACTGTGTTAAGTAAGTCATTCAACTATGACCATTTCCATGAGAGGTAGTTGCAACTAACTAATTTCTCATGATTTTTTAATAGTCCACTTAGCACTCATTACATCAGGTGATGCTCATAGGGGTGAAGAAGTGGGATTGAAACTAGTGAAATGAAACACATAGCGTCAATCATCACTTTCCGGGGCTTGCATCCGGTAACCAGGACTTTCTGGTAGGTCACCCATCCCAGAACTCCTCTGGATCAAGCACGCTTAACTGTGGAGTTTTCCCCACAATCAAGCCCACTTAGCTTGCTACCCCATTTGCAAAACGTTAGCAAGTATTGTGCCTCATGAACCATTCAAGTAGAGATCCCTTTACTCTTTGTATTTTAAGTATGTGGGGTTTCCGCAGTGCATTATATTTGATATCATTTTTGGGGTTCAACTACGTTAAGTAAGTCATTCAACTATGACCATTTCCATGAGAGGTAGTTGTAACTAACTAATTTCTCATGATTTTTGAATAGTCTACTTAGCACTCATTGCATCAGGTGATGCTCACAGGGGTGAAGAAGTGGGATTGAAACTAGTGAAATGAAACACATAGCGTCAATCATCACTTTCGGAGCTTGCACCCGGTAACCAAGACTTCCCGGGAGGTCACCCATCCCAGAACAACTTACTTAACGCAGTTGAATCCCAAAAATGATATCAAATATAATGCATTGCGGAAACCCCTCATACTTATATTCAACCATTGTCAAACAATTAGTATGCATTATCAAACACAATTTAGCTTAGTCACATACTTTCAAACATAATAAACCATGGTCAAAGATGGTCAACCATAATCAACCATAATTTAACATAGGTAACATTAATTAACAATAATGAATTCTGGTCCATTATATGTAACCATGCTTAATTATGTACTGCAATAATTTTCAATTTTATTTGATATATCACAAAGAAAATATTTTCGTTTTTTTAATAATGCAATATATCTTCTTGTTGAAACATCCTTGTCTCAATCCAATATATCACACATCATCTAATTTTTGTCATGACATGTCATCTTCATTGAATTTTATCACATTGTAGTTAAAAAAAACATAAAACGCAAAGAAAAACAAACATGGTATGGCATGAACTTTTAAATCTTTGCAATACATCAATTTCTAATGCAATGTCATTTTGCATGAGAAAAATATTCATTCTCACTCCATTGGAGATTCACATGGCCAAATATTTTCTTAGTTATACATTTACATGAATCTGAAATCAATATATTTATCAACCATGTAAATGTTTACACTTTCAAAAACCATCCCAATTTTTATTTGATTACTTATCATACTAATTTTATTCCTTTCTATTAAAATAATAATAAGCTATTTTTTTCGGTGTGGAAAAAAAAACAGAACAAACCAAAACAAAAAACATCATACAACAAAATATCCATTGTTGGAGCATTATGGTTTGGCACACGGTTGCGTCAATCATGGTTTTAGCACATGATTAAATCATTGATCATATCTTTTTGTTTTGGTACTTATATTAGAAATACCTTAGCCATGGTTTACGCTACATAAAAGTATTTTAGTACTTATGTTGGAAATACCTTAATCACATTTTACACTACATAAAAGTATTAATTTCTAGTACAATGACTATTTTTCATAGTGTATAAAGAGTAATATAGTTTCTTTCTTTCTCAAGAAGAGATTTGTTTTACATTTGTATATGTTTTTTGATGTTATTATTGAGCTTATTATTTGTTATTGCAATTTAAGTGAAGTAAATTGTTTGATAAATTTTCAAAATATTTGGAAATGTGACTTAGTTTACATTTGTTAAATTTTTTAAATACTTACATCATAAGGAATTTCCCTCTTGGATGAACTCTCCTCTTGCTCTATTTTGCTCCATGTGATCATGTGCTAGATGATTGAATTATGTCCAATTGTTGGCTTATTAAAACCTGAAGTAGGTGCCAAAAATTGAGAAGGTGTGGGAATATTTGAAAATAATATGATGACATGTGCGGCCACGATAGCTAAGATCCACTCATTTCGCTAACCGACCCCTCAAGCATTTGTTGTTTGGGAGGGCCATTGGTTTAGCCCCAAATGGTGATTATTGGAAGTTTTTGAGGAGAATTTATTATGCACATATTTTTTCTCCTTGTAGAATATCTACACATGAAACACCACTTGCATTGTCAGTTGATTTCTTGATTTCACCGCCTGAATTGTCAATTGACTCCTTGATGTCCACCACTTCTAGAAAACAATTCGATATTGGTGTAAATGATCTTAAAAATCTAAATCACTACATTTTTTCGAGTACCCATATGAATACACATATATTTCCATAATATGTTGTCATATTTAGGGTTCCTCTGCCATTATGTGGTAATCATCTCATTTCCATTCTAAATCACCTAACATTTCACGGGGAATGTTGAGAAATCTAGGGGTAGAAGATTAGGTGATTTCTCTTACTTTTATAACTTCTTGTGATGTATTTTTAATTATAATTGTTATTAAGTTCTTTTCATCAAACAACTACCAAACCATAAAAAATAGTGAGACAAGAGGACACAAGATATAATAAATCATCTAGGGAAAAAACCTCTCCAAGTGAGAGGAAATTAACCCACCAGAATTATTCTCTTCTTATAGAACTTCAATTGATGAATTCCAAGACCTATAACCCTTGATCAAGACCCCTCCAAGACTAGGTAAACCTTCTTTCTGATGAAATTTTCTTAAAAATCTTCCAGAAACAAACTTTGAACTTCCAACAATTTCTTTAGAAACTTCGACCCCCAACAAAAAATTTTGCAACTTCAACCTAGTAGCTTAAGAAAATTCAACCTAGCAGTTTCACATATTTTATCTTTCACAACTTCGACCTAGTTGCAACATCACAACTTTGATGCAGATTCACATCTTTGATGAAGCTTCACAACTTCGATGCAGCTTCACAGCTTCAATGCAACTTTGACCTCGATGCAACTTCACAGCTTCGATGCGGCTTAAGAACTTCCCCAACACGAGAGAGAGAGAGAGAGAGAGATGCTGAAAACTTCGATCTTGTTCTTCTTCTTCTTTTTCGTCCTTTTCCAGCTTCTATCTTGAGGAGATTGAACTTGCTTGAGTGTATGTCCAAATGAGGTCAAACTCCTTCTTATATATAGGATTTTGAGGGGTACGAATTGCTATCTTTAGGCCGACTTGTCCCTTCATGTAAGTTGATTTTATCTTTGCACTATGACAATGTCTTGGAAAATCTTTTGCCTCTACTTTGACTCAAATAAATTTTCTTTACATTATGTAACATTCCCAAGAAGGGTCTTTCTTATATCAAAATGAATATTATGACTTGTTTACTTAATGACAAGAGCTCGAAGCACTCAATGGGTACTTGACCTAAAAATAAATTTCCCTTGAGCATGAAACTCATCCCTCAAGAATAACAATAATAAATTTATTTTTCTCTTTACATCAAATAAAATCATAAATTACATATGGAATTATGAATACTAAACCTAGCTACATGTTTCAACGCTCCCTCTTAACTAGGGAGGTATTCATAATCCATACAAGGTACTTGAACATTCTCAATCTAAAGAATTCTCATAAGAAGATTCAGATTGGTAAGTCATCTCTTTGCATCATGTCAAGTAACATTGTCACATATCAAGGTCTTGACTAACAACTTTATCTCTCCACAAGATCATAGAATAATGATGGTGAGACGAATGACTAATAGACATCATCATCATTTTATCTCAAGGCACATACCTTGTTATGCAATCAGCTCACAAAATAGAAGAAAAGATAGATCAATGACTTAGAAACCAACCTCTTTGAGGGGGAAACCTCCTTTACATTACATAAATTAAAAATTCTTGAATGATACAAATGACAAAACCTACTTTATATATATGGGAGTCTAAGGGGTCACAATATAATCAAAGCCTACATAACAATAATAATGTAAGGGCACAACAATAACAATAGTGGGCTTCTATGGGGCACAATAATAACAATATGGGGACTACATGGGAAGAATAATAACAATAAGGGGGCTACAATAACAATAAAAATAAGGTTCTACACTAGTATTATAAGGACCTAACATGCTCCTCTCCTTCAAAAAAGTGTTGTCCTCAACACTTGAGTAGTTTTGGATGCTTCTGTATAAAATTCCCATCCTCCCATGTGGAAAATTCAGCAGGTAAGTTCTTCCACTTCATGAAATAATCTAAAATTGATCAATTTCGTAGTTTCCATGATTGCTTCAGGTTCCAATATTATTTTTTCCTTCCTCGTCAAGTTCTGGAAATATTGTTTGAACTGGGAGTTTGTCACCTATAACCTTCTTTAAGCATGAAACATGGAAAATTGGGTGCACTCGAGAAGATGCAGGAAGCTCCAATTTGTATTCCATAGTACCAATCTTTTGCAACACCTTGTAAGGACCATAGTACTTTTTTGATAAACTATTATCCTTCTTAGCTTGCTTGAGGGACATTTGTTTGTATGGTTGTAGTCATAAAAATACCCAGTTTCCTACACATAAATTCTTTCGTTGTGATGTTGATCTGCATGTTGTTTCATTCGATTCTATGCCAAATTTGGGTTATCCTTTAAGAGTAGGAGAACTTGTTGTTGATGCTCGATGTGATCTTTTGCTACTTGAACCTTAGAATTTTCTCTTAAAGATGATTTCGATGTTTGAAATTCTAGTGAGCATAATTGTGAAATTATGCCTTGTTGTTCTTTCTTGTAATATCCCCAACGGGAAATAGACAGTAATACACAGCAATACAACTATATAGAAAAATGCCGGAAATAGAACATAAAGCAAGTACACATAAAATGCCAGGAATGCTAAGCCATTTTATTAATCTGAGAATATAAATGGGTACAATGGATAATCAGAATAAGAGCACCTATCCTTGCACAAGGCAAGTGAAGAACCCTCTCGGAAACAGGAAATGGCTGCTACAGAAACTGCGTCCCAGCTGCTGGAAGAAACTGCCGTAAACTACTGGCTGTTTCGGAATGAGCTCGGCAGGGGCTGATCCCCTTGCCGGAATGAGCTGAAAATCGGCAGACCACCTGAACTCACCACCCCGGACAAAACCCAGAAACCATATACAAAACGGACCACCTCCGAAAATCACCCCCAGAAACCCTCCTCCTAGAAAAACGCTGTCCCTCCAAGACCAGCGCAGACACCAACTGAAATAGACTGAAATGGGGCCACAACTCCTCAGGAAACTCACCAAATGATAAACGCTGAACCTCCACACCGGAATAGGCCTGATTATCCTACAGAAATCTCTACCACTGAACAGCACCAACTCAAACTGCGTCCTCCCTCCAAGGACTGCGCAGTCACCCAAATGAAGCTCAGCTCCTCAGCAAAACTCCCAAACAAAACACCTGCAAATCTCCTGCTAAAGACTGAAGAAAAACCTTGCCCGAGCAGGCACTCGAAGTCCCCGGGGGCCAAGGGTGAGATCTCCGACCGGAGACACTCAGTCGCACTAAACAGTGCTGCAGACCGACTAAACAGCCAGCGTGCTCAAGTAGACAGAAATCTAGCTCAATATCATCAACAATATCAATAATGCCCAAATGAGATAGCTCTCCCTCCTTTTATAATGCTGGCCCTCTTCAAAACCCTACGTGGTCCCTCTCTCTCCCACGTGCTCCTCATGGGCCTACGCAGAAGCTTCTAGAGGCTATGTGAGCCTCCTCTCATACGTGGTGTGGACCCCCAAGGCTCCCCCTTAAGTTATAACGTTGCATCTACTAGGGAAACACTTTATTTTATTTAAGTGAGTTAGCCCCCCTTTTCTCACTTTTATTTATTAATTAACTATAGTCGGCAAAACTATACAAAAATCAAATATTCCAATTAGCGGTGCTAATTAGGAATATTACAGTCTCCCCTGGCAAAATGTTGCTTGTCCTCAAGCAACTGAAGTGATGGATGCTGTAAAATCCTCTCATCCTCCCAAGGGGCATCCTCATCCGGCAAAAATTGCTTGTCCTCAAGCAACGCTTGAACAAGCCTACTCTCTAGCTGATGCTCCCCACCGATACTGCAAAATGTGCCTGGGTCCCACTGAAACCTCTCTGTCTCCTGCATCACCCTGATACGAAGGGATATCTCAATGCCAGGATCCCAAACTGGCCTCTCACAGTACCGGTCAACCAATAATCCCCCCGGATCCCATCGCCACCATGGCCAATAATCGCCCAAGTCCCACGGCTCGGACCGTGCACTGCCTCTGGCTATGACTAATGCTCTAAGAGGTGAAGACCACCAATAAGCATCAATGCTCCTGGGCTCCTGCTGCGTTGTACCTGTAGCTGCATATGCTACCCCTCCAACTGCATACCAACTCATCACCTCTCTCCAGTCCAAGTCCTGACTCAACCCCATGCTGATCCTACTCCCCTGAAATCGGGATGGGGTGCTGAAGAAATGATGACCTGAGTCCCCCTGCCAGCTGGAATCTATGACATGTGCTATGTCCATGGGCCCCTGCTCCGCTGTGCTCCCTCCGAAGAATACCATAACATCAAGAGGGTACCAACTCATGATCTCCCGCCAGTCCATCATGGAAGAAGAATCTGATGTAGCGATAACAACTGCATATGGAACATGCCTGGAAGGTTGCCGCCAACCCGTAATCATCTCCCACTGCCAAACTATCACATCTACCTCCAACATCTCCAGAGGATATGGATCTGTAGCTGCTGTCACGGTACTCGGTGTCTGTGCATCTGACTGCTCCACCTCAAAGGATGACCCCAATGCTAGCCACATATCCATCACAGGCTCAATGTGGGCACCCATATGGACCTCACCCAAGGGAATGTCATGCCTGATGTCCATAGTGTCCTCCTCTGCTGACTCAGGCTCCATCATGTGCTGCTCTAGCTGAAGCGTCACAAGTGACTCATCACCCCGAGTATCTCCTATACAGTCCCCTGACTGCTCACCCTGCACACTGTAATACGGCTGCAATCTACTGTCATCATACCTGCACGACTGCTCTTGCTCCACAGAAGCAACCTCAACTGATCCTATGGACTCATATGAAAGAGAGTCCTCACCCTGGCATACAGAAGGAATGCCCTCCTGTTCTACCTCCGCCACCTCATCTGCATTGAATATGCCATCCACCCTCTCGATGAAGTGTCGATACAATGTCTGGAGTCCAGACGCATGCTGGGATGCTACCTCTGTTGAACCCAATATCCTCTGCTCATGCATGATCTCAACATGCCCTGAGGGAAAAATGATGCATGTCTCCCTCATGACCCGCTCCCCAAGCGTAGGCTCAGCAATGACTAATGTGCCACCACTGCAGAGGATTATCTCATCCCCTAAACTGTGGCTGTCAACTAGCGTACTGACCCAGTGCCACTGCTGAGAAGTCTCTCGCCTATTGTGCTGAGGGCCATCCAAATATCTTGGGTGTGCTTCACGGACCCTGCTGCTCATGCCCAAAGTGCCCGAGGACAACAACAAAATCAGTTGTGCCCATGAGTGATGTAGAAGAGTGTCGGATGTGTGAGTCCCCACAGATACCATCAAGTATCGCTCCTCTGTCTCCTCATCGATCCTGGGTGAAATACCCCCAAAGGTAAGCCCAGTGTCCCTGTATGTGAGTCTCCCTAGATGCAATACTCTAAGACCCTGCTGTGCCGCGCCGTACGCCCTCGCAAGCCACCGGTCATCCATGTACTCCTCAACATGCCACTGCACACTAAGGCATACCCCTGAATACTGCTGGATACCCCATGCTACTGTTGTACCACCCTGTATCGTCTCGTGCCCTGACTGTGTCCAGGAATCTGTCACTCCTCGCGTGCTCTCAATGTGATGTAGGGCACTCCTACTCCACAATGCAGTCCCACACACTACGGTACACCACCATGTAGCTCCATGTCTACCAGTAGTCGACTGATCACTGCTAGAGGCTCCCACACATCCATGGATGTGATGTCCTAGAGCTGTGCCTCTACATATCGGACTACCACCAATCGGTATCGTCATGTCCATCGTCGCATCACTATACCCGCCGACAAATGGATCATCACTGCAAATCCTCCTCGAGGGGTCCGAGAAGTGAATCTCCCTATGGGTCAGTAGTGTTACCACCATTGCTCGGCTCCGCTGCGTCCTCTGTGCCCCACACAAAGGTGAAGAATTCTTGGCCCCATACAAGGTGCCATCTGGTGGCCTGCCAATGCCACCTCCTCCGACAAGCTCCTGCCAAGGTGCGCTGACCACCCCGTGATCCCGTGTATGAATGTCATGCCAAGACAACCTAGGGAGTCTGCCCATAAACTGGTTGGCCACTGGAGCTGACCGAAACTGCCCATGCTCTACTACTAGGCCAACTGTACTCTCCAAGACATAGTCAGCCGACCTGCCTGGGAAACGATAGGTGATCCCACCTGGATCCCAATGCCAATCTGGGGTCCCTGTATTCCCCATGCATAGAAAATCCTGCTGAGCTACACTCGGATCCATCACTATCTCCATAGCCCGCTCCACCGAGTACCAACTCAAAATCTCTCTCCATCCAACCTCAACATGTGGATGCTGTACCCTGTGCAACTCTGATCGTCTCATACCGCTATCAAAGTCAACATATGAGATCTGACTAGGTGGCTCTGCCTCTCTCTCTCCAACAGAAAGAGATGACCCAACAACACTGCTAGTCCCATCCATGCATGCCTGAAGGGGAATGATCTGACGCTCCAACGTGCCCTCTGATTGTACCATCAGGGAATCCAGTCGTTCCCCAATGCGGACCAACTTGGCTGCCGACTTGGCAGAAGTCACTCTCATACCCTCCAGCTCCTGGTCCTGCAACAAAATGGCCTCCCGTGCTGACGTGGCCTTCTCTCTCAAAACTCGAAGGTCCGTCCGAAGCCGATGATACCGCTGTCTGTGACCATCATCCAATACCTCTGTACCTGCTAGTGCCTCATCAAAGGTGGATATATCTCCTATCGCCTCACCCATCTGTCGTGTGCTGCTACCACCTGAAGACTCGGACACGACTCCGGTCATCACCTCAATGGATGGCTCTACTGAGGTAGGCTCTACCTTCTCCACTACCACATCAACCGACATGGCCGAGGAGGTCTCCAATGAGGGTGAATCCTGTGTCACACTAGGTGTAACCTCGGACTCCCTGCAACCCTGTGTTCCCTCATCCTCCAAGTGCAAGGTAACCATTTTAATGGTTTCCCTCTCCGATACTCGGTCAAGCTGGAAAGAGGTATCCAACTTGTCCACCCAAGCTTTTCCTGAGCGCCTGGATGACCCGTCAAATGTTGGTAGATGGAATCTGTCCACTGTGCGTTGTAAGCCCCCATCATGTGAGCGCCTGTTCCCTCTGTGAAAGTTGTGAGGTCTACTATCACGCTGGAGCTGAACAAAGTCTCTGAACGAGAGAGCCTCCATGAATTCCTGCCCGTATGCCTGGTACTCTGCAAAATAGTCACCCATGTGGCCCAGCTCCGGCTCTCGCTGTGCTCCTGCCCCTATGTCTTCATCCAGAAAAGTGGGCATGGTAGGACGTGTGGGTGTATGTGATGCCATATGCTGAGTGGCATCATGCTCCAGCAAATGGTGGGATGTGCCTGATCCCTCACCAATCTGAAAACCCCTTAGGGTTTCCCACTGCCTCTCCAGCGCAGTGAGTCTCTGTGATACATCCTGCATGTGATGGAGCGCCTCTCTAAATCTCCTCTCATCATCATCAACTGCCATCGGCTCTTTCTGCTATGTGTCTACAGGCTCCTCAGAAACTGCACGGCTGCTGCAAAACCATACTGCTGCTTAACTTCGACCTCCGATTTACCCACTGGAAACTACTCAGAAAATTCCAGGAATTTGGGAAGGTGATCCTTGCCCAAAACCCAGAAAAACCCAGAAAACGTTTCTTCTAATTCCAACCTTCAAAATTTGACCCTTTATATTTTGGCTCTTTTTCCAATTTCGTTTTTGGTACTGCAACTACTATTGCTCTCCAAAATTCCAGCAAACCTCTGTATGATCTCTTTCCCAATGTCATAGACCACAGGCTGAGCCAGAATTATGCTCTGATACCACTGTAATATCCCCAACGGGAAATAGACAGTAATACACAGCAATACAAACATGCAACTATATAGGAAAAATGCCGGAAATAGAATACTGAGCAAGTACACAGAAAAATGTCGGAAATGCTAAGCCATTTTATTAATCTGAGAATATAATGAGATACAATGGATAATCAGAATAAATGCACCTATCCTTGCTCAAGGCAAGTGAAGAACCCTCTCAGAAAAACAGGAAATGGCTGCTACAAGAAACTGCATCCCAACATTGAAGAAACTGGCTGTGAACCGTCGTCGCGGAATGAATCGGTTGGGATCCCTTGCCGTAATGAGCTTTGAAAATTGGCACCACCCAACTCACCAACCCTGCATAAAACCTATTTGGTCTACAAATGGACCACCTCCGAAAAATCACCCCAGAAACCCTCCTCCTAGAAAAGCGCTGTCCCTCCAGGCCCAGCGCAGACACCAACTGAAATAGACTGAAATGGGGCCACAACTCCTCAGGAAACTCACCAAATGATAAACGCTGAACCTCCACACCGGAATAGGCCTGAATCTCCTGCAGAAATCTCTACCACTGAACAACTCCAACTCAAACTGCGTCCTTCCTCCAAGGACTGCGCAGTCACCCAATGAAGCTCAGCTCCTCAGCAAAACTCCCAAACAAAACACCTGCAAATCTCCTGCTAAAGACTGAAGAAAAACCTTGCCCGAGCAGGCACTCGAAGTCCCCCGGGGCCAAGGGTGAGATCTCCGACCGGAGACACTCAATCGCACTAAACAGTGTTGCAGACCGACTAAACAGCCAGCATGCTCAAGTAGACAGAAGTCTAGCTCAATATCATCAACAATATCAATAATGCCCAAATGAGATAGCTCTCCCTCCTTTTATAACGCTGGCCCTCCTCAAAACCCTACGTGGTCCCTCTCTCTCCCACGTGCTCCTCATGGGCCTGCGCAGAAGCTTCTAGAGGCTATGTGAGCCTCCTCTCATACGTGGTGTGGACCCCCAAGGCTCCCCCTTAAGTTATAACGTTGCATCTACTAGGGAAACACTTTATTTTATTTAAGTGAGTTAGCCCCCTTTTTCTCACTTTTATTTATTAATTAACTATAGGCGGAAAAACTATACAAAAATCAAATATTCCAATTAGCGGTGCTAATTAGGAATATTACATTTTATTTAGAATATTTTTCATGCCATTAGAGTTGATTATCTTTCCCTATTTCCTTGTGATTCCCCTTAATTCAAATTCCTTTCCTTCCCAAAAAAATTCCAAGAAAATTTCTTGAAAATTAAAAGATATCATACCCAAATATTGTAACCATTCAACTCCTATTACAACATCAACACCACCTATTGGAATGGAAAACATTGGGCTATTCAATACATATTCCCCCATGGTTAGCTTGGTATTATGGCACTTTCCAGAGAAATGTATAGTTCATCCATTTGCAACCATTTCTTGACACTCTACTGGATATAGGAAGTAATTCAATTCCTTGGCTATCTTACAATGAATAAAATTATGGGTACTACCTGAATCAATCAACACTATTACATTTTTCTTGTTGATATGTCCTTCTATATTCAAAGTTTGAGTGGTAATTCCTGCCAATGCATTACAATATATGGTTATATTCATTTCTTATTTCTCTAAGGTTGGTTCCTGGTGTATATCCTCTTCTTTTTAAGTTTCTTATTCCTTTTCTTCCTCCTCTTCACAATCTATGTAAACAAATTTCTTCTCAGCACACTTATGACCTTTAGTGTATTTTCTATCACAACTGTAACAAAGCTTTTTTTCTCTTTTTTCTTCCAGTTGTTGTGGTGTCAACCTTGTAGGTTGTGGAATTATAGGAGCATCAACACTTCCATCTTTATAGTTGTGAGTGGTAGACTTCTTTTTTGCCATAATTTTGCTTTTAGTTTTTCTTGCCAACCTGAATGCCTTCTCTAATGAATCAAGTTCCCAAAGGTGAACCTCATGTTGGATGTTATCCTTTAAATTCCCTATGAATACATCAATCATATGCTCCTATGTAATATCATTTATTGTTATATTCAATTTTTGGAAGTCCTCAATGTGCTCTACCATTAAATCCTTTTGTTTGAGATTTATCAATTGGCTAAAGAAGGTGTTTCTCTTTGTATCTTCATAATGTGCTATAATTTCCTCCATAAAAATTGACCAAGTGAAAAGTGGTTTATGATTTCAAAGCCATTGATACCATACAAAAATATTGGGCTCTAAATATAAAGTTTCAATGCGTACCTTTCGTGTGTGTTGCACATTATGGAGATCAAAATATTGCTCCATATGTAGTATCCATGTTACCGGATCCTTGCCATCAAACTTCCTCATATCGATCTTTGGAATATGGTGGCTCTTCAATCCAACGTTAGAGTATATGAAATAATGACTAACATTTCTTTTATTACCATCATGAATTTCATCTAATACCTGTTCGCCATTAGGAAGCATTTCTTGTAGCAAATTTGTCAAACATTCCTTCAAACCTTCCATGTCTGCTTTTAAACCATTCTTCAAATCTTCCACGTTGACTTTCATTTTTTCTTTTACGCCATCCTTCAAACTTTAAATGTATAATTTCAAACCATTCTTCAAACTGTCTATGTCTATTTTTAAACTATTCTTTAAACCATCCACCTTATATTCCATTTCATTTTTTGTTACACTTTGCGAGAGTGAAATTTGTTGCACTTGGTCTCGTAATTTTGATATATCATGTTGCATTTCTTCCTCTTCTTTATGCGTCATGGTAGATTTTTTTGGTTGATTACTAGGTGTTGCCATTTTCTTGCTTTGAGTCATTTTAGAATGAAACAATAATATTTATGCTTCACTATGCCCCTTGAATCACTTCAAACTAATTTTTCAAACAAAACTCATGCAAATTTTGTTTTAAAAAATACAAACCTTTCTCTTTGTTTCGTAGGAGCTCTATATTGAATCTATTGTATCTCTATAATTTTGGATCCCTACGATTTAAAATTTGATCCTATAGTAGCCCTCTTAGTCTTTTTTCCAATGCCATAGGTCAGACCTAATTTGGATTCTTCAAGATAAATTTATGCCTGACTCCCACAATGGCCTAATTATGGACTATTTCAGTAGAGCGAAATTGTATGACATTCCATGTGTCACTTTTTCGACATTCGGATCTTAAATTGATAAAAATAAACTACAGTCCGTGAACTTCCAGTCATTTTTTACATAATTCAAATATGATGTCTGAAACGAAAGTTATGACTATTTTCCCTCGGTCACCTGTTTGAGATGAAATTATGGAGCCTGCAAAAACCCTAACTTCCTCAAATCATATCTCCAAAAATAGTGAACCAAGATCTTAAATTCATACACGAGTTTCACTAGTATTTTGACTCCACTTGGTTTCAATTTCAACTTCTGAAGCTTCATAGAAAAAAAATATTATGGTAAAAATTCCAAGATAACCTGTTTTAAGAAGCAAGACCCTAGAATCCAAAGCTTTGATACCAAATGTTATGCAACCAGCTCACAAAATAGAAGAAAAGATAGATCAATTACTTAGAAATTAGCCTCTTCAAAGGGGGAACCTCCTTTACATTACATAAATGAACAATTGTTGGATGGTACAAATGAAAAAACCTAGTTTCTATATATAGGAGTTTAAGGGGTCACAATATAATCAGAGCCTACATAATAACAATAATGTAAGGGCACACCAATAACAATAGTGGGATTCTATGTGGCACAATAATAACAGTATTGGAACTACATGGGCACAATAATAAAAATAAGGGGGATACACTAACAATAACAATAAGGGGCTACACTAGTATTATAGGGACCTAACATACCCCACTCAAGTGTTCAAAGGGTATGTCCTTCCAGGACTATTCTTATCTTGGATTCCTAGTCCTCAAAGAATATTAGTCCTTTTTTACTACTCTTATCTTGGATTCCCTACCTCATCCCCAAAGAGTATCAGATGCTAGATTTTTACCTAATCCTCCATTCTTTCTTCACAATATGAAGACAACCATGACATGTATATCTCTCCCTCTTAACTAGGGAAGATATATCCATTATTATAAAGGAAGGTACCCAAGCTCCCTCTTGTCCAGGGACTTGCCCAAGCTCCCTCTTAACTAGGGACTTGTTTTTAGCATCTTACTGCTCTTCGGTGGAGATCAGGGTACCTTCATCTACTTGAAGATATCCTCCTTTCGATGTCATGAACATTATGGAGCCTTCATATTTTGGGAATTATTCCTAGTGTATAATCCATAACTTTCCTTCATGAACCATGTCAGTCATGTCATCCTTTTCTTCATTGGAAATTGATATTCTAATCCACATGTGTCTTTTCTTCATACAAATACCTCTTCCAAGTCATGTTTCCTCTAGGATATTTCATCAAAACACATGAGTGCTAGTTGTAGGTGACCTCTACAACTGCCTTTCAGTATCCCTGTATCAATCCATCCAAATGTTGTTCAAAAATAAAAAATTAGCATTGAATCAAAGTTACCTTTTTTGATGGCCATTCATCATGACATATTTCTTGCAATATCAACATCATGCACATTCATAAACACATCTCCAAGACTTTCAATGTCAAGGGTCTCCTTTTCTTTATATACCTTATCAGGGTTTCCATGCCTTCTCTATGGAGATATCATGGACAAATCTTCTAGTCATCGAATGTTGATTTCCCTTTATACATGACCATAGTTGCATCTTTCATTATCTCTCCTTACTTTCTTCACATATTTCTTCCCAAGAAATTCCATCCATAGTTCCTTTATCTTTGTCAACCACCTCATATTCCATACGAATACATATTATGTTTATTTTATCTAGTCAATATGTGAACCATGCCTTCATGCATCTTTCCAAAGGAGGAGATCCCTTTTCTTTGATCATGTTTATGAGATAGATCATTTACCCATGCAACCATATGACAACATGAATCAATAAAATACATGCATACATACCTCTTTCCTTCTTTTGGTCATTGAGGCTTCCTTCAACAACTTCCTTTCCTTGCTTGAAATTTATTCAATTATGTTTCATTCTTCTGTCACGATACCACCATCTTTCTCAAACTGTGTATTCCATACATGATGGAATTCTTAGAGAGACACTTGCTTCTCCCAAGATAAGTGAACCTTCAAATGAATATTCCTATGAAGGATATTCCTTATCCTCATCCTAAAAATTATCCTTTCTAATGATGATGATGTATGATGAACTATATGCTACATGACTTTCTTCTACCCATGAGTACTACTTATGCTTTCAAAGAGGCTACCAAGATATATTTCTTTACTATGATGACTGCTACAACCATGTAGACTTTTATTCATCTATATTTCAATATTATTATACTACCATCATGAGCTCTTGCTCCAATCATATGTTATTATGATGCCATCCCCTAAAATGATGCATCCTGTCATACCATGATATCTATATTTTACAAACCTTAAAAGAAATAGGCGAAGAATATTATCTCAGTCATAGTATAGATCCTTCACTTCTTCCTTCTTTGATTTATTCTTCTCAGGTTCTTCCACTTCGTCAATGATATGGGCTTCATTAATTTTCTTGTTGTATTTCTCGAGCTTTGGAAAATCTCTCTTGTAGTGCCCATATTCTTGACATCCACAACATTCGATCTTTGACATATTGTTCCTCTTTTTTTTAGGACCAAACTTCCCAGCATTTCCTTTTCTCTAATCCATGGAAAAAAATGCTTGAATTTGTTCATTTGATCCCACATCACCTTTTTTCTTCAACCTAGTTTCTTCAATCTTACATAATGACCAAAGTTCACTAAATGGGGTAGCTTCCTCCTTTCCATAGATGCTTGATGTAAAGTTGCCCCACTCCTCTAGTAGTAAATTTAGCATTATGGTGGTCATTTATTTATGAGACATTACTTCTCCAAACTCTTGTAGTTGGTCTCATATTTATGATACCCTCATAAAGTATGAGTTTATTCCATATTCCTTTGAGATATTAATTTTGTATAGCTCGTTTCTCAAAGATATCACTTCTCCAGCAATACTTACGGAGAAAAATTCTACTAGATTCTCATATATTTCTTTTGATGTCTCCAATTTTGATACATAAGGTATGAGGGGATCCTTGATAGATTCTATAAGAATCCTTTGAGGCCTCACTTCCCCTCTCATATAATTTTCTAAGGCTTTAGATTCTTCCTTTGGAGGTTTAGTGATTGAACCCTCAACATGTTCAATGACTTTATTTCCTATGAGGATCAAATTTTTCCTCTTCTCCCATGCAAGAAAGTTTGATGACCCAACCAATTTGTTGTTTTTCTTGCAAAATGAAGTAATTTTGATAGAAGATTCAGTCATAAATGTAAGATTTATTACTTGACAAGTGCATATTCTTCTTGATGACAATATCTTCAACTTGATGCATTTTTTATGATGATGTTGACAATAGAAGATGTATTCCTTCAAAAGTGATCCTTTAAGGAGAGGGAGATCAAATTGATTCCTTGATGATGATGATTACAACACCTCTTATTACTTCCCTTAGATGTAAGAACTTCAAAATTATTATATTATTAGGCCTTCTTTAAGCAGGGTTAGGGTCTTGTAGATATTTTCTTTGTGATGATCATGTTAGCTTCTCAAAAATGCTTGAAGTGTATAACCCTTCTTAGGATGAACTAGGGTTTTGAGGTGTTATTTCTTTGAGATGTCATGATTCTTGAAATGAATGGTCCTTCTTGATGATTGATGCTCTTACTGATATTTTTGTGCTTTGGTCTTTGAGTGTCCTTCTTTGAGCTTCTGTTCCTTGACTTGTAACCTTAGCTCTGAAACCATGTTGAGAAATATAATGGCAATAGATTAGGTGATTTATCTTACTTTGATAGTTGTTTGTGATGTATTTTTAATTATCTTAATTATATTCTTCTATAACTTTATTATTTTTGTGTTATTTTCATCAAACATCTACCAAACCATAAAAACAGTGAGACAAGAGGACACGATATATAGGTGATCAACTAGGGCCAAACCCTCTCCAAGTGAGAGGAAAACCCACCAAAGTTCTTCTCTTCTTATAGAAATTCAATTGACGAAGTCCAAGACTTATAACCCTTGACCAAGAACCCTCCAAGACCAAGTCATCTTTCCTTATTGATGAAATTTTCCTACACAACTTCTAGAAACAAACTTCAACCTTCCAAAAATTTCTTCAGGAACTTTGACCCGTAGCAACAATTTCCGACTTCTACCTAGTAGCTTCAGCAACTTCAACCTAGTAGATTCATGACTTTGACCTAGTTGCGGCTTCATAGCTTTGATGCAGCTTCACAACTTTGATGTAACTTCACAGCTTCGATGCAACTTCATAGCTTTGACCTTGATGTAGCTTCACAAGTTCGATGCAGCTTCAAAATTTTGTCTTTCCCAGTAACTATAGAAACCTTAACACAAGAAAGAGAGAGTGGCCCAAAAATTCGATCTTCTTCTTCTTCTTCTTTTTCGTCCTTTTCTAGCTTCTATCTTGAGGATATCAAAATTTCTTTATTGTAGGTCCAAATGAGGTCAAGTTCCTTCTTATATATAGGCTTTCGAGGGATATGGTTTGTTATCTTTATGCCAACTTGCCCCTTCATGTAGGTCGACTTGATATTTGCACCATGGCAAGCTCTTGGAGGGTCTTTGGACTCTACTTTGACTCAAATAATTTTTCTTTACAATATTTAACATGCCCAAGAAGGGTATTTCATACATGACAATGACTCTTATGACTTGTTGACTTAATGACAAGCCCTAGAAGCACTTAATGGGTTCTTGACCTAAAAATAAATTTCCATTGAGCATGAAACCCATGCCTCAAGAATAATAATAATACATTTATTTTTCTCTTTACATCAAATAAAATCATGATTACACATGTCATTATGAAGATCGAACCTAGTTACATATTTCAGAAGGGAATTCCTTCATTTTTTGTGCTACAAATTTGGAAAGCCTCTTATGTAAAATAAACATTTGTTTACATGCTCTAATCATTATTTTGTAAATATGGCTAGAGAGGGGCATTGATTTTTGTAGGGCTGCAATTTTCTATAATTTAGATTTTGTTGTCCTTTTATTATAAATCTTTTGTCTCTTATGTCATTTGAAAATGTTTTTTCCATGCTCTCTCTATATTTATTTTAGGATGGATATGGTTGAAAGGTCTAATGCATTTTTAAGAATTAATTTTTTCTTATAAAGTTGCAAACATTAATAATATGATTTCTAAATGGTTGAATGGGTCAATCCTTTCAAAGGATTCATATTTTTTTTGTAAAGCTTACATTCTCCCAACGATGAAAAAATTGATACTAGTTTAGATGAACTTAAAAATATGAAGTTCTACATTGTTTGGAGTGCCCACATGAACACACATATATTGCTAGAATATATTGTCATATTTAGGGTTCGTCCGTCATTACGTGGTAATCATCTCATCTCCATTAAACAGAGTGAACTATTCTTCAATATTTATATGTTTTCTGGTTTTTTTTGTGGCTTCCATAAGACACATCAACTATTTATTTCTTGTATATTTGCATAATATTGGTCTAGATTGAAGGAAAATAAAGGCATAACTTGTGTCCCCAAAATCCCTAAATGTTCCTTGCATAATGGTCAAACATAATCTGGAGAATCATGTGAGATTGTAAGATTTATTTCTTTGCAATGTAGTTATGAAGTGCAGGGTTGTCAATATGCACTCAAATCTTGTAGGAGCTCTCAATAGTGGGCATGAATTTATATACATTTATATATTGTAGAATAAAATTTAATTTAATATCAATAAACACAAAATATTGTACAATTTTCCCTATCTCTATATTTGAGTTACACAATCAGCTAATTCCCCAACTGAAATCAAACTCACTAGCTTTTATATTTACAAAAAGACATCTCAAAATATCTAGAAAATGTTAGGTAACTAGTTATTATTTACATGTTCCATCTTTCCTGTGGGCTCGAAAAGGAGGTTGCTGCCTACTTATGAAATTCTAGGGGACAAGGGACATGTTCCTTCTCCATATTAGTACTGCTTCTTTTGATTTGTTTTTTTACTATCTAATTACCTGCTTGTGAACTTGGGGGACTTGGGATAGATGTCTCCATCTAAAGATATTTTTATTTTTGTTTAGTTTGTAGGAGTTATTTAAACCTTAACTTGTGGCCTTAACAGAGCAACCTCTGAGTTTTATTTTTATATTATGTCATTGAAACTATTATGTGACTATCTTGCACTCTATATTATTGTCCTTTTGTTTCATTTTTCTCCTTTAGGTTTGACCCAAGCCTTAACTTGAACCTAAAAAAAGTAGTTACTGAATTGAATTTTTCTATGTTATCCCGTGATTGAACCTTTTCCAGGGTATAAATTTGATGCGAACTCCTACTCGACATTTAAATTTAAATATTATGTATTATATGTGTTTTTATTTATTTTGTTATGAACACAATAATTGTGATTAATATGCCTCAATTAATGAAGGAGCCATTAGAACCAGAGTAATAACTATTCAAGGGTATTCGAGGAGGTGTCATTATGGTGATTCAATCACATTGCAGTAAGTAACATGATAAAACCAACCAAGTTTTGATATTTCTCAATGCTAAGTTTTGATATTACTCAGTGGATCACCATCAAAGGTTCGTATTTCTCTCCTAAGTTATCAATCCTTGATGATACATATATCATCTCCTAGAGGTATTTCCCATCTTTTCAAAAATTTCATCTTCCAAAAATCGACAGACATCTTTAGGAGTCTTTCCCACACTCCAGAAATTGTGATAGTCATTCTTGGGTTAGTCCAAGAACCATGGCTTCACAAGTGGCCAAATCTTCCCTAGAACCATGCTTGTTTTTCTAGATCAGCATCTCTAATTTTTGGGCATTAAAAGAAATTTCAAAAATACCATTGGCACAGAAGTTGATGCAACGATCTTAAGTTCAATTTACTATCTACTAATTTTGTTACCCTCTTTATATTAAGCCAAATCCCATTGATTAATCAACAGATCGATGCTAGGTACTTTTAGGTTTTGGTTCCCAGAGGTCACCTTTGATCCCCCACAATGCGATGTGTTGTCACAATATTATTTGAGTTTTCAATGCTTGTTCATGCTTAAAAGATGTGATGGAAGATATATTATTCTCCTTTAGCATTCCAAAATATTTGTTGATATTTTTCTTTACTTTATATGGTAATTTTTTTATTTTTGTTACGTTGAGAACCATTCAACACTTCAGTCTTTTTTTGTTAGCTTAGATTATAAGTTGTTTATGTATATGGTTTCCTCTTTAAATTTCACATTTTTTCCTTGAAAATAGAGCATTTAATAGTAGAAAATGAGACATTAGTGACTACGCAACTAAAAAAGTTAGTCACCACAATTATTTCAAGTGAATTGCAACTAAATTTGAGCAATTTTAAGTGGCCGAACTAAAAAAGACTAACTTAAATGACCTATTTAGTCTAGAGATAAAATATATGACTAGATATTAAGTGAGTCAACTTAAAGCGACTAACTTAAATTACTAATTTAGTCTAGGAGTAAAATATATGACTAGATAATAAGTGACAAAATTAAAAATTATTAGCGCCTTACTTGTAAGGACACAATATAATATTTTTACTTGTTCATGTTGGATTTGACATATCTAGGTAACATATTTATGGCATAGTAAACACTCTTAAGCTTCACATGAGTACATGAATGCATGAAACACCTTGATATTTAAGCTCTTTAATAATTGTGAAAAGGGTTTACAAATTTGCATCATGGTCAAATTTTGTTCTTGATGTAACATTTATTACTTACATTTTTTTAACACATTTGACATTTTAACCACACCCTTATGCAAATCAATGCATGAGAACATGAACTGACTTGGTTTATAAGGCTAACAACTTACTATTTTTAAGATTTTCTTTATAGTTTACTTGCTTGAATTTTTGTAGATGTATGATCACTTTATAATTTGAAATACCACATCCTAACACACATAATGAGATGGCAATCAAAGCCTAATAGTGCCACTATTAGCATACTATGCACACAATTCTTAAATATTTGATGTTGACATATGGAATTTCTTATTGTTTAGGGGTGCCTTAAAACTTACATTGATCTCTAGTCTTAATGGCAATTTATTCTAAATTCATAGTGGTAATGTGCTCACACACTAATGGTATTTCTCATGGTTCATTAGATGTAATTACACACTTTGGAATGTTATAAATACATCGTTTGCATCACAATTCTATGGTTACAAACTACCCAACTATAAATGGTGATAAATTGATGATAAATGGATGACATTTGAATGCTACAAATGTGTAAGTAGTCCACATTCAACTTTTTTCTCTTCATTGTCCTTAGTAACAACGACAAGTTTTAATATTTCATTTATTCATCATCGCAAACACATAACTCTTTGTTGTCCCAAACATAGTTAATAATATTCATGTATGATCTCTTAATTGTGGAATGGTCTCTTGATGATGATAATGAACTCTCAATCTTCAATGCTCATGAATACTATGACTAAATGATCTAATGCCTTACTTGTATGGACACAATTTATGATTCATTTTATATTTTTATTGTGCCATTGTATATATGCTTCACTAGCATCTCATGTTATGTGGTTAATTGAGCAAGTTTTATCTTTAAATTTTTAAGCATAATTTTTTTGCATGAATAAGCATAGTAGTATAATTAAAATCATTCAAAATTTGTTAATAATTCATTGTTTGTTTGACTATTCACACACGTATCCGTATCCTTTTACTTTGTGAGTGAGTAGTGTCAAATCACTAGTCTTTGTTAAGGAACTTGCCTTCATTACTCAATGACCTAGCTTATCTCGATATCTAAGGATTCCTCCCTGGACAAGGATATCCTTCTTGTAGTCTAAAGAGTGAGAGAAGGCCACCAAGGTGATATTGGGTGGTTTTCTTGAGAGTTTCCTTTTAGGCATTCTGGGTGGGGTCAAGGCTTTTTTTTCTATGAAAGTGTTTAAGTGGAGACACAATTTAGAAAATTCTTGTAGGAAAATTAGTTTCCCTTATTGCCATCACCTAAACTACTTCCAATAAAATCATGTGCTTTTAATAAGATCTAATTTTGATAAATAATTAATCCAATCAAATTAAAAAATAAAATAAAAATATATTATTATTATTGTGAATAATGTTGTCTTTTGTATTAATCACATTAGGATTTGGTTGACGTTTCGAACTCACTATTGTGTTTCATCGTCACGACAAAGATGAAAAAATCAATCAATCATCGAAAATAACTAGCAAGGATGCATCAGGGTCCAGGGTTAGCCATTAGGAATTAGTCGTTAGTAAATTAGTTATTGAATAATTAAAATAATATTAAGCTATAACTAGTTGTTAGGAATTAGTTATTAAATTCAATAAAATAATATGTATTTATAAAGTAGGTTTAAGCATAAATATGTATTTTAATTAAATATACCTAAATTAATTAATATGTAATATTATAAGAATAAAAAATTAATAATATTAAAGGGATTAAGAATTATATAGAAGGTTTTAGTTTTTATGTATTTTAATTAAATATACCTAAATTAATTAATATATAATATTATAAGAATAAAAAAATAATAATATTAAAGGGATTAAGAATCATAAAGAAGGTTTTTTTTTTTTAACTTATCTAACTCACAAGGAATTGAACATTGAATCTCTTGCTTTACACATGACTTCGGAACAAGGCGATTGCCAATTAAGCTACACCTAGTGGGATAAATGTTTTAGAAAATTTTATTAGAATAAGTTTATTAAAATTAAGTAATTAATTTTAATATATATTGAGAAATGAAAAAAAAAATCATTTTAATTATATATACCCAAATTAATTAAAAAAAAATATTATAATATTATAAGAGTTAAATAAAATTGATAATAATAAAGGGAGTAAGAAATGAGAAGAAGGTTTAATAATATGGATTAATTTTAATAATTTTATTAAAATTAACTAATAAATTGAGAATTAAAATAAGCTTTTATTCTCATAAAATTGAATAAAATGAAAATAATAATAATAATAATGAAATATGAATTAAAAAAAGAAAAGAAAATAGAAACCAAGATGAGATGACCGGAATCCAACTTTTACTTAATTTCTAATTATCATCCTTGTTGAGATTGATTACATGCTTTTCAATCTCAATAGCTTCCCTAAGATTCCAATGGTGGAAGTGATCAACCTTAGCAATGACTCTAAAATCCTCAATGCAAACATGGTGCTTGGATTTTTCTGCATGCTCGGCTAGAGCTGATGAGTTGGAATGATTGTGCCTAATGTCTCTTGCATGCTCTTGGATTCTCTAGTTAATGGACCGACCAATTTCTCCAATATAGGGAATCCCACAAGAGCAAGGGATCGAGTAGACACCTTTCATGTCTTTAGTGTCAATAGGGTCCTTAATAGATTTAAGGCAGTTTCTAATCGTATTGAGAGGTTTGAATGAAGAAAAAACTCTATTATTTTGAAGAATATGGGAAATCATGTCAGTGGTCCCTTGGATAAAAGGAATTCGAACCTTAGAAATAGGTTCCACACTTGAATCTTTACATGCTCTATGAAAGACCATGAGGCCTTGAGTTCTGCTATATCCATTCTTTTCAAAAACTTTAAGAAGATGGATTTTTCTTACTCTAGGTGGTTCTCATCTGAAATTGTTAGAGCACGAGTTTCAAGAGGGCTAAGAACCCCAAATGTTTGCACTCGAAAATGATGAGAGTTGGCCTAAATATATTGTTTTGTGTGAGGTTTTTTGCGAAAAACTTGGTGAGAAACAAAACCATCTTCCATCCTAGAGAGGAGGATGTCAAGGAAAGGAAGACACTCGTTTACCTCAACCTCTATAGTGAATTGGATAGAGTCGGATTGGGAATTAAGATGGTTAAGGAATAAATCTAATTTTCTATTCCCATGGGGCCAAATAATGCAAGCATCATCCACAAACCTCTTCCATATTTTTGGGCGGAGTTGAGTTGAGACTAAAGCCTTAGTCTCGAAATATTCCATGAATAAGTTAGCAACTATAGGGGACAAAGGGGAACTCATTTCAACCCCACGAGTTTGTTCATAGAAATTGCCTTGGAAACTAAATAAAGTCGAGGTGAGGCACATGGCAACTAATTTGGTAGGGTCATTGTTGGTAATACAATTAATGACATCAATGGCCTCAAGAATAGGGATTATGGAAAAAAGGGAAACAAAGTCAAAACTTACTAACAAATCCCCAGGTTCAAGCCTAATATCTTTCCGTTCCTTAACAAAAGAAGCAGAGTCCTTAACAAAGGAATCAGTGCGACCAACCAAAGGTTTAAGCTTTTGAGCCAAGAATTTAACAAGAAGATCAGTAAGCCCACCTATTGTGTTTACAATAGGTGTCTGAAGGGGACCCCAGTCTTATGGGTCTTCGGAAGGCCATAAATTATAGGGGTGAGGGGGTTGCTTTCAATAAGATTTTTATAGAAAGGCTTAAGGGAGTTATTCAACTTAATGGAAGTTGATACTTATTTAGAAACTGACTTTATGGATGCTTATTGAGCTTGATGTAACTACTTCTATTAGAAAGATGGTCAATCATTTTGTTAACATAGCGAGATTTATCCAAAATGACGACGACTCTAATGACTTCGTATTTAAGGATAATTAATGTGAGGCTTATCCCTTAAGGATTAAGGGCAAGGAATTCTTTTTTGCTAATGTTTCTTTTGGGGGGCTTAGCCTTCCTAAGAACGATAGAAAAGTCTTTCCTAATAACCTTTTTAACATTGTGATGAAGATCCCTAATACTATATTCTATGTTACAAATAATTTCATGAATAGGAATCTTTTGAGAAGCGAGGACAAAATTAAGCCATTTATCAAGAAAGCTAAAATATAGGGATCAAAATTTTTGTTAAGAAAAAAATTATTATTATTACAAAAAAGAGAAGAAAAATAATAATAATAATAATTATTATTATATTAATATTGATTGGGTAACCATTATTATTTATTATTTAGTATGTTTTTATTATTTCCTATTTATTAATGTTTGGATTAGGATATTTATTATTAAAATTGTTGTTAGTTAAACTAATAATGTTATCACTATTAAAATTAAAGTTGATGTTATATAAAAATTTATTAAAAGTTAAATTTGGGAAAACAGAAGATATAGTAGAAGGGTTCTAGGCTAGGGTACCATGGGAGAGAGTTGGCGAGGAAGATCACTAGAGACCGAGTTAATAGGAGAGGCGGGGTTTAGAGAGGAGGAAACAGGGGTGGAGAACGAAAAAGGGACTGGGACGAGGAATGGAATAGGAAGATCATCCAATCGAGGGCGAGGACGCAAATGGAGATGAGGCCGAAGGACGAAAATTGAAGCGTTGGGAAGAGGGATCATCGCTGCAATTTTCAGGAATCAGGGCGTTAACACCATTGACAACAAGGGAGGAACCAAAGGGATCAGAGATCTCAATTCTGGAAGAGGAGAAACACGGTTCAGAATTATTGGCGGCTCCTCTCCTGCTTTCCATCTTGCCAGGAATGGCCACGACATACGACATACATAGCGGAATCTCGGATCCAGGAGAAAGGGAGTTAAGTCAGCAATGACAAACGAATTGGACTGGCGTTGGCCACTACGCTATACCGCTCGTACGAGCTCAGAAGATCAAGCTCGCACTAACCGATCGGGAATGGTTTTTTTTTTTTTAACACATGTTCAATTTGTAAATTTTTAGAGTAATTTAGGGCAGATTCAGGTATCTGCACTATTGATTCAAAAATCTTCATAATCACTAATATAACACTAAAATATATCCAACAGCCTGCAAGTTAGATAACACCAGAAATAGCTTGTTAACCGCACGAAAAAAGTGAATCGTCGGAACTTCCCTATTTAGGAATTAAAGCCAGACCCCTTATATTAGATGGAAGGAAGAAGGGCTCTTGGGTTGGACCATGAGGCGAGAACTTCAGTGCACCGATAGAAAATCGAGCTGAAGAAACAGAGTTTCTTGCCTCAGCGATCCGAATTCACTTCAGAGTTTCTTGCACAGTTGGAGTTGATTCCAAGGACGGACCCTGAGGGAGCGAAATTGATATCAGGCACAGATTCCGAAGGAACACGATTGGAGGGTGACGAAGATTGTTCAAGAGAGTTCGACGCTAGAATATGACTGCAAACCCACGAATTAAGGGCGTAGATCTGTTGTTCACTGATCTTGTTTGATGCTAGACTCGAAGCAGTTCAATAGCTATAGAGATGGGTGTTGCCACATTGTATCTTATTAAATTTTGCTTCTTTTTTCAAATATCTTTTAAACGAAGAGCCTTCAATCCCTCCCCAAGAGAAAGCCCGACACGACATTTGCCAAATCCAATGAAGATTTAATAACTTGTTAGATAAAAATGAGTTGTTTTTAGAGTGATTTTTTGGACTTTCTTTGTCAAAATCTGGGAAAAAAATTGACTTAAAATCTTGATTTCTGTTATTTAAACAAGTTGTTTTCACTGTATATATGGATTCAACACTCTAAAAAACCCCATGCACTTAGATTGTGCAAGGTTATCCATCAAACTTTTGTTTTTAAAGACACAGATTGTGCAAGGTTACCCATCAAACTTTTGTTTTTAATGAATTCTTGCTAGATTTTAGAGAAATTAGACTGGAAAAATTCACCAGAAAAGTTTTCAAAAAGCCACACTAAAAACTACTCCCAGATAAATCTCTCCTTACCTTATATATTTCTGATATAATTATAAAGCCAAATTGGTTTTAAGAAAAATAAACTTGTTTCTTCGGTAGCACCGATCCAGATTTCTGTGGTGGGGCTGGATTTCCAGTGTATCTGCTTGCTTGGTGCCCGGAAAGGCTGACATCTCAACCACCCAAGTGATTTTAGATTCTATTGATGCTTATAATGCAATTGAACTAGCTCAGAACTCCCAAATTGATTTCAGATTATATCGATGCTTATAATGGAAATTGACACATATCCCTTCGACTCGGATGAAATTGCTACCGGGGATATGCATCTAGAAAGCCATGCTTGGTCTGAAATCTGAGACTCTGCCAAGAACTTGATATCCAGAATACTCCAGTTCAGATTTTTCTTTTTTTTTGCACAATGAGTTGACTTGGACGAATCTTAGCATAGGTTTTTGATGTTGAGAGTGTTTTTGGAGGAATATTTGGAATATTGTGTTATGTAGTTGAGGTGTTGGACGTTTCACCCTAACACTTCACTCATTTTCAAAAATTGAAAGTACAGATTAATTAATCTGCTATTATACCTTCTTGTGAATTCTCTCTTATTGACTGGCTGTGCAGAGCATCAAATATGGTTTGAAGAAAATCAGTTTGCTAGTAACACTTAATTATATTTTGTTATTGAGGTTGTGCCTTGATGTTATCACCGGTAATACCTAAATAATTTGTGGACGGTGGAATTTTCCCATCGAGGTAAGTGTACATAATGATTTAGTTTTAAATTGATCAGTTGCTTTGGATTCATGGTTTGATGAAATTGTGAAGCGTGATAAGACCCACAATCATATTTTTCAAGTATTCGATATTTAAGAGTATAAAGAAAGGAGAAAGGGAGGGTTAGGGGATGTAAAGTAGGAAATAAATATTTTTTCTCAAATAATAGTGGATGCAAAGCAAATAAATATTCTTTTTCAAATAAAAATTGATGTTGTTTTTAACTGTGGCTAATTATTTATACTTTTAGTTCAGATTCTATGGGTGTTTATAATTGCAATTAACAACTAATTGGGAATTACCAATGGTTCATATCCTTAAACTGTTAGCTCTTGGACTCCCTCAATAAAGAGAAGATCATTCTATGATCTTGATAATTGGTCTATCAAAATGTTGATGGGGCGAAATATGAGTTAAGGAGTAGAGAAAGTAATTGTTCTTGACATTGCTTAGAATATTTTGAACTTTTGGGACACCTCGCGTGACACTACCATCACCACATCAACATTTTTTTGGTAAAGTTCCACTGCAAGAGGCATCCATTGATTCATGTTCCTCAGCCCATGACCATAAATATGATTCTTCCTGAGCATTTTTCCTAGAACTAGACATATAGTCCTTATCATCATCAAGTATGAATTTTTTGTCTTCACCTGTGCTCCACCTTCCCCCTCCCAATTTTAAATAAGCATCAGTTTCTCTTGCATGCTTCCCTCTAATTGCAAAGGTATACCCATACTTGAAATCCTCGTCCTGATCTTTGTTCTTATGCTTCTCTACTTCCTCTAAGCTAAGCAATCACGAAACCATTACCTCCCTATCACTACAAATAGATAAACCATTTTGATTACACCATACTTCAAGCTCCACAAGAGGAATATTAAACAGTTCTCGTGTTGTTGCTCCCTCTCCAATCTCGAGAGTAGCAACTTGATTTGGACCAGATTTGTTTGTTATGTCTGTAAGATTGACTTCAAAACTATTAAGGTCCTTCAATAGCGAGGCATCTCCACATATTGAAGGAAAATGAGGGACACTTGAATTTCCAGACTGAAGAAAGGTATTTCTTAGTCAATTCACATGAGCATCTAAAAAGAGAAACTTGTCAGACCAAACCTGGAGATTTTTCATCCATCTCACCTTCAAATATTTTGCAGTAATATGCACAATGATGTTTCAGTGTCAGTCATTAAAGCTTTACATAATATCATGCAATGCGACATCAAACTTTGTCCTATATGTAAAGCATTTTTCAGAGAAGCACTACTATTGTAAAGAATATCAAAAAGTAACATGAGCCTTGAAACTTTTGTTGGAATAGGCATTTCCTTTAGAGTCAAAGACTCTGTAAGTACCTCAACTACCTCGCCAGTTGCGTCGACATTATCTAGAGCAAACCCCATTGATTCTTTTATGTAATTTCTCTCTAAGCCCTCTGGTAGGCCATGTTACTGATCCACTCTCCTGGTAATTCTAGCATGTTGGAAAGGCAGAGGATTCAATCACATAAATAACGCAAAGATTTCACACATGAACAATGAGCTGCGGCTCTTCAATTAATCTAAAACTCTGAATCATAAAACTCTCTTACTCTCTTTCTTAATACAATGAACCCGTGAAGGGTATTTAATCTAATTGACATGCACACACTGTCACTCATAACTGAACTTAATCAACTCACTTAACTCACTCTTTAAATCACTCACCAAATCTAACTGTAACTCAACTCAACAAATTCACTTAACTATTGTCTAACTTCTGCATGAGGAAGTAATTATATATTTTAACACTGCCCCTTAATTACGACCGCTAAACTAAAACATAACTCATGACAGCTCAAACATGCCTGCTGGTCTATGTCTCAGCTAGGCTTACAACTCCCAAGTTTCTTTTGTGAAACTCAAACAAATCTACTGCTAATGGCTTTGTAAAGATATCAGCCAATTGATCACTCGTTCTACAAGGCTTCAAGTGAACTTCTCCATTGTTCACTAGTTCTCGAATAAAATGATATCTAGTATCAATATGCTTGCTCTTTTGATGAAACACACTATTCTTGGATAGTGCAATCGCTGATGTGTTGTCACAGTATATCGCTTTTTATTCTTGTTGTTTCTGCTTGAGTCCATCCAATACTCTTCTTAACCATACTGCTTGACATGCTGCTGAAGTTGCTGCTACATATTCCGCTTCTACTGATGATAGTGTAACAATAGGCTGCTTCTTAGATGCCCATGCTATCACTCTTGAACCGAGATGGAAAACATAATCGGATGTGCTCTTCCGACCATCCAAACTTCCTGCAAAATCACTATCTGTATATCCAATCAATTCTTTCTTTTCTGTACTTTCATACATTATGCCATAATCTCTGGTTCCTGCTATGTATCTCAGAATTATTTTTCCAACACTCCAATGTGTGTCTTTTGGAGTCTCCATGAATCTGGAAATCAGACTCACTCCCTGCATAATATCTGGTCTTGTAGCTGTGAGATACATGAGGCTGCCAACCAATCTTTTGAATAGAGTTGGATTGACATCTGCCCCTTCATCATCCTTACTTAACTTTGTACCTGTTGCAACTGGTGTAGGTACAGGTTTGGAATTATCCATCCCGAATCTTTTCAGCAAATCTGTTGCATACTTATTTTGACAAATAAAAATGCCTTTTTCAGATTGCTCAACTTCAATGCCAAGAAAATATTTCATGAGACCTAGATCTGTCATCTCAAATTCTTTCATCATGGCTGCTTTAAATTCATCTAACTCAAGATCACCTGTAAAAATCATATCATCAACATATAAGCAAACTATCAAAATCTGTCCATGCTCATTTACCTTTGTGTATAAGGTAGGCTCAATGCTGCTTCTGCAAAATCCATTCTTGATCATATAGTTGTCGATTCTGCTATACCATGCTCTAGGTGCTTGCTTCAGTCCATAGAGCACTTTCTTCAATCTGTAAACTTTATCTTCTTGTCCTTCAACTTCATAACCTGAAGGTTGCCGCACATAAATTTCTTCTTCTAAAATTCCATTCAAGAACGTTGATTTGACATCCATCTGATATACTTTCCACTTATTCTGAGCTGCTGTTGCTAGAACTGCTCTTACAGTATCTAATCTGGCTACCGGAGAAAATGTTTCCCCAAAGTCTATTCCTGGTTGCTGCGAGAATCCTTTTGCTACAAGTCTTGCTTTAAATCTATCAATCTCACATTTCTCATTCACTTTGGTCTTGTACACCCACTTCACACCAATGAGATTTTTATCGTTTGGCAAATCAACCAAATCCCATGTATCATTCTTTTCAATTGAATTCATCTCTTCATCCATGGCTTGCACCCAATTGTCATCTCTGATTGCTTCTTCAAACGAAGAAGGTTGGAATGCCAACAATGCAAAATTTTAAATAACATCCAAATCATCATAAATATCTTTCAGACTTCTCATCTTTTTCTTACCTGATTCGCTGCTTGGAGAATTATGATCTGTGGATCTGCTTGAAAATCCATGCTGCTCTGAAAATCTTGGAGTCCTTGCTGGTGTGACACTGTTTGGTGTCTGCTCTTTTGGTTCTTGCTGCTCCTCTTCTTCTACAAGATCATCCTCCATCACTGGTGTTTGAGCATCGGTTAGTGTGTCTAGGCCATGTTACTGATCCACTCACCTGGTAATTCTAGCAGTGTAAATTGTAGGTGAGGCTTTCTCATGCTCATGTACATGTTCTTTGTCAATTCCCTCCTCGGTTCATAGAATTTATTTTATTTAAACCAGTAACATCGTCAGATTGGTATGCACGATGTTTAAAGAAATTTAATGTTATGGTTTCCACTAGCTAAGCTCTATCATTCAATCTAGGATTATTAGTGTGTTGATGGTCGCAAAGTAAAGAGGCACCCCATCTTCCTACCACACCATGGTAATGAATTCATATTACCTTACTGAATTTTAAAATATTGTCACGGTCTACTACAATGTGTTTATCATGTAGTTTTGCAACAAGTATTATCCTAAACATCATGATTTAAATATTTTGTTGTAACATGGCATTAACCCTCTTCTACTGAAGTAATATACCTCTGACTTTATATATTAATCTTTTTAAACTGAGGGCCTAGTGTCGTATCAATGTATTGATTATTTGTCTGCTCACACCTTGAAAAGTACTTCTGGACAATACCATTGATGTCACTCTTATTTATTTGCACTGTTCACTCCACTTAGTGCTCCATTTAATGGCATACCGGACTGAACCTCTCTACTTATAACTATTCTTGCACCTATTTTCTATGCTCCTATCACCAACTAAGTTGCATTCTTTAAATGTGCTATTTTGTTATTTGCATGCCTCTTTATGCTAATTTGTATGTCTTACCTATTACTGCTAAACTATTTGGGTGGCATTTCACGGATTTGACACTCCTCCTTGGGAGCCTAGCCAAACCACTTAATTCCGCCACGTACCCATCTAGCACCTGAAGGCCATGTGACAGTCATATGGGAGGACAGAATAGTTCGCCAGGACCTACACGGTTTCAATGCGACCAAACCCATCGAACGGTTCAACTAAGTCTGTTATCAAGCCCCAAGTGTAGACACTCGCTACATTTCAGCTGCTTATATTGACAATTGGGGCAGGTTACTGGTATTATAATTCCATGCCAAGTGTTGTTTTTCTATTTTCCCCTGGTTCATTTTTTTGTAATTACAAGCTATGTCTTTTGGTGATAATCCCCTCTTTCTTATCTCCATTTCATGTTGTTTTCTTTAGTAGTGAGAGTTGTCTATTTGGCTCTGGTTTCTGGCGTAAACCATGAGATGGGAGATCGTCTGGCACAAAGGATTTCTCTGGTTCCATTTTCGCATTTCATGGCCGCCCTATCCTAAGGTGAATTCAAACATCTGATGGAAAAGAGTAAAATAATAATCTATAAATCAAATCATATATTCCCTGGTCGGATATGTTGTTCACATTTGGGGAGACTTACGTTATTTCGGCCTCTGAATTTCCGCAAACAGCTCTATCTCTACACAGTTAGAATGATTACCAGAAGTAAGTTCTGCAAAATTCTTCGACCTTCAGCTTCTACAGTTAAATATAATGTGAATATGCTAACTATATTATTAATTAAATAGATTACACACATTTATACATGAATTAGTCTCAAGATAGGAAATCTATCTTGGACGTACAATAAGTTGATTGAGGGAACATCTCAACCTCACACCAAACAAGGAAACTAGTTTTAGCTAATTCCTATTGAATAGGAACAAACTCTATAAATAGAGAGTCACAACTGGACAAGTAGGAATTACACATTCTAACACACCCCCTTAATGACTACTTGTCTCGATATCACTTCACAAAATCTAGTTGTGGTCAAACATAACAAAAAAGAATATGTCGACGTCCATATAAAGGAGCAACCATCCGCCAGAATGCATGGGTACCAACCGCTGCAACCGCTGGTCTTGTAGGATGTCCTTCATATACATGGTTCTGTCAACCATTATCACTGCATACATGTACCTGTATCCACATATCCCCTTCCAACGTGGGTTTTATCGGATGACCCGTAACCATGCTCTTCCTTCATTGGGGTTTTATCGGATGACCTATAACCATGCTTTTCCTTCAGTGGAAAACACTGACATAAACCTATTTCGCTTCACTATTATACGTGGTTTTTAGCTGACCACAAACTGACACTGCAAAATGGTTTTTGGCTAACCATGAACCTGTAGTTACAAAGTGGTTTTGAGATTACCACGAACTTTTACAGGGATACACATGCCTTTATAAGGCTTACACACTCCATATCTTGGAATTACCAGGTACATAAAATGACCACTACAAAACCATCCTAGACTTGCTTACCATGCAACTGAGTGACTCATTATACAACATGCTATTGAGTCTATTCCAAGAAACTCATAAAAAATTCACACAAACTAGATTGATCTCCATCTTAGTAATTTATATTGGATTTTCATATTCATACAATTGTGATTTGCTAGAGTAGCCAATTCTAACAACATCACCACCCATTGAGTTGGCTAAACTCAATAATTTTGTTTATGAATAATCCAAAAAATACTTACCATACATACTAGCGATTTTCACACATTTGTAATATAGAAATGCCGATGAGAAAAACAACGCACAACCTTCAATGCAACATGGGGGGCGCATTCTCAGATTCCAGATTCAAAAGATGAAACATGCGGTCTCTTTGGATCTCCTTGTTCTCAAACATCGTTCCAATCAATCGTTTCACATAAAAAACTGTTGTCTCTAGGGCAAACGATACGAGAAACTTATGCTGCAGCAGTTCCCACTGCATGGCGTTTCCTGGCCTCTTCAATGATGGACAACTTGACACCCTTGCCCTTGGGTAAGGAAACCCACGGCTTTGTGCCCTTTCCAATTGTGAACACATTAGCCTGCCGGGTCGCAAATTCCTGCCCAGCAGCGTCTTGCATGTGAATAATCTCAAAGCTACCCTTGTGCTTTTCTCTGTGCTTGATGACTCCAACACGACCTCTATTGCGGCCTCTAGTAACCATTACAACATCACTCAACTCCTCTGTGCTAATATGGATCCGACCATGGAGCACAAATTACCACGAAACTCATAAAAACCTCACAATCTCGATCCTCGCAATCCAAAAACATTCGACTGATTGGCATGCTCCTCTGTGCATTTCAGAGCGTTCCTTCCTCACGGGAAGCACCGATCCTCTATCTCCAGAAGAGCAGATTTGCTGCTATACCTTGACAACCGCCCCACAAAACTCGAGAACCGATTTGATCCTCACGGATCGGTTTTCTCCAGGCTCAGATCCGCTCAGAAGATCGCTCCACGTTGTTCTACGCAGCGATCCAGCGTCTGGAGGGGTCACTAACAAGAATCCTGCACAAGACTTTGGCGCAAGAATTGACACCAACACTGTTGCCCTCACGCATAGGCACGAACAACACACTCCATATCCATGACACCACCATGCATTAAGTGTTGCCTTCTACGCAAACTCCAAGACTGGCAGATAGTTGCCTTCTCCTATACAAACTCCACACTTGCGTTGCGCAGGAAAACTCCGAGACAGAATCCTCTGCTCAACTTACAAAAATCAAACTCAGATCATGACATAACTCCTCTGCTGTACGGGGTCAAGAGATTCTCTCTCCCTTAGACTCGAGGCACCAATGCAGCAATCCGAAAATAGTGGACTCGTCCAGCCACCAGGAAACCCTCTCTGCAAACACTTGTTGTATCCGATCGAATTCAATATGTGGACAAATCCACTCTTCAATTGCAAGCTGATCCACACACTGACAACAATCTGCCAGGAAATCGACAAAAACAAATGAAATATATACTCTTGTTTCCCTCAGCCCAGGAGGGCCGAGGTCTACCCTTAGCTCTGATACCAAAATATAATGTGAATATGCAAACTATATTATTAATTAAATAGATTACACACATTTATACATGAATTAGTCTCAAGATAGGAAATCTATCTTGGACGTACAATAAGTTGATTGAGGGAATATCTCAACCTCACACCAAACAAGGAAACTAGTTTTAGCTAATTCCTATTGAATAGGAACAAACTCTATAAATAGAGAGTCACAACTGGACAAGTAGGAATTACACATTCTAATTACAAGCTATGTCTTTTGGTGATAATCCCCTCTTTCTTATCTCCATTTCATGTTGTTTTCTTTAGTAGTGAGAGTTGTCTATTTGGCTCTGGTTTCTGGCGTAAACCATGAGATGGGAGATCGTCTGGCACAAAGGATTTCTCTGGTTCCATTTTCGCATTTCATGGCCGCCTTATCCTAAGGTGAATTCAAACATCTGATGGAAAAGAGTAAAATAATAATCTATAAATCAAATCATATATTCCCTGGTCGGATATGTTGTTCACATTTGGGGAGACTTCCGTTATTTCGGCCTCTGAATTTCCACAAGCAGCTCTATCTCTACACAGTTAGAATGATTACCAGAAGTAAGTTCTGCAAAATTCTTCGACCTTCAGCTTCTACAGTTAAGGTTCTTATTGTTCGAGCTCTCTATGGTTCCTACTTCTCTAATTTTAATGAAGAAATTTCCATTATGCATGTCGTCTAAGTATAGTGTGTTGCACCTTAAGGTTTGTCGTTGGGTAGAAACCCTTACCTCAAACCCAGGCGTTCACACCCGGGGTTTTTCGGCACAACGCTTTGTGAGTACTGCGCTTACTATGCTTACCAGTCAGGTGCTCCTGGTTCCACAGGGATATTCATAGCTCTAATCTTTATAGGTAAAATATTTAATTTTAATTATTGTCTTCCGATGAATTTATTCAGGAGATGCTTAATTTTAATTCTCCTCTACTTGTTGTGGGAGTAATTGGGGTTTTCCCATAACCCCTTATAGTTTTTTTTCCAAGATAGTTTTATTTTTATCTTTATTTTTTCCCTCTCAGCATTATACTCGCAATTGCAAAGTAGAATTCTTTCTTCGATCTGTTTTTTTGTTCTTTCTAAAACTGCTCAATACTATGAAGCCAGGAGAGCATAACTTATTGTATATTTTTCCCAATACTTGAATGAGTTCACATGAATTTAGGTTATGCATCCGTTGTGTACCAATTTTTTTGTTTACAACTTCACAATTTGACTCCTAGTTCCATGTGCATGAACATCGCAAGTCAGTTATATAAGTCCTGCTTATTTTTAAATCTGCCATTCCTGGATTCACTTACACCTAATTGGTGGATATACAATTGTATGTTAGCACTTTTCCTAATTGGTGGATATACAATTGTATGTTATCTTCTCCTGTCACATAAAGTACAATATTCCATTCTCTAGAATATAGTTTTTATATGGGGTTTAAAATGAAATGATTTCTTGATTCCTATTATAATTATTTATATGGTACTACCCCTTGCTAGTAGTTTTCATGGTCATTGCTAGTAGTTTTTATCATTGTTCATCACTATGTTACTTTTCTTTCATCTTAAGAACCATCTGTAAATAGAAATTATTCACTGGTTTACTGCTACCCCCTTTATTTCAGGCTTGTACGTACTTATAACCTTCCCTAGGCAACCATTTCACCCCTAAGCGATTCTACAAAAATATGGATTATTCTGCTATGATTTAGATCTGCTGATCCATGTTACATTTGGATTATTTTAACGAACACTTTCCTTATTCGTAATTATAATTTGATGATTTCACTAGTATAACCTATGTACGTTTAATAGCTTCTTTTACAATATGATACTATGATTACACAACATTAACACTTTTATATGTAGACTTTTATAAAATGGTTTTCTCTTTTCTTTCATATTCTTTATTTTTAATCCTAGAGTCAACCTTTAAGAATTTAGTTATATGAGCCTTACCAAAATAATAGTTTCAACGACACCATTACTCAATTTTCCTCGTATTGTAAGAATAACGATGAATCCTATTTTTCACCCCATTGACTACTTCTTCAATGTAGAAGCCCAAAGGATAACAATATTACACAAAATTAACACTTTTATATGTAAGCCTTTATAAAATGGTTTTCTCTTTTCTTTCATATACTTTATTTTTAATCCTAGAGTCAATATTTAAGAACTTAGTTATATGAGCCTTACCAAAATAATAGTTTCAACGACACCATTACCCAAATTTCCTCGAATTGTAAGAATAACGGTGAATCCTATTTTTCACCCCCACTGACTACTTCTTCACTGTAGAAGCCCAAAGGATAACAATTCAATATTTACAAAATCTTTGCTAACCCCAACACATTTATATATACGAAAGAAAATCCAACATGAAGCATCATCAACTCGTAAATAATTCAATAATTCTAACCAACAAATGTATCTCACTAAAAAAATAAGTTGCAGTAAACTTTAATAAAATCACCAGTAGGGTACTTGGAAATTCATACATGCTCTCCACCCATTCAAGCACTGTGTTCTCCAGCAGTTCACCTAGTGAGCTGAGAACTTTTTTCCCGGCATCGACTACCGTACCTTCATAATAAATTTTCCATTAGCGACATTTCGCTTTTTTGGAACATTTTATCCACATGCCTAGGCTTTTCCATAAATCTAGCTTTCCTCTTTGCTTTCAGACTTTTCTAAGCTCAATATATTTCCCCAACTAAGCAACTTAATGGATCTTTCTCTCTTATTCATTAATCTTATCTAAAATTCTTATCATGAAATAATTATCCAATCTCATTCCCTAATGAGATTTTTATTTGGCAAGAGTTTCAATTCTAAGTGTCTCATTTCCAAGCACCTGCTCCTTTAATTATCTATTCATTAATATCTATTAACATAATTCCGTAATTTTCAAGGGCTTTCTGCCATTCTATCCACAGTGAAGTATTCAAACCAAAATAATATTATAGTGACAGACGGATATTACATTCATATTTAATCGCACAAGTGGGGGAAATTAGACGTATTTTGAATTGATAAACATGATTGTTGTGGAAATGTCTGTAAGAGTTATTTCTTGTAGTGAACGCTGCATATTTTTTTCACCAAGTGTCAAACAAATCATGTTTCAAAGATTCGAGGGAGAGATTGCTTTAAAAATTCAAGTTTTTGCCTACCTTTAGGACGGGTCAGTTCTTATGGAGTCATAAAGCACGTAAATAGTGATTGTACGTCGGCTAGCAAAAATAAATGTATACCAAACTGGAGCAATCAAAGCTACAGGCAGAATGTTGAGATTTGGATTTGAAAAGCCTTTGAACAATGTAAGTTTTCAAAATATGTTGAGATTTGGATTTGAAAAGCCTTCGGGCTATATAAGTTTTCAATTAATTTCTAGAAAGGACAAATTCTAGTCTTTTAGTTGTAGACCCAAGATATTTTTGATTGTTTTCATAAAATTAGAAAATGTGGAGAATCTGAATCTCAGTGTAAGTTAAACGAGCTTCATCTTCAAACATGCTTTGTTTTCATCATAACTATCCTCAACACGTTTGAACCACGACAACCACAACCACAACAAACATTTTAATTATGTTTTGGAGCATTGGGAGTAGGATTTAGTGCATTTTCAAAAAGAGGATAGTTATGGGAAGTAAGAAGGCGGCTATGGGAAATTATTTCTTTGGTAAATCGCTTCTCAAAGACTGTTATGCATGTGTCCTAGGAAAAATTCATCGCTTTTCAAGGTTTTGTTTTTTCCATGTCTTTAGAGTTGGTTTATCCATGTGGTTTGGATAGTGTTCCAACTACATTGCTCTTCCTTTAAGAGGGTTGTAGTTAGAACATTGTCTTTAGAGTTAGTTTATCTGTGTGGTTTGGATAGTGTTCCAACTACATTGCTCTTCCTTTAGGAGGGTTGTAGTTAGAACATTGTACAATAGTGCTAAGTATAATAAAAAATTCCATCATTTAGTGGTCTATACAATAGTGTTCAGGGTACATTAGTATTTATGGAGGAGAGAGATATGGTGCTCTAGCTGGGTACACTAGTGTTCTCTTTTTCATATACTATCACAAGTGCACAAATACAACCGCATGTTTCTTTTCATTTGGATAAGAAAATGATGAAAACTTTGTATTTTGTAGTGAAAAGGATAATTATGTATTGGAGTTAGACCTTGAGCCCTTCAATTCATCCTTTCCTTACCCAACACGACCATCTCCTATTAGTAATGGAGTTCAATTTTTGAACTGACATTTTTCTTCAAGATTATTTCATAATAAAGAAAGCACACAACTATTGTTGGATTTCCTTCGAGCACACAAATACCACAACCATGTCATTTTTATTTCCTTGGTTAATATATTGCATCATTTTGTTTGATAGTTAATTCATTATTATTCTATGCATAATAGATCTCTATCAAAGCACACAAATACCACAACCATGTCATTTTTATTTCCTTGGTTAATATATTGCATCATTTTGTTTGATAGTTAATTCATTATTATTTTATGCATAATAAATCTCTATCAAATAGCAGAGAAGGATGGCCTAGTTGTTTTAGAGATATATAATATGAATTGATTAAAAATTCAAAGGGCTATTTCAATTTTCATCTTTCCATTTCTCTTATTTAGAGAAAACTATATATTCAAATAAAAACTCGAGTCAAATCAAACTAAAATAGATGATCTTAATTATGAATATGCTTCTCTCTACACTACCTTGCAATGACGTTATTTTTCTGAATTATACTTGAATTTCATCGACAATAACCTGGATTTATATATTGCTTTGAGCATCAAATTGAAATCATGGTAAACATACAAATATCCCATTAAATATGACCTAAAGATTTTTCAAAGAATATCACCTTTAGCCTAGGAATGTGCCAGAGTAATTTCTGAGGTGTGAAGTTTTATTAAAGACATTGTTTGTTTGTTTTGGTTAGAAAAGGGTTTTATCTTTCTTTTATGCGACTTTCAATTTATCATATGTATCATGTTGAGAAATGGGAAAGAATAATGTGTGACATTTATCTTGCAGAAATTGATGTTGAATGAAAGGATACAGAGTTTAACCAAGCTACAATCCGTTTTGGTAAAGGCAAAGGGACATCTTAAAAAGCTACTTAAGAATACATCATATACAGAGTTTGAACATAAGTAATATACAATTTTTTTCTTTTGCAAATATATTATTTTTTCTATCCAAGATATCACAAGAAGAAAATATTGATATTGTAGAAATTGTTAGAGGACCTCATTGAGGTTGATCTTTTTGATGTCCTACTCGATTGATAATTTCTTATGACAGGAAGGCTTTAAATACGAATTAATATGTTCTTGAAACATTTTAGATTCAAAATTTATAGATATAAACGATAAAAACAAATGCCAATGCCTTCATTTGATTGCTATTTGACTCTGGTGTGGGTAAGTTATAGGAAATGTGATTGGAAAAAGGATAGGGAGACAATGTAGATCACGTCTTGGATATGATTCATTTGTTGTTGGAAATCCTTAAGGCACTTGAGCCATCGACTTTGGAAATGTTTCTAATATGTATTCCTATGGTTTTAATGTTTTGATTCCTTCACCTCATGGTTATTTTGGGCAAGAAAATGTTTTAAGAGTCACTGATAAGGCATCGATGAACAGGTAAAACAATTTTTTTATAATTGCAATAGCCATTCCATGATATTCGCTTTTTATTGTTTGATTGTATTTTGAAAGTTTATTTTGATTTTTCTTTGTATTTTAAATATGAAATTGAAATTACTTGGTATCGTGTTCATTTAAACAACAACCAAAGCTTGAAGATGAAATTAATATTACATGATATTGATTAAAATCCTTTTAACTGTTTTGTGTTCAAATATTTTCAGAGTATTAGAAAAATTTACTTTCATGTTGTTGTTTGAGCACATGTTGTTTATATACTTGACCAAGTTCATGCGTTAGAGAACAAAATGTTATTGCGCCGAGAGGCACATTCTACAGCCCAGTAAGACCTCGATGTGTAAGTATGTCGGAAGCAAAAAAAAAATGTCGGCTTGAACAACAACTTACATAAACATATAAATGAACAATTAAAAATTTATTAAAAATAAATTTAAACGATATAAACTTAAAATATGAAGAGTTTACTAACACTCAAAAAAGAGATATGGTAAATAAATAATATATGGTAAATACGTAAAAATATAAATAAACCATAGGTATGGTAAATAAATAAAACCTCTTTTTATATTACTCAGGAGGTATGGTAAATAAATAAAAATATAAATAAACTGGAGGTATGGTAAATAAATAAAACCGATTTTTATATTTACTCAATAAACCACTTTATATTTACAAAAACTCAAAAATAGATTTTATTTAGGTGAAGCCTATGGGACAAATTATTATTAATACCATGGGCCAAATACCATGGGACAAATTATTAATAATACCATGGGAAAATAGCATGGTCCAAATAATATATTTATAAAATAGGTATGGTAAATAAGTAAATATAAAAGAGGTATAAAGAGGTAAGGTAAATAAATAAAAATATATCAAATACGATTAGAAATAGATCTAATTATATATTAAGTATAAGGGTCAAATACCATGGACCAAATTATTAATACCATGCCAAAAAAAACATTATTAACCCTAACATTAATATTAAAATATTAATATGTTTATATTAATACAATATTAAATTTATTATATTGTAATATACATTAATATATCATGACATATGATAGAGGTGGAGAAATAGGGGGAGTGACAAGGGAGATATGGAGATAAATTGAAGGAGAAGGGAGAAGAGGAATGAAGAGAGAGAGAGTGAGAAGGGTAAGAGAGGGAAAGGGAGACATAAAGATGGAGGTGGGAGAGAGATAAGGAGAGAGGATTGGAGGGTAAATAGTGAGAGAGAGAGAAATAAGGGGGAAGGGAGAGGGAGGTAGGAGAGAAAGGGAGAGAGAGAAAGGATGAGAGGAGGAGGAGGAGGAGAGAAGGAGGGATAGAGAGATGGAGCTGGAGGCGGAGCGAGGAAAGGAAGAAGAAATACATAGAGAGGGAGTGACAAGGGAGAGATGGAGAGAGAGTGTGTATGCTTATGGGTGGGATAAAGATACATAGGAGTGATGGAGACAAGGGGGGAGAGAAGGATAAAGGGATAGAAATAGTAAGATAGTTGGAGAGTGAGATAGAGTGATGGGGGAAGAGAGAGGATTGGAGGACAGAGAGAGAGAGAAAGAAAGAGAGCTGGGGGGTCAAATAGAAGGAGGTGAGAGAGGAATGATGAGAGAGAGGAAGAGAGTGATGGGGGAAGAGAGGATTGTAGGAGAGAGAGAGAGAGAGAGAGAGAGAGAGAGAGATGGGGGAAGATAAAGGGAGGTAGGAGATAAAGGGAGAGAGAGGAAGGAAAAGAGAGGGGACTTGAAAGAGAGGAGGAGAGAGGGGAGGAGAGATGGAGGGATAGAAATATGGATTTGGAGGGGGAGAGAGGGAGGGATTGAGAGATGGAGAGAGAGAGATGGGGAAAGAGAAAGGGAGGTAGGAGAGAAAGGGAGAGAGAGGAAGGAAAGGAGAGGGGACTTGAAAGAGAGGAGGAGAGAGGGAGGAATAGAAATATGGATTTGGAGGGGGAGAGAGGGAGGGATTGAGAGATGGAGCTGGATGAGGAGAGAGGGAGGTAAGAATAAATACATAAAGAGTGAGTAGTGGAGAGAGGGGGGGAGTGACAAGGGAGAGATGAAGAGGGGGTGTGTATGTTTTGGGGTGAGATAAAGAGAGAGTGTGTATGCTTATGGGTGGATACATAGGAGTGATGGAGACAAGGGAGGAGAGAAGGAGAAAGGAAGCATGACGGAGACAAGGGGGGAGAGAAGGATAAAGGGATAGAAATAGTAAGATATTTGGAGAGTGAGATAAAGTGATGGGGGAAGAGAGAGGATTGGAGGACAGAGAGAGAGAGAAAGAAATATAGATGAGGAGTCAAATAGAAGGAGGTGAGAGAGGAATGATGAGAGATAGGAAGAGAGTGATGGGGGAAGAGAGGATTGTCGGAGAGAGAGAGAGAGAGAGAGAGAAAGAGAGAGAGAGAGAGAGAGGTAGAGATGGGGGAAGATAAAGGGAGGTAGGAGATAAAGGGAGAGAGAGGAAGGAAAAGAGAGGGGACTTGAAAGAGAGGAGGAGAGAGGGGAGGAGAGAGGGAGGGATATAAATATGGATTTGGAGAGGGAGAGAGAGGGAGGGATTGAGAGATGGAGAGAGAGAGAGATGGGGGAAGAGAAAGGGAGGTAGGAGAGAAAGGGAGAGAGAGGAAGGAAAGGAGAGGGGACTTGAAAGAGAGGAGGAGAGAGGGGAGGAGAGAGGGAGGGATATAAATATGGATTTGGAGGGGGAGAGAGGGAGGGATTGAGAGATGGAGCTGGATGAGGAGAGAGGGAGGGAAGAATAAATACATAGAGAGTGAGTAGTGGAGAGAGAGAGGGAGTGACAAGGGAGAGATGAAGAGGGAGTGTGTATGTTTTGGGGTGAGATAAAGAGACAAATAAGGAGATATGGAGAGAAGGAGAGAGAGAGGCATATGGTAACAAAGTTGGAAGGTGAAGAGAGAGAGAGAGAGGGAGGCAGAGAGAAAGGAAGAGAGAGAGTGAAGAAAGGTAGGGAAAGAGATATGAAGATGGAGATGGAGAGAGGGGGAGGTAAGAATAAAGACATAGAGGGTGAAAGGTGGAGAGAGAGAGAGAGGGAGTGATAAAGAAGATGGAGAGAGAGGAAGAAAGGGGAGCATGAAGGAAGAGAGATAGAAGCGAGAGAGAGAGAGAGAGGGAGAGAGAGAGAGAGAGGAGGAGGAGGAGGAGGGAGTGATAGATAGATAGATAGATTGGAGAAAGAGAGTTTATGTTTTGGAGTTGATATAGAGAGATAGAGTGAGATATAGATATAGATGTAAGGTGAAGAGAAAAAAAGATAGATGGAGAGAACGAGGGGGGGACAAGGAAATTGATAGATATGGAGTGAGAGAGAGTGTGTGTATGGTGGGGTGAGATAAAGAGAAAAATAAGGAGATATGGATGGATATATAGATATATATGGGGAAGATAAGGAAGAAGGTTTCTTGCAGTAGATGCATTGATTTCAGTGTAGATGGTGATTTATAATCCTATTTTATTTCTTGCACTAGATTAATTGATTTTGGTGATGTTGATTTCTAATGATATTTGATTACTTACACTAGATGGATTGATTTTAATGTAGATTATTTATAATCATATTTGATTGCTTGCACTAAATGCATCAATTTTAGAGTAGATGATGATTTCTAATCCTATTTGATTGATTTCACTAAATGCATTAATTTTAATGTAGATTTTGATTTTTGGTTATATTTTATTTCTTTCACTAGATGAATTGATTTCAATGTAGATTATTTTTAATCCTATTTGATTGCTTGCACTGAATGGATTGATTTCAATGTAGATGGTGATTTCTAATCCTATTTGATTTCTATTGCTAAATGCCTTGATTTCAGTGTAGATGGTGATTTCTAATCTTATTTGATTGCTTGCACTAGATGCATTAATTTCAATGTAGATGTCGATTTATAATTATATTTGATTTCTTGCACTAAATGCATTGATTTAAATGTAGATGATTTATAATCCTATTTGATTCCTTGCACTAAATGCATTTATTTCAGTGTAGATGGTGATTTCTAATCCTATTTGATTGCATGCACTAGATGCATTGATTTTAGTGTAGATTTTGGCTTTAAATACTATTTTCCTACTTGCACTAGACACATTTATTTGAGTGTAGATGTTGATTTCTAATCATATTTCATTACTTGCATTATATGCATTGATTTTAGTGTAGATGTTGTTTTTTATTATTATTTGATTTCTTGCATTAGTTGCATTGATTTCAGTGTATATGTTGATTTCTAATTTGATGTATGATGGTACATTAATTTTAAAGTCATTGTATAAATAGTGTGTGTGTGCAATGATTTTAGTGTAAGCACAAAAAATTATTGACAATGTACATTGATTTTTGTGTTATAGTAATTCAACCTATTAATATTGGAGAGCAAGAGAGACAAGGTGTGATGTTTACTACAATAGATCGAGCTAAATATTTAAATGGTTTACGATTCCAACTGTCCTTTTTAAATAATCAATATGAAAATATAACAAAACTAACATGGGTGAAGATAAGAATAGTAGAAGAAAATAGTTTTAAATCGATCACAATGAAGACTTCGTAATTGACTACATTATTATTATTCACAGTTTCTATCATTCAATATTATTACATTGTCACTTTGTGTTCAAAATTTTATTTCATCATTAAATTTATTTTACAATATTTATCATCTCAACAAACTGAGGTAACTAATCAAATTTAAAATTAAAATGACTCGATGAATCTCAGACATATTTAACTTTCCTTGGTCGCACACGACTGAAACCAGCCTAGATCCATCTTAACACCGGATCTATCAAGCGCCGAGAGGGATCAAATCTCTCGAGGTGAAAACCTTTCCTCACGTTTTGCACTCAAAAAAGAGGTTTTCACCTCGAGAGATTTTATCCCTCTCGACGCTTGATAGATCCGGAGTTAAGATGGATCTAGGTTCGTATTATAATTCCATGCCAAGTGTTGTTTTTCTATTTTTCCCTGGTTCATTTTTTTGTAATTACAAGCTATGTCTTTCGGTGATAATCCCCTCTTTCTTATCTCCATTTCATGTTGTTTTCTTTAGTAGTGAGAGTTGTCTATTTGGCTCTGGTTTCTGGCGTAAACCATGAGATGGGAGATCGTCTGGCACAAAGGATTTCTCTGGTTCCATTTTCGCATTTCATGGCCGCCCTATCCTAAGGTGAATTCAAACATCTGATGGAAAAGAGTAAAATAATCATCTATAAATCAAATCATATATTCACTGGTCGGATATGTTGTTCACATTTGGGGAGACTTCCGTTATTTCGGCCTCTGAATTTCCGACAGCAGCTCTATCTCTACACAGTTAGAATGATTACCAGAAGTAAGTTCTGCAAAATTCTTCGACCTTTAGCTTCTACAGTTAAGGTTCCTATTGTTCGAGCTCTCTATGGTTCCTACTTCTCTAATTTTAATGAAGAAATTTCCATTATTTATGTCGTCTAAGTATAGTGTCGAAGCTGCACCTTCTGGGTTTTATCGTTAAGTAGAACCCCTACCTCAAATATCCTTCGGCGTTCTTACCAGGGTTTTTCCGGCACAACCCCTTTGTGAGTACTCTGCTTACTATGCTTACCAGTCAGGTGCTCCTGGTTCCACAGGGATATTCATAGCTCTAATCTTTATAGGTAAAATATTTAATTTTAATTATTGTCTTCCGATGAATTTATTCAGGAGATGCTTAATGTTAATTCTCCTCTACTTGTTGTGGGAGTAATTGGGGTTTTCCCATAACCCCTTATAGTTTTTTTTCCAAGATAATTTTATTTTTATCTTTATTTTTTCCCTCTCAGCATTATACTCGCAATTGCAGAGTAGAATTATTTCTTCGATCTGTTTTTTTTTTTCTTTCTAAAACTGCTCAATACTATGAAGCCAGGAGAGCATAACTTATTGTATATTTTTCCCAATACTTGAATGAGTTCACATGAATTTAGGTTATGCATCCGTTGTGTACCAATTTTTTTTGTTTACAACTTCACAATTTGACTCCTAGTTCCATGTGCATGAACATCGCAAGTCAGTTATATAAGTCCTGCTTATTTTTAAATCTGCCATTCCTGGATTCACTTACACCTAATTGGTGGATATACAATTGTATTTTAGCACTTTTCCTAATTGGTGGATACACAATTGTATGTTATCTTCTCCTGTCACATAAAGTACAATATTCCATTCTCTAGAATATAGTTTTTATATGGGGTTTAAAATGAAATGATTTCTTGATTCCTATTATAATTATTTATATGGTACTACCCCTTGCTAGTAGTTTTCATGGTCATTGCAAATTTAAAATTAACTCTAATCATCTCATTTTTATCATTGTTCATCACTATGTTACTTTTCTTTCATCTTAAGAACCATCTGTAAATAGAAATTATTTACTGGTTTACTGCTACCCCCCCTTATTTCAGGCTTGTACGTACTTATAACCTTCCCTAGGCAACCATTTCACCCCTAAGCGATTCTACAAAAATATGGATTATTCTGCTATGATTTAGATCTGTTGCTCCATGTTACATTTGGATTATTTTAACGAACACTTTCCTTATTCGTAATTATAATTTGATGATTTCACTAGTATAACCTATGTACGTTTAATAGCTTCTTTTACAATATGATACTAAGATTACACAACATTAACACTTTCATATGTAAACTTTTATAAAATGGTTTTCTCTTTTCTTTCATATACTTTATTTTTAATCCTAGAGTCAACCTTTAAGAATTTAGAGATATGAGCCTTACCAAAATAATAGTTTCAACGACACCATTACTCAATTTTCCTTGTATTGTAAGAATAACGATGAATCCTATTTTTCACCCCCATTGACTTCTTCTTCAATGTGGAAGCCCAAAGGAAAACAATATTACACAACATTAGCACTTTTATATGTAAACCTCTATAAAATGGTTTTCTCTTTTCTTTCATATACTTTATTTTTAATCCTAGAGTCAATCTTTAAGAACTTAGTTATATGAGCCTTACCAAAATAATAGTTTCAACGACACCATTACCCAAATTTCCTCGGACTGTAAGAATAACGGTGAATCCTATTTTTCACCCCCACTGACTACTTCTGCACTGTAGAAGCCCAAAGGATAACAATTCAATATTTACAAAATCTTTGCTAACCCCAACACATTTATATATACGAAAAAAAATCCAACATGAAGCATCATCAACTCGTAAATAATTCAATAATTCTAACCAACAAATGTATCTCACTAAAAAATTAAGTTGCAGTAAACTTTAATAAAATCACCAGTGGGGTACTTGGAAATTCATACATGCTCTCCACCCATTCAAGCACTGTGTTCTCCAGCAGTTCACCTAGTGAGCTGAGAACGTTTTCCCCGGCATCGACTACCTTACCTTCATAATAAATTTTCCATTAGCGAAATTTCGCTTTTTTGGAACTTTTTATCCACATGCCTTGGCTTTTCCATAAATCTAGCTTTCCTCTTTGCTTTCAGACTTTTCTAAGCTTAATATATTTCCCCAACTAAGCAACTTAATGGATCTTTCTCTCTTATTCATTAATCTTATCTAAAATTCTTATCATGAAATAATTATCCAATCTCATTCCCTAATGATATTTTTATTTGGCAAGAGTTTCGATTCTAAGTGTCTCATTTCCAAGCAGCTACTCCTTTAATTATCTATTCATTAATATCTATTTACATAATTCCGTAATTTTCAAGGGCTTTCTACCATTCTATCCACAGTGAAGTATTCAAACCAAAATAATATTATAGTGACAGACGGATATTACATTCATATTTAATCGCACAAAATGGGGGAAATTAGACGTATTCTGAATTGATAAACATGATTTTTGTGGAAATGTTTGTAAGAGTTATTTCTTGTAGTGAACGCTGCATATTTTTTTCACCAAGTGTCAAACAAATCATGTTTCAAATATTCGAGGGAGAGATTGCTTTAAAAATTCAAGTTTTTGCCTACCTCTAGGACGGGTCAGTTCTTATGGAGTCATAAAGCACGTAAATAGTGATTGTACGTCGGCCAACAAAAATAAATGTATACCAAACTGGAGAAATCAAAGCTACAAGCAGAATGTTGAGATTTGGATTTGAAAAGCCTTTGAACTATGTAAGTTTTCAAAATATGTTGAGATTTGGATTTGAAAAGCCTTTGGGCTATATAAGTTTTCAATTAATTTCTAGAAAGGACAAATTCTAGTCTTTTAGCTGTAGACCCAAGATATTTTTGATTGTTTTCATAAAATTAGAAAATGTGGAGAATTTGAATCTCAGTGTAAGTTAAACGAGCTTCATCTTCAAACATGCTTTGTTTTCATCATAACTATCCTCAACACGTTTGAACCACGAAAACAAAAACTTCAACAAACATTTTAATTATGTTTTGGAGCTTTGGGAGTAGGATTTAGTGCATTTTCAAAAAGAGGATAGTTATGGGAAGTAAGAAGGCGGCTATGGGAAATTATTTCTTTGGTAAATCGCTTCTCAAATACTGTTATGCATGTGTCCTAGGAAAAATTCATCGCTTTTCAAGGTTTTGTTTTTTCCATGTCTTTAGAGTTGGTTTATCCATGTGGTTTGGATAGTGTTCCAACTACATTGCTCTTCCTTTAAGAGTGTTGTAGTTAGAACATTGTCTTTAGAGTTAGTTTATCTGTGTGGTTTGGATAGTGTTCCAACTGCATTGCTTTTACTTTAGGAGGGTTGTAGTTAGAACATTGTACAATAGTGTTAAGTATAATAAAAAATTCCATCATTTAGTGGTCTATACTATAGTGTTCAGGGTACATTAGTATTTATGGAGGAGAGAGACATGGTGCTCTAGCTGGGTACACTAGTGTTCTCTTTTTCATATACTATCACAAGTGCACAAATACAAACGCATGTTTCTTTTCATTTGGATAAGAAAATGATGACACCTTTGTATTTTGTAGTGAAAAGGATAATTATGTATTGGAGTTAGACCTTGAGCCCTTCAATTCATCCTTTCCTTACCCAACACGACCATCTCCTATTAGTAATGGAGTTCAATTTTTGAACTGACATTTTTCTTCAAGATTATTTCATGATAAAGAAAGCACACAACTATTGTTGGATTTCCTTCGAGCACACAAATACCACAACCATGTCATTTTTATTTCCTTGGTTAATATATTGCATCATTTTGTTTGATAGTTAATTCATTATTATTCTATGCATAATAGATCTCTATCAAAGCACACAAATACCACAACCATGTCATTTTTATTTCCTTGGTTAATATATTGCATCATTTTGTTTGATAGTTAATTCATTATTATTTTATGCATAATAAATCTCTATCAAATAGCAGAGAAGGATGGCCTAGCTGTTTTAGAGATATATAATATGAATTGATTAAAAATTCAAAGGGCTATTTCAATTTTCATCTTTCCATTTCATTTATTTAGAGAAAACTATATATTCAAATAAAAACTCGAGTCAAATCAAACTAAAATAGATGATCTTAATTATGAATATGCTTCTCTCTACACTACCTTGCAATGACGTTATTTTTCTGAATTATACTTGAATTTCATTGACAATAACCTGGATTTATATATTGGTTTGAGCACCAAATTGAAATCATGGTAAACATACAAATATTCCATTAAATATGACCTAAAGATTTTTCAAAGAATATCACCTTTAGCCTAGGAATGTGCCAGAGTAATTTCTGAGGTGTGAAGTTTTATTAAAGACATTGTTTGTTTGTTTTGGTTAGAAAAGGGTTTTATCTTTCTTTTATGCTACTTTCAATTTATCATATGTATCATGTTGAGAAATGGGAAAGAATAATGTGTGACATTTATCTTGCATAAATTGATGTTGAATGAAAGGATACAGAGTTTAACCAAGCTACAATCCGTTTTGGTAAAGGCAGAGGGACATCTTAAAAAGCTACTTAAGGATACATCATATACAGAGTTTGAACATAAGTAATATGCAATTTTTTTCTTTGCAAATATATTATTTTTTCTATCCAAGATATCACAAGAAGAAAATATTGATATTGTAGAAATTGTTAGAGGACCTCATTGAGGTTGATCTTTTTGATGTCCTATTCGATTGATAATTTATTATGACAGGAAGGCTTTAAATACGAATTAATATGTTCCTGAAACATTTTAGATTCAAAATTTATAGATATAAACGATAAAAACAAATGCCAATGCCTTCATTTGATTGCTATTTGACTCTGGTGTGGGTAAGTTATAGGAAATGTGATTGGAAAAAGGATAGGGAGACAATGTAGATCACGTCTTGGATATGATTCATTTGTTGTTGGAAATCCTCAAGGCACTTGAGCCATCGACTTTGGAAATGTTTCTAATATGTATTACTATGGTTTAATGTTTTGATTCCTTCACCTCATGGTTATTTTGGGCAAGAAAATGTTTTAAGAGTCACTGATAAGGCTTCGATGAACAGGTAAAACAATTTTTTTATAATTGCAATGGCCATTCCATGATATTCGCTTTTTATTGTTTGATTGTATTTTGAAAGTTTATTTTGATTTTTCTTTGTATTTTAAATATGAAATTGAAATTACTTGGTATCGTGTTCGTTTAAACAACAACCAAAGCTTGAAGATGAATTAATATTACATGATATTGATTAAAATCCTTTTAACTGTTTTGTGTTCAAATATTTTCAGAGTATTAGAAAAATTTACTTTCATGTTGTTGTTTGAGCACATGTTGTTTATATACTTGACCAAGTTCATGCGTTAGAGAACAAAATGTTATTGCGCCGAGAGGCGCATTCTACAGCCCAGTATGACCTCGATGTGTAAGTATGTCGGAAGCCAAAAAAAATGTCGGCTTGAACAACAACTTACATAAACATATAAATGAACAATTAAAAATTTATTAAAAATAAATTTAAACGATATAAACTTAAAATATGAAGAGTTTACTAACACTCAAAAAAGAGATATGGTAAATACGTAAAAATATAAATAAACCATAGGTATGGTAAATAAATAAAAACTCTTTTTATATTACTCAGGAGGTATGGTAAATAAATAAAAATATAAATAAACTAGAGGTATGGTAAATAAATAAAAACGATTTTTATATTTACTCAATAAACCACTTTATATTTACAAAAACTCAAAAATAGATTTTATTTAGGTGAAGCCTATGGGACAAATTATTATTAATACCATGGGCCAAATACCATGGGACAAATTATTAATAATACCATGGGAAAATAGCATGGTCCAAATAATATATTTATAAAATAGGTATGGTAAATAAGTAAATATAAAAGAGGTATAAAGAGGTAAGGTAAATAAATAAAAATATATCAAATACGATTAGAAATAGATCTAATTATATATTAAGTATAAGGGTCAAATACCATGGACCAAATTATTATTAATACCATGCCAAAAAAAACATTATTAACCCTAACATTAATATTAAAATATTAATATGTTTATATTAATAAAATATTAAATTTATTGTATTGTAATATATATTAATATATCATGACATATGATAGAGGTGGAGAAATAGGGGGAGTGACAAGGGAGATACGGAGATAAATTGAAGGAGAAGGGAGAAGAGGAATGAAGAGAGAGAGAGTGAGAAGAGTAAGAGAGTTAGAGAAGGGTAAGAGAGGGAGACGGAGACATAAAAATGGAGGTGGGAGAGAGATAAGGAGAGAGGATTGGAGGGTAAATAGTGAGAGAGCGAGAAATAAGGGGGAAGGGAGAGGGAGGTAGGAGAGAAAGGGAGAGAGAGAAGATGAGAGAGAGGAGGAGGAGGAGGAAGAGGAGGGATAGAGAGATGGAGGTACAGAGCGGGCGAGGAAAGGAAGAAAAATACATAGAGAGGGAGTGTCGAGGAGAGAGGGAGAGAGAGAGTGTGTATGTATGGGTGGGATAAAGGTATGGGGGGTGGAGACAAAGGAGAGAGAAGGAGAAAGGAGGGCGTGATGGAGACAAGGGGGATAGAAGGTGTATCACTTAGGTTTTCCTTGAAGTTGTGGAAAAGGAAAGTATACCCGAGGTAACCACAAACCAACCTTCGGATGCAGAATCTAGCCAATCTGCATCCAGAGAGGGCTCTCTCTTTATGATTTATCTTTGTTCTTAGAAGGTTTTAGGCTAGTTATAGATCCAAGATGTTTGTTTTGAAAAATGGTGGAATCCTTAAACTAAGGGCAAGGTTGAAAGTTTTCGGTCCATTGGGCTATGGAGTCAAAGGATGGCTTTACTGGATTTCTATTCTAAACACAAGATGGTTTTACAGGGCAAGATAGCTAGACAGAGAACAATCCTTAAAATTTAATGTGGATGGAATGATCTTGAAGGGATGAAAGGCAGCTAAGAATCTTTCACCATGTTCAAAAGAAAGAAATGAGATGATTACAAACAAAGAGCAATGAAGAATTCTTTATTATAGTAATCAATAATGTTTAAATTAGTAAAGCAAGAGCATTTAAGAATTCATGCTTATAACCAATTTAGAGGAAAACATTAAGAACAATCACATCTGAAATCAGAGTACAATTAAGTAAATTCTGATTCAATCCTTTATGTAAATTATTCATAAATGGACATAATGATATTATAAACTGATATAAAAAACTTAAGACAAAAGGTAGAAAGACTTATTGAACTGCAGTCCAACACATGAATCCTGCAAAAAGTCCTGAGCTTCAAATCGTCATCCAGTAAGCCACGAATAAATTTCTCCAAAATGATTTTATTCCGAAAATCTCAATGTTACAGTAAAGTAATAGAATCCACCCCAAATTCTTCCAAGAGTGGAGTATTTATACAAATTCTAAACTAAAATATCTTGAAACAAATATCAAAATTGGTTCACAAATCTCTCCAACTATTTTACATAAATAGAACTTAATTAAAGGACACTAAAACTAATGCATCTATTTGGCACTATTTTGTATGGATAGGTGATTACAAAGAGGAGAATTCGAATTTGATCCAACTTTTAGTTGATGATGAGGCATCCAAGTCACTAACTGCTTCCTTTCTTTGTGCATTCTGCTCCAACAATTCTGCAAAATTGGGGTCCAATGATATCTTTGTATTTCTCAATACGCAATAGATATTTAAAAAGTTAAAGAGGTTATTGTAGATAAATATTTTGGTGAGATAAACCTCTTTCAGTTTCCCTAAATTCCTCTCCAGCTATGCATAATAGTCTCTGTAAAAAATATGTGTAAAACAGAGTTTTACAGAGTCTGAAAAATGGCCTGTAAAGATGCGCATGTATCTCTCATTATAAAACCACTGTGAAAAAAATGAGATATGGTTTTGTAGATGGGTCTCTTAGGAACAAAAACCTCCTTCAGTTTTGTATGAAGTATTTTGGATTGGCCACAATACTCTCTGTAAAATGATGACTTAAACTGGAATTTTCTGCAAAAAGTGCTTTCCAACATTGTTTAATATTTCCAAAACCATAATGGCTGTTAGAAAAGTGAGAGAGGTTTTTGTAAATGGCCCTCTTAAGAACATAAACCTCCTTCATTTTTTCAAAATTCATCTTTTATTGGTCACAATATTTTCTGCAAAACAATGACTAAAACATGCAATTTCTGCAAAAATGTTCCTTCTTGTTATGTTTTTTCATCTTTTTACTTTCTTGCTCTTTTGACTGTTTTACTTTCACTTTAGACAAAATTCACTATTGGTGAAAGTATTCTCATCTCTTTTTACCATTTTACTGCCTTCTGTATTTACTTTTACTGTTTACCTTTGACTGCTCTGTAACTTCATTTTAACTTTCACTGACTTTTACCTCATACACTTTAACCACTGATACTCTTTAGTTGTTATGCTTTCTAACCTCTGTTTGAATAGATTTGATAACAATATTGGAGTAAACAAATCTTATGACTAGTATTAAGACTGTTTATCCAAGGATGTGATCTTCTGATCACCTCTTCAGGGGACAACCGAGTAGATTTTTCAAGCAATTCCCCAATGGACAAGGGAGTGAGGTTTTGACCAGGTTCAAAATGTAGCATTGTATTGATGGCCTGAGAAGTGATAGGGAACAGAACACTCTGGTCAGGGGACATTACTGCTCTTTGAGTTGGATCATAGTTAGAATGGCAATAGTGGATGATTTCTGGGAAAGAAATGACTGAGGGGATGAGATATCTCGGGAGATTGGATTCCCATAATCCAATGACATCCAATCCCTTCGAATAATCATCTCTGCAGCGAAAATAACTCAGAAGGGGGCTTTCATCAAAATGCAAGTCTTTAATCTGAAAATCTTTATCTACTAAAGGCAAATATTCCAACTCTCGGTGGGGGGCATTCAATGGAGTCACATTCAGGGCTGCCGGGGCTTCCATTTTGGTTCTTGTGGATTCAAAACGGAAGTTTCTGGGTTTTCTTCACAGGCCGGGCGCGATTTCAATTTTAATGAGGGAAATTGGCACAATTGCAGTTTCGGGGGAACAATTCACAGTTTTAAACCTCAGAGAATGATCTCAGTGATAAGATTTAATCACTAATCCAGTGGAAAACAAGGAAAACAGACTTTCTTTTAAAGTTTGAAGCGCTATAGGATAAATACCTGTTCTTGGAGGAAAGCTAGCTTTTAACAGGTATCAGATGGTAGAAGGAGGATGCTTGAATACAGGTCTGGCGGAATTCTGGAGCGAAATCGAATTGAACAGTGGATTTCAGTGGAATTTTGAAATTCTTAGCGGAAAGCGCAGTCGCGTTCAAATGATGAAAATGACATAAAAACACATGAATTTGTTTTATTTCCAAATTCAAAAGGGGGGTTTTTAGTTTTTCGAGGAGTGACGTCACTTTGGTACGGGCTGACGTGGGGCAGGGGGGCCGGGCGGTAAGCGGTTAGTTCCCGCACCGCTTATGGACAAAGGTGGTATTAGATGAGCGGGCAGCGATTCCATTAGAGTATCGACACGTGGACGGGTGACTAGTCAAATACCACCAATCCCCCGCGCGTTAAAACTCTGACAAAGGATGGGTAGCAGAATTGTCGAGGAGCGTTGATCTTTGGAAGAGCGATCGGACGGTTGCAATGACGGGGAGATCATGGGAAGTTAAATGGTGCAGGCCCAATATATTTATTGTTAACTAATCACCCCGGGCGGGAGTTGATTGGTGGAGGTAAGGTTATTAATTAGTTCTGATAACTAATTAATCCCGTAATTATAATGGAGAAAGGAGTCGTGGCGGGGTTTTGTTGGGCGCGGGTATTAAAGTTAAAGTGTCGGGTGGGATGCCAGGTGGATGAGCCACGTTGGCATGGGATTTTTCCAAAGTTTGGTTTAAAAATTAAAACTTCGGGTTTGATCCTTTTTGTATTAAACATATAGAATTACATGTTTAAACGTTATTTCGATATTTCTATTTATATGGTAGTAAATAAACATTATTTAATTACCATAGGGGCGGGACTATGCTATAAGGATATATTTAACCAAAGGGCTTGTATAGCGGGTTTTTAATGAATATTTGGGAAGTAAATACTTTGGTTAAAACATAATAGAGGGGTTTTTGGGATATTAATTTAAAAGGAATTATATACTTAGGATAAGGCATTTTCACTAGGGATTTAGTAACTAGAGTTAAACATTAATATGACAAAGGGACAAGGGAACTCAAAACACTTTTCTCATCTAAGAAAGTGACAATTTCTGAAGTAAATTGCAATATCTCATCTTCAACACTTAAACTTAGAATAGTAAGTGATTTTGAGGGATTATCGTGGAACTTTACATGATTTTCCTAAGTAAAATAGGATTTTACTTAGGAAAAGGTAAAAAGTGAATGATTATTATGACAAATGATCTCAAGTACTTAGGTCTTTTTGATCATTAGGCCGAGGGTCCGGTCCCTCCAAAAGTCAAGGAAATGCCTTGAGCCCTTCTAATCTTCAAATACCTTAGTACTTTGGGGAAATTAGTAAAACTTTAAGAGGAAAGTGATGTGGGAAGTTAATGATTTTGACTTTACTTGCTGTGATTTTTCAGTGTATTTCCTGTTTCAGTACTTGTGATGAAAGTAAAGGATTAAACACATTCAGCAGCATCATTCATCAGATAAAACTCAGCAACACCATCTACCTACCCTATCTACTACTACCACTTTCTCTTCTTTATTAGGGTGCATTTAGACTTGCAAACCCTTTTCAATCTTTTCTTTTTACATGGCCAATCTATCTAATTCTACCCTTATTACATCCAAGGGCTCAGATTAAACTGTTGATCACCTCTTAATAACTCTACCTATCTACTTATCTACCAAGATTAAACTGTTTGGTCAGATATTTTATTCTCTATTCTACAACATGAAATTGAAAAATGAACTAGCCAAGCTTAAACAGTTTGACTATTCATGAATTGTGGCATAAAATACAAGTTGCACACAATTTGTTTATTACATCAAAGTAAAAAGTAGTGGCATTTGGATTTGCACACTTTCTTTGGCCTATTTTTTGTTTGGGGTTCATTTCTTTTTCTTTTTGGCCATTTTTATTTTTCTTACCCTTTGATTTTTCTTTTAGGGTATACCCTCTTTACATTTTTTAAATTTTTTGATTTTTTGGTTTTTCAAGAATATGGAACACCTTTGCTAAAGAAAAAGGTTTGAACATATTCCATAGTTTAATCAAGACAATCATGAAAAATGATACCTATTGGTATAGGAGTCTAACAGAAGGATAAATGGATAGAAATAGTAAGATAGTTGGAGAGTGAGATAGAGTGATGGGGGAAGAGAGAGGATTGGAGGACAGAGAGAGAGAAAAAGAAAGAGAGCTGGGGGGTCAAATAGAAGGAGGCGAGAGAGGAATGATGAGAGAGAGCAAGAGAGTGATGGGGGAAGAGAGGATTGTCGGAGAGAGAGAGAGAGAGAGGTAGAGATGGGGGAAGATAAAGGGAGGTAGGAGATAAAGGAAGAGAGAGGAAGGAAAAGAGAGGGGACTTGAAAGAGAGGAGGAGAGAGGGGAGGAGAGAGGGAGGGATACAAATATGGATTTGGAGGGGGAGAGAGGGAGGGATTGAGAGATGGAGAGAGAGAGAGATGGGGGAAGATAAAGGGAGGTAGGAGAGAAAGGGAGAGAGAGGAAGGAAACGAGAGGTGACCTGAAAGAGAGGAGCAAAGAGGGAAGGAGAGAGAGAGAAATATAAATATGGATTTGGAGGAGGAGAGAGGGAGGGATTGAGAGATGGAGCTGGATGAGGAGAGAGGGAGGGAAGAATAAATACATAGAGAGTGAGTAGTGGAGAGAGAGGGGGAGTGACAAGGGAGAGATGAAGAGGGAGTGTGTAGGTTTTGGGGTGAGATAAAGAGACAAATAAGGAGATATGGAGAGAAGGGGGGAGAGAAGGAGAGAGAGAGGCATAGGGTAACAAAGTTGGGAAGGTGAAGATAGAGAGAGAGAGGGAGGCAAGAGAGAAAGGAAGAGAGAGAGTGAAGAAAGGTAGGGAAAGAGATATGAAGATGGAGATGAGAGAGGGGAGGTAAGAAGGAAGACATAGAGTGGTGAAAGGTGGAGAGAGAGAGATAGGGAGTGATAAAGAAGATGGAGAGAGAGGGAGAAAGGGTAGCAGGAAGGAAGAGAGATAGAAGCGAGAGAGAGAGAGAGAGAGAGAGAGAGAGAGAGAGGAGGAGGAGGAGGAGGGAGTGATAGATAGATAGATAGATTGGAGAAAGAGAGTTTATGTTTTGGAGTTTATATAGAGAGATAGAGTGAGATATAGATATATATGTAAGGTAAAGAGAAAAAAAGATAGATGGAGAGAAGGAGGGAGGGACAAGGAAATTGATAGATATGTAGTGAGAGAGAGTGTGTGTCGGGGTGAGATAAAGAGAAAAAGAAGGAGATATGGATGGATATATAGATATATATGGGAGAGATAGGGAAGAAGGTTTTTTGCAGTAGATGCATTGATTTTAGTGTAGATGGTGATTTCTAATCCTATTTGATTTCTTGCACTAGATGAATTGATTTTGGTGTAGATTTTGATTTCTAATGATATTTGATTACTTACACTATATGAATTAATTTTAATGTAGATGATTTCTAATCCTATTTGATTGCTTGCACTAAATGCATTAATTTCAGTGTAGATGATGATTTCTAATCCTATTTGATTAATTTCACTAGATGCATTAATTTTAATGTAGATTTTGATTTTTGGTTATATTTGATTTCTTTCACTAGATGAATTGATTTCAATGTAGATTATTTTTAATCCTATTTGATTGCTTGCACTGAATGGATTGATTTCAATGTAGAGGGTGATTTCTAATCCTATTTGATTGCTTTCACTAAATGCCTTGATTTCAGTGTAGATGGTGATTTCTTATCTTATTTGATTTCTTGCACTAGATGCATTAATTTAAATGTAGATGTTGATTTATAATTATATTTGATTGCTTGCACTGAATGCATTGATTTAAATGTAGATGATTTATAATTCTATTTGATTCCTTGCACTAAATGCATTTATTTCAGTGTAGATGGTGATTTCTAATCCTATTTGATTGCATGCACTAGATGCATTGATTTTAGTGTAGATTTTGGCTTTAAATACTATTTTCCTACTTGCACTAGACTCATTTATTTGAGTGTAGATGTTGATTTCTGATCATATTTCATTACTTGCATTATATGCATTTATTTTAGTGTAGATGTTGTTTTTTATTATTATTTGATTTCTTGCATTAGTTGCATTGATTTCAGTGTATATGTTGATTTCTAATTTGATGTATGATGGTACATTAATTTTAAAGTCATTGTATTAATAGTGTGTGTGTGCAATGATTTTAGTGTAAGCACAAAAAATTATTGACAATGTACATTGATTTTTGTGTTATAGTAATTCGACCTATTAATATTGGAGAGCAAGAGAGACAAGGTGTGATGTTTACTACAACAGCTCGAGCTAAATATTTAAATGGTTTACGATTCCAACTATCCTTTTCAAATAATCAATATGAAAATATAACAAAACTAACATGGGTGAAGATAAGAATAGTAGAAGAAAATAGTTTGAAATCGATCACAATGAAGACTTCGTAATTGACTACATTATTATTATTCACGGTTTCTATCATTCAATATTATTACATTGTCACTTTGTGTTCAAAATTTTATTTCATCATTAAATTTATTTACAATATTTATCATCTCAACAAACTGAGGTAACTAATCAAATTTAAAATTAAAATGACTCAATGAATCTCAGACATATTTAACTTTCCTTGGTCGCACACGACTGAAACCAGCCTAGATCCATCTTAACTCCGGATCTATCAAGCGTCGAGAGGGATCAAATCTCTCGAGGTGAAAACCTTTCCTCACATTTTGCACTCAAAAAAGAGGTTTTCACCTCGAGAGATTTGATCCCTCTCGACGCTTGATAGATCCGGAGTTAAGATGGATCTAGGCTGGTATTATAATTCCATGCCAAGTGTTGTTTTTCTATTTTTCCCTGGTTCATTTTTTTGTAATTACAAGCTATGTCTTTTGGTGATAATCGCCTCTTTCTTATCTCCATTTCATGTTGTTTTCTTTATTAGTGAGAGTTGTCTATTTGGCTCTGGTTTCTGGCGTAAACCATGAGATGGGAGATCGTCTGGCACAAAGGATTTCTCTGGTTCCATTTTCGCATTTCATGGCCGCCCTATCCTAAGGTGAATTCAAACATCTGATGGAAAAGAGTAAAATAATCATCTATAAATCAAATCATATATTCCTTGGTCGAATACGTTGTTCACTTTTGGGGAGACTTCCGTTATTTCGGCCTCTGAATTTCCGACAGCAGCTCTATCTCTACACAGTTAGAATGATTACCAGAAGTAAGTTCTGCAAAATTCTTCGACCTTCAGCTTCTACAGTTAAGGTTCCTATTGTTCGAGCTCTCTATGGTTCCTACTTCTCTAATTTTAATGAAGAAATTTCCATTATGCATGTCGTCTAAGTATAGTGTCGAAGCTGCACCTTCTGGGTATTATCGTTAGGTAGAACCCCTACCTCAAATATCCTTCGGCATTCTTACCCAGGGTTTTTTCAGCACAACCCCTTTGTGAGTACTCTGCTTACTATGCTTACCAGTCAGGTGCTCCTGGTTCCACAGGGATATTCATAGCTCTAATCTTTATAGGTAAAATATTTAATTTTAATTATTGTCTTCCGATGAATTTATTCAGGAGATGCTTAATGTTAATTCTCCTCTACTTGTTGTGGGAGTAATTGGGGTTTTCCCATAACCCCTTATATTTTTTTTTCCAAGATAATTTTATTTTTATCTTTATTTTTTCCCTCTCAGCATTATACTCACAATTGCAGAGTAGAATTCTTTCTTCGATCTGCTTTTTTTTTTCTTTCTAAAACTGCTCAATACTATGAAGCCAGGAGAGCATAACTTATTGTATATTTTTACCAATACTTGAATGAGTTCACATGAATTTAGGTTATGCATCCGTTGTGTACCAATTTTTTTGTTTACAACAACACAATTTGACTCCTAGTTCCATGTGCATGAACATCGCAAGTCAGTTATATAAGTCCTGCTTATTTTTAAAAATGCCATTCCTAGATTCACTTACACCTAATTGGTGGATATACAATTGTATGTTAGCACTTTTCCTAATTGGTGGATACAATTGTATGTTATCTTCTCATGTCACATAAAGTACAATATTCCATTCTCTAGAATATAGTTTTTATATGGGGTTTAAAATGAAATGATTTCTTGATTCCTATTATAATTATTTATATGGTACTACCCCTTGCTAATAGTTTTCATGGTCTTTCAAATTTAAAATTAACTCTAATCATCTCATTTTTATTATTTTTCATCACTATGTTACTTTTCTTTCATCTTAAGAACCATCTGTAAATAGAAATTATTTACTGGTTTACTGCTACCCCCCCTTATTTCAGGCTTGTACGTACTTATAACCTTCCCTAGGCAACCATTTCACCCCTAAGCGATTCTACAAAAATATGGATTATTTTGCTATGATTTAGATCAGCTGCTCCATGTTACATTTGGATTATTTTAACGGACACTTTCCTTATTCATAATTATAATTTGATAATTTCACTAGTATAACCTATGTACGTTTAATAGCTTCTTTTACAATATGATACTATGATTACACAACATTAACACTTTTATATGTAAACTTTTATAAAATGGTTTTCTCTTTTCTTTCATATACTTTATTTTTAATCCTAGAGTCAACCTTTAAGAATTTAGTTATATGAGCCTTACCAAAATAATAGTTTCAACGACACCATTACTCAATTTTCCTCGTATTGTAAGAATAACGATGAATCCTATTTTTCACCCCCATTGACTACTTCTTCAATGTGGAAGCCCAAAGGATAACAATATTACACAACATTAGCACTTTTATATGTAAACCTTTATAAAATGGTTTTCTCTTTTCTTTCATATACTTTATTTTTAATCCTAGAGTCAATCTTTAAGAACTTAGTTATATGAGCCTAACCAAAATAATAGTTTCAACGACACCATTACCCAAATTTCCTCGGACTGTAAGAATAACGGTGAATCCTATTTTTCACCCCCACTGACTACTTCTTCACTGTAGAAGCCCAAAGGATAACAATTCAATATTTACAAAATCTTTGCTAACCCCAACACATTTATATATACGAAAGAAAATCCAACATGAAGCATCATCAACTCGTAAATAATTCAATAATTCTAACCAACAAATGTATCTCACTAAAAAATTAAGTTGCAGTAAACTTTAATAAAATCACTAGTAGGGTACTTGGAAATTCATACATGCTCTCCACCCATTCAAGCACTGTGTTCTCCAGCAGTTCACCTAGTGAGCTGAGAACTTTTTTCCTGGCATCGACTACCTTACCTTCATAATAAATTTTCCATTAGCGAGATTTCGCTTTTTTGGAACTTTTTATCCACATGCCTTGGCTTTTCCATAAATCTAGCTTTCCTCTTTGCTTTCAGACTTTTCTAAGCTTAATATATTTCCCCAACTAAGCAACTTAATGGATATTTCTCTCTTATTCATTAATCTTATCTAAAATTCTTATCATGAAATAATTATCCAATCTCATTCCCTAATGAGATTTTTATTTGGAAAGAGTTTCAATTCTAAGTGTCTCATTTCCAAGCAGCTGCTCCTTTAATTATCTATTCATTAATATCTATTTACATAATTCCGTAATTTTCAAGGGCTTTCTGCCATTCTATCCACAGTGAAGTATTCAAACCAAAATAATATTATAGTGACAGACGGATATTACATTCATATTTAATCGCACAAGTGGGGGAAATTAGATGTATTCTGAATTGATAAACATGATTGTTGTGGAAATGTCTGTAAGAGTTATTTCTTGTAGTGAACGCTGCATATTTTTTTCACCAAGTGTCAAACAAATCATGTTTCAAAGATTCGAGGGAGAGATTGCTTTAAAAATTCAAGTTTTTGCCTACCTCTAGGACGGGTCAGTTCTTATGGAGTCATAAAGCACGTAAATAGTGATTGTACGTCGGCCAACAAAAATAAATGTATACAAAACTGGAGCAATCAAAGCTATAGGAAGAATGTTGAGATTTGGATTTGAAAAGCCTTTGAACTATGTAAGTTTTCAAAATATGTTGAGATTTGGATTTGAAAAGCCTTTGGGCTATATAAGTTTTCAATTAATTTCTGGAAAGGACAAATTCTAGTCTTTTAGCTGTAGACCCAAGATAGTTTTGTTTGTTTTCATAAAATTAGAAAGTGTGGAGAATCTGAATCTCAGTGTAAGTTAAACGAGCTTCATCTTCAAACATGCTTTGTTTTCATCATAAATATCCTCAACACGTTTGAACCACGACAACGACAACCACAACAAACATTTTAATTATGTTTTGGAGCATTGGGAGTAGGATTTAGTGCATTTTCAAAAAGAGGATAGTTATGGGAAGTAAGAAGGCAGCTATGGGAAATTATTTCTTTGGTAAATCGCTTCTCAAATACTGTTATGCATGTGTCCTAGGAAAAATTCATCGCTTTTCAAGGTTTTGTTTTTTCCATGTCTTTAGAGTTGGTTTATCCATGTGGTTTGGATAGTGTTCCAACTACATTGCTCTTCCTTTAAGAGGGTTGTAGTTAGAACATTGTCTTTAGAGTTAGTTTATCTGTGTGGTTTGGATAGTGTTCCAACTACATTGCTCTTCCTTTAGGAGGGTTGTAGTTAGAACATTGTACAATAGTGTTAAGTATAATAAAAAATTCCATCATTTAGTGGTATATACAATAGTGTTCAGGGTACATTAGTATTTATGGAGGAGAGAGACATGGTGCTCTAGCTGGGTACACTAGTGTTCTCTTTTTCATATACTATCACAAGTGCACAAATACAAACGCATGTTTCTTTTCATTTGGATAAGAAAATGATGACAACTTTGTATTTTGTAGTGAAAAGGATAATTATGTATTGGAGTTAGACCTTGAGCCCTTCAATTCATCCTTTCCTTACCCAACACGACCATCTCCTATTAGTAATGGAGTTCAATTTTTGAACTGACATTTTTCTTCAAAATTATTTCATGATAAAGAAAGCACACAACTATTGTTGGATTTCCTTTGAGCACACAAATACCACAACCATGTCATTTTTATTTCCTTGGTTAATATATTGCATCATTTTGTTTGATAGTTAATTCATTATTATTCTATGCCTAATAGATCTCTATCAAAGCACACAAATACCACAACCATGTCATTTTTATTTCCTTGGTTAATATATTGCATCATTTTTTTTGATAGTTAATTCATTATTATTTTATGCATAATAAATCTCTATCAAATAGCAGAGAAGGATGGCCTAGCTGTTTTAGAGATATATAATATGAATTGATTAAAAATTCAAAGGGCTATTTCAATTTTCATCTTTCCATTTCACTTATTTAGAGAAAACTATATATTCAAATAAAAACTTGAGTCAAATCAAACTAAAATAGATGATCTTAATTATGAATATGCTTCTCTCTACACTACCTTGCAATGACGTTATTTTTATGAATTATACTTGAATTTCATCGACAATAACTTGGATTTATATATTGCTTTGAGCACCAAATTGAAATCATGGTAAACATACAAATATCCCATTAAATATGACCTAAAGATTTTTCAAAGAATATCACCTTTAGCCTAGGAATGCGCCAGAGTAATTTCTGAGGTGTGAAGTTTTATTAAAGACATTGTTTGTTTGTTTTGGTTAGAAAAGGGTTTTATCTTTCTTTTATGCGACTTTCAATTTATCATATGTATCATGTTGAGAAATGGGAAAGAATAATGTGTGACATTTATCTTGTAGAAATTGATGTTGAATGAAAGGATACAGAGTTTAACCAAGCTACAATCCGTTTTGGTAAAGGCAGAGGGACATCTTAAAAATCTACTTAAGAATACATCATATACAGAGTTTGAACATAAGTAATATACAATTTTTTTCTTTTGCAAATATATTATTTTTTCTATCCAAGATATCACAAGAAGAAAATATTGATATTGTAGAAATTGTTAGAGGACCTCATTGAGGTTGATCTTTTTGATGTCCTACTTGATTGATAATTTCTTATGACAGGAAGGCTTTAAATACGAATTAATATGTTCCTGAAACATTTTAGATTCAAAATTTATAGATATAAACGATAAAAACAAATGCCAATGCCTTCATTTGATTGCTATTTGACTCTGGTATAGGAAATGTGATTGGAAAAAGGATAGGGAGACAATGTAGATCACGTCTTGGATATGATTCATTTGTTGTTGGAAATCCTTAAGGCACTTGAGCCACCGACTTTGGAAATGTTTCTAATATGTATTACTATGGTTTTAATGTTTTGATTCCTTCACCTCATGGTTATTTTGGGCAAGAAAATGTTTTAAGAGTCACTGATAAGGCATCGATGAAAAGGTAAAACAATTTTTTTATAATTGCAATGGCCATTCCATGATATTCGCTTTTTATTGTTTGATTGTATTTTGAAAGTTTATTTTGATTTTTCTTTGTATTTTAAATATGAAATTGAAATTACTTGGTATCGTGTTCGTTTAAACAACAACCAAAGCTTGAAGATGAAATTAATATTACATGATATTGATTAAAATCCTTTTAACTGTTTTGTGTTCAAATATTTTCAGAGTATTAGAAAAATTTACTTTCATGTTGTTGTTTGAGCACATGTTGTTTATATACTTGACCAAGTTCATGCGTTAGAGAACAAAATGTTATTGCGCCGAGAGGCGCATTCTACAACCCAGTAAGACCCCGATGTGTAAGTATGTCGGAAGCCAAAAAAAATGTCGGCTTGAACAAAAACTTACATAAACATATAAATGAACAATTAAAAATTTATTAAAAATAAATTTAAACGATATAAACTTAAAATATGAAGAGTTTACTAACACTCAAAAAAAGAGATATGGTAAATAAATAATATATGGTAAATACATAAAAATATAAATAAACCATAGGTATGGTAAATAAATAAAACCTCTTTTTAGTATGGTAAATAAATAAAAATATAAATAAACTAGAGGTATGGTAAATAAATAAAACCGATTTTTATATTTACTCAATAAACCACTTTATATTTACAAAAACTCAAAAATAGGTTTTATTTAGGTGAAGCCTATGGGACAAATTATTATTAATACCATGGGCCAAATACCATGGGACAAATTATTAATAATACCATGGGAAAATACCATGGGCCAAATAATATATTTATAAAATAGGTATGGTAAATAAGTAAATATAAAAGAGGTATAAAGAGGTAAGGTAAATAAATAAAAATATATCAAATACGATTAGAAATAGATCTAATTATATATTAAGTATAAGGGTCAAATACCATGGACCAAATTATTATTAATACCATGCCAAAAAAAACATTATTAACCCTAACATTAATATTAAAATATTAATATTATTAAATTTAATATGTTTATATTAATACAATATTAAATTTATTATATTGTAATATATATTAATATATCATGATATATGATAGAGGTGGAGAAATAGGGGGAGTGACAAGGGAGATATGGAGATAAATTGAAGGAGAAGGGAGAAGAGGAATGAACAGAGAGAGAGTGAGAAGAGTGAGAGAGTTAGAGAAGGTTAAGAGAGGGAGAGGGAGACATAATGATGGAGGTGGGAGAGAGATAAGGAGAGAGGGAGGGAGAAGGAGAGAGGATTGGAGGGTAAAGAGTGAGAGAGAGAGAAATAAGGGGGAAGGGAGAGAGAGGTAGGAGAGAAAGGGAGAGAGAGAAAGGATGAGAGGAGGAGGAGAGAAGGAGGGATAGAGAGATGGAGCTGGAGGCGGAGCGAGGAAAGGAAGAAGAAATACATAGAGAGGGAGTGACAAGGGAGAGATGGAGAGAGAGTGTGTATGCTTATGGGTGGGATAAAGATACATAGGAGTGATGGAGACAAGGGGGGAGAGAAGGATAAAGGGATAGAAATAGTAAGATAGTTGGAGAGTGAGATAAAGTGATGGGGGAAGAGAGAGGATTGGAGGACAGAGAGAGAGAGAAAGAAAGATAGCTGGGGGGTCAAATAGAAGGAGGCGAGAGAGGAATGATGAGAGAGAGGAAGAGAGTGATGGGGGAAGAGAGGATTGTTGGGGAGAGAGAGAGAGAGCGAGAGAGAGAGAGAGAGATGGGGGAAGATAAATGGAGGTAGGAGATAAAGGGAGAGAGAGGAAGGAAAAGAGAGGGGACTTGAAAGAGAGGAGGAGAGAGGGAGGGATAGAAATATGGATTTGGAGGGGGAGAGAGGGAGGGATTGAGAGATGGAGAGAGAGAGAGATGGGGGAAGAGAAAGGGAGGTAGGAGATAAAGGGAGAGAGAGGAAGGAAATGAGAGGGGACTTGAAAGAGAGGAGGAGAGAGGGGAGGAGAGAGGGAGGGATAGAAATATGGATTTGTAGGGGGAGAGAGGGATGGATTGAGAGATGGAGCTGGATGAGGAGAGAGGGAGGGAAGAATAAATAAATAGAGAGTGAGTAGTGGAGAGAGAGGGGGAGTGACAAGGGAGAGATGAAGAGGGAGTGTGTATGTTTTGGGGTGAGATAAAGAGACAAATAAGGAGATATGGAGAGAAGGAGAGAGAGAGGCATATGGTAACAAAGTTGGAAGGTGAAGATAGAGAGAGAGAGAGGGAGGTAGAGAGAAAGGAAGAGAGAGAGTGAAGAAAGGTAGGGAAAGAGATATGAAGATGGAGATGGAGAGAGGGGGAGGTAAGAATAAAGACATAGAGGGTGAAAGGTGGAGAGAGAGGGAGAGGGAGTGATAAAGAAGATGGAGAGAGAGGAAGAAAGGGGAGCAGGAAGGAAGAGAGATAGAAGCGAGAGAGAGAGAGAGAGGGAGAGAGAGAGAGAGAGGAGGAGGAGGAGGAGGGAGTGATAGATAGATAGATAGATTGGAGAAAGAGAGTTTATGTTTTGGAGTTGATATAGAGAGATAGAGTGAGATATAGATATAGATGTAAGGTGAAGAGAAAAAAAGATAGATGGAGAGAACGAGGGGGGGACAAGGAAATTGATAGATATGGAGTGAGAGAGAGTGTGTGTATGGTGGGGTGAGATAAAGAGAAAAATAAGGAGATATGGATGGATATATAGATATATATGGGGAAGATAAGGAAGAAGGTTTCTTGCAGTAGATGCATTGATTTCAGTGTAGATGGTGATTTATAATCCTATTTTATTTCTTGCACTAGATGAATTTATTTTGGTGATGTTGATTTCTAATGATATTTGATTACTTACACTAGATGGATTGATTTTAATGTAGATTATTTCTAATCCTATTTGATTGCTTGCACTAAATGCATTAATTTCAGTGTAGATGATGATTTCTAATCCTATTTGATTGATTTCACTAGATGCATTAATTTTAATGTAGATTTTGATTTTTTGTTATATTTGATTTCTTTCACTAGATGAATTGATTTCAATGTAGATTATTTTTAATCCTATTTGATTGCTTGCACTGAATGGATTGATTTCAATGTAGATGGTGATTTCTAATCCTATTTGATTTCTTTCGCTAAATGCCTTGATTTCAGTGTAGATGGTGATTTCTAATCTTATTTGATTGCTTGCACTAGATGCATTAATTTCAATTTAGATGTCGATTTATAATTATATTTGATTTCTTGCACTAAATGCATTGATTTAAATGTAGATGATTTATAATCCTATTTGATTCCTTGCACTAAATGCATTTATTTCAGTGTAGATGGTGATTTCTAATCCTATTTGATTGCATGCACTAGATGCATTGATTTTAGTGTAGATTTTGGCTTTAAATACTATTTTCCTACTTGCACTAGACTCATTTATTTGAGTGTAGATGTTGATTTCTAATCATATTTCATTACTTGCATTATATGCATTGATATTAGTGTAGATGTTGTTTTTTATTATTATTTGATTTCTTGCATTAGTTGCATTGATTTCAGTGTATATGTTGATTTCTAATTTGATGTATGATGGTACATTAATTTTAAAGTCATTGTATTAATAGTGTGTGTGTGCAATGATTTTAGTGTAAGCACAAAAAATTATTGACAATGTACATTGATTTTTGTGTTATAGTAATTCGACCTATTAATATTGAAGAGCAAGAGAGACAAGGTGTGATGTTTACTACAACAGCTCGAGCTAAATATTTAAATGGTTTACGATTCCAACTGTCCTTTTCAAATAATCAATATGAAAATATAACAAAACTAACATGGGTGAAGATAAGAATAGTAGAAGAAAATAGTTTGAAATCGATCACAATGAAGACTTCGTAGTTGACTACATTATTATTATTCACAGTTTCTATCATTCAATATTATTACATTGTCACTTTGTGTTCAAAATTTTATTTCATCATTAAATTTATTTTACAATATTTATCATCTCAACAAACTGAGGTAACTAATCAAATTTAAAATTAAAATGACTCAATGAATCTCAGACATATTTAACTTTCCTTGGTCGCACACGACTGAAACCAGCCTAGATCCATCTTAACTCCGGATCTATCAAGCGTCGAGAGGGATCAAATCTCTCGAGGTGAAAACCTTCCTCACGTTTTTCACTCAAAAAAGAGGTTTTCACCTCGTGAGATTTGATCCCTCTCGACGCTTGATAGATCCGGAGTTAAGATGGATCTAGGTTGGTATTATAATTCCATGCCAAGTGTTGTTTTTCTATTTTTCCCTGGTTCATTTTTTTGTAATTACAAGCTATGTCTTTTGGTGATAATCCCCTCTTTCTTATCTCCATTTCATGTTGTTTTCTTTAGTAGTGAGAGTTGTCTATTTGGCTCTGGTTTCTGGCGTAAACCATGAGATGGGAGATCATCTGGCACAAAGGATTTCTCTGGTTCCATTTTCGCATTTCATGGCCGCCCTATCCTAAGGTGAATTCAAACATCTGATGGAAAAGAGTAAAATAATCATCTATAAATCAAATCATATATTCCCTGGTCGGATATGTTGTTCACATTTGGGGAGACTTCCGTTATTTCGGCCTCTGAATTTCCGACAGCAACTATATCTCTACACAGTTAGAATGATTACCAGAAGTAAGTTCTGCAAAATTCTTTGACCTTCAGCTTCTACAGTTAAGGTTCCTATTGTTCGAGCTCTCTATGGTTCCTACTTCTCTAATTTTAATGAAGAAATTTCCATTATGCATGTCGTCTAAGTATAGTGTCGAAGCTGCACCTTCTGGGTTTTATCGTTAGGTAGAACCCCTACCTCAAATATCCTTCGGCGTTCTTACCCATGGTTTTTCCGGCACAACCCCTTTGTGAGTACTCTGCTTACTATGCTTACCAGTCAGGTGCTCCTGGTTCCACAGGGATATTCATAGCTCTAATCTTTATAGGTAAAATATTTAATTTTAATTATTGTCTTCCGATGAATTTATTCAGGAGATGCTTAATGCTAATTCTCCTCTACTTGTTGTGGGAGTAATTGGGGTTTTCCCATAACCCCTTATAGTTTTTTTTCCAAGATAATTTTATTTTTATCTTTATTTTTTCCCTCTCAGCATTATACTCGCAATTGCAGAGTAGAATTATTTCTTCGATCTGTTTTTTTTTTCTTTCTAAAACTGCTCAATACTATGAAGCCAGGAGAGCATAACTTATTGTATATTTTTCCCAATACTTGAATGAGTTCACATGAATTTAGGTTATGCATCCGTTGTGTACCAATTTTTTTGTTTACAACTTCACAATTTGACTCCTAGTTCCATGTGCATGAACATCGCAAGTCAGTTATATAAGTCCTGCTTATTTTTAAATCTGCCATTCCAGGATTCACATACAACTAATTGGTGGATATACAATTGTATGTTAGCACTTTTCCTAATTGGTGGATACACAATTGTATGTTATCTTCTCCTATCACATAAAGTACAATATTCCATTCTCTAGAATATAGTTTTTATATGGGGTTTAAAATGAAATGATTTCTTGATTCCTATTATAATTATTTATATGGTACTACCCCTTGCTAGTAGTTTTCATGGTCATTGAAAATTTAAAATTAACTCTAATCATCTCATTTTTATCATTGTTCATCACTATGTTACTTTTCTTGCATCTTAAGAACCATCTGTAAATAGAAATTATTTACTGGTTTACTGCTACCCCCCCTTATTTCAGGCTTGTACGTACTTATAACCTTCCCTAGGCAACCATTTCACCCCTAAGCGATTCTACAAAAATATGGATTATTCTGCTATGATTTAGATCTGCTGCTCCATGTTACATTTGGATTATTTTAACGAACACTTTCCTTATTCGTAATTATAATTTGATGATTTCACTAGTATAACCTATGTACGTTTAATAGCTTCTTTTACAATATGATACTATGATTACACAACATTAACACTTTCATATGTAAACTTTTATAAAATGGTTTTCTCTTTGCTTTCATATACTTTATTTTTAATCCTAGAGTCAACCTTTAAGAATTTAGAGATATGAGCCTTACCAAAATAATAGTTTCAACGACACCATTACTCAATTTTCCTCGTATTATAAGAATAACGATGAATCCTAGTTTTCACCCCCATTGACTACTTCTTCAATGTGGAAGCCCAAAGGATAACAATATTACACAACATTTGCACTTTTATATGTAAACCTTTATAAAATGGTTTTCTCTCTTCTTTCATATACTTTATTTTTAATCCTAGAGTCAATCTTTAAGAACTTAGTTATATGAGCCATACCAAAATAATAGTTTCAACGACACCATTACCCAAATTTCCTCGGACTGTAAGAATAACAGTGAATCCTATTTTTCACCCCCACTGACTACTTCTGCACTGTAGAAGCCCAAAGGATAACAATTCAATATTTACAAAATCTTTGCTAACCCCAACACATTTATATATACGAAAGAAAATCCAACATGAAGCATCATCAACTCGTAAATAATTCAATAATTCTAACCAACAAATGTATCTCACTAAAAAATTAAGTTGCAGTAAACTTTAATAAAATTACCAGTAGGGTTCTTGGAAATTCATACATGCTCTCCACCCATTCAAGCACTGTGTTCTCCAGCAGTTCACCTAGTGAGCTGAGAACTTTTTCCCCGGCATTGACTACCTTACCTTCATAATAAATTTTCCATTAGCGACATTTCGCTTTTTTGGAACTTTTTATCCACATGCCTTGGCTTTTCCATAAATCTAGCTTTCCTCTTTGCTTTCAGACTTTTCTAAGCTTAATATATTTCCCCAACTAAGCAACTTAATGGATATTTCTCTCTTATTCATTAATCTTATCTAAAATTCTTATCATGAAATAATTATCCAATCTCATTCCCTAATGATATTTTTATTTGGCAAGAGTTTCGATTCTAAGTGTCTCATTTCCAAGCAGCTACTCCTTTAATTATCTATTCATTAATATCTATTTACATAATTCCATAATTTTCAAGGGCTTTCTGCCATTCTATCCACAGTGAAGTATTCAAACCAAAATAATATTATAGTGACAGACGAATATTACATTCATATTTAATCGCACAAGTGGGGGAAATTAGACGTATTCTGAATTGATAAACATGATTGTTGTGGAAATGTTTGTAAGAGTTATTTCTTGTAGTGAACGCTGCATATTTTTTTCACCAAGTGTCAAACAAATCATGTTTCAAAGATTCGAGGGAGAGATTGCTTTAAAAATTCAAGTTTTTGCCTACCTCTAGGACGGGTCAGTTCTTATGGAGTCATAAAGCACGTAAATAGTGATTGTACGTCGGCCAACAAAAATAAATGTATACCAAACTGGAGCAATCAAAGCTACAGGCAGAATGTTGAGATTTGGATTTGAAAAGCCTTTGAACAATGTAAGTTTTCAAAATATGTTGAGATTTGGATTTGAAAAGCCTTTGGGCTATATAAGTTTTCAATTAATTTCTGGAAAGGACAAATTCTAGTCTTTTAGCTGTAGATCCAAGATATTTTTGATTGTTTTCATAAAATTAGAAAATGTGGAGAATCTGAATCTCAGTGTAAGTTAAACGAGCTTCATCGTCAAACATGCTTTGTTTTCATCATAACTATCCTCAACACGTTTGAACCACGAAAACGACAACTACAACAAACATTTTAATTATGTTTTGGAGCATTGGGAGTAGGATTTAGTGCATTTTCAAAAAGAGGATAGTTATGGGAAGTAATAAGGCGGCTATGGGAAATTATTTCTTTGGTAAATCACTTCTCAAATACTGTTATGCATGTGTCCTAGGAAAAATTCATCGCTTTTCAAGGTTTTGTTTTTTCCATGTCTTTAGAGTTGGTTTATCCATGTGGTTTGAATAGTGTTCCAACTACATTGCTCTTCTTTTAAGAGGGTTGTAGTTAGAACATTGTCTTTAGAGTTAGTTTATCTGTGTGGTTTGGATAGTGTTCCAACTACATTGCTTTTCCTTTAGGAGGGTTGTAGTTAGAACATTGTACAATAGTGTTAAGTATAATAAAAAATTCCATCATTTAGTGGTCTATACAATAGTGTTCAGGGTACATTAGTATTTATGGAGGAGAGAGACATGGTGCTCTAGCTGGGTACAATAGTGTTCTCTTTTTCATATACTATCACAAGTGCACAAATACAAACGCGTGTTTCTTTTCATTTGGATAAGAAAATGATGACACCTTTGTATTTTGTAGTGAAAAGGATAATTATGTATTGGAGTTAGACCTTGAGCCCTTCAATTCATCCTTTCCTTACCCAACACGACCATCTCCTATTAGTAATGGAGTTCAATTTTTGAACTGACATTTTTCTTCAAGATTATTTCATGATAAAGAAAGCACACAACTATTGTTGGATTTCCTTCGAGCACACAAATACCACAACCATGTCATTTTTATTTCCTTGGTTAATATATTGCACCATTTTGTTTGATAGTTAATTCATTATTATTCTATGCATAATAGGTCTCTATCAAAGCACACAAATACCACAACCATGTCATTTTTATTTCCTTGGTTAATATATTGCATCATTTTGTTTGATAGTTAATTCATTATTATTTTATGCATTATAAATCTCTATCAAATAGCAGAGAAGGATGGCCTAGCTGTTTTAGAGATATATAATATGAATTGATTAAAAATTCAAAGGGCTATTTCAATTTTCATCTTTCCATTTCATTTATTTAGAGAAAACTATATATTCAAATAAAAACTCGAGTCAAATCAAACTAAAATAGATGATCTTAATTATGAATATGCTTCTCTCTACACTACCTTGCAATGACGTTATTTTTCTGAATTATACTTGAATTTCATCGACAAGAACCTGGATTATATATTGGTTTGAGCACCAAATTGAAATCATGGTAAACATAAAAATATTCCATTAAATATGACCTAAAGATTTTTCAAAGAATATCACCTTTAGCCTAGGAATGTGCAAGAGTAATTTCTGAGGTGTGAAGTTTTATTAAAGACATTGTTTGTTTGTTTTGGTTAGAAAAGGGTTTTATCTTTCTTTTATGCGACTTTCAATTTATCATATGTATCATGTTGAGAAATGGGAAAGAATAATGTGTGACATTTATCTTGCAGAAATTGATGTTGAATGAAAGGATACAGAGTTTAGCCAAGCTACAATCCATTTTGGTAAAGGCAGAGGGACATCTTAAAAAGCTAGTTAAGGATACATCATATACAGAGTTTGAACATAAGTAATATGCAATTTTTTTCTTTTGCAAATATAGTATTATTTCTATCCAAGATATCACAAGAAGAAAATATTGATATTGTAGAAATTGTTAGAGGACCTCATTGAGGTTGATATTTTTGATGTCCTACTCGATTGATAATTTCTTTTGACAGGAAGGCTTTAAATACGAATTAATATGTTCCTGAAACATTTTAGATTCAAAATTTATAGATATAAACGATAAAAACAAATGCCAATGCCTTCATTTGATTGCTATTTGACTCTGGTGTGGGTAAGTTATAGGAAATGTGATTGGAAAAAGGATAGGGAGACAATGTAGATCACGTCTTGGATATGATTCATTTGTTGTTGGAAATCCTCAAGGCACTTGAGCCATCGACTTTGGAAATGTTTCTAATATGTATTACTATGGTTTTAATGTTTTGATTCCTTCACCTCATGGTTATTTTGGGCAAGAAAATGTTTTAAGAGCCACTGATAAGGCATCGATGAACAGGTAAAACAATTTTTTTATAATTGCAATGGCCATTCCATGATATTCGCTTTTTATTGTTTGATTGTATTTTGAAAGTTTATTTTGATTTTTCTTTGTATTTTAAATATGAAATTGAAATTACTTGGTATCGTGTTCGTTTAAACAACAACCAAAGCTTGAAGATGAATTAATATTACATGATATTGATTAAAATCCTTTTAACTGTTTTGTGTTCAAATATTTTCAGAGTATTAGAAAAATTTACTTTCATGTTGTTTATATACTTGACCAAGTTCATGCGTTAGAGAACAAAATGTTATTGCGCCTTCTATAGCCCAATATGACCTCGATGTGTAAGTATGTCGGAAGCCAAAAAAAAATGTCGGCTTGAACAACAACTTACATAAACATATAAATGAACAATTAAAAATTTATTAAAAATAAATTTAAACAATATAAACTTAAAATATGAAGAGTTTACTAACATTCCAAAAAGAGATATGGTAAATACGTAAAAATATAAATAAACCATAGGTATGGTAAATAAATAAAAACTCTTTTTATATTACTCAGGAGGTATGGTAAATAAATAAAAATATAAATAAACTAGAGGTATGGTAAATAAATAAAACCGATTTTTATATTTACTCAATAAACCACTTTATATTTACAAAAACTCAAAAATAGATTTTATTAGGTGAAGCCTATGGGACAAATTATTATTAATACCATGGGCCAAATACCATGGGACAAATTATTAATAATACCATGGGAAAATACCATGGTCCAAATAATATATTTATAAAATAGGTATGGTAAATAAGTAAATATAAAATAGGTATAAAGAGGTAAGGTAAATAAATAAAAATATATCAAATACGATTAAGTATAAGGGTCAAATACCATGGACCAAATTATTATTAATACCATGCCAAAAAAAACATTATTAACCCTAACATTAATATTAAAATATTAATATGTTTATATTAATAAAATATTAAATTTATTGTATTGTAATATATATTAATATATCATGACATATGATAGAGGTGGAGAAATAGGGGGAGTGACAAGGGAGATATGGAGATAAATTGAAGGAGAAGGGAGAAGAGGAATGAAGAGAGAGAGAGTGAGAAGAGTAAGAGAGTTAGAGAAGGGTAAGAGAGGGAGAGGGAGACATAAAGATGGAAATGGGAGAGAGATAAGGAGAGAGGGAGGGAGAAGGAGAGAGGATTGGAGGGAGCGAGAAATAAGGGGTAAGGGAGAGGGAGGTAGGAGAGAAAGGGAGAGAGAGAAAGGATGAGAGGAGGAGGAGGAGGAGAGAAGGAGGGATAGAGAGATGGAGCTGGAGGCGGAGCGAGGAAAGGAAGAAGAAATAAATAGAGAGGGAGTGACAAGAGAGAGATGGAGAGAGAGTGTGTATGCTTATGGGTGGGATAAAGATACATAGGAGTGATGGAGACAAGGGGGGAGAGAAGGAGAAAGGAGGTGTGATGGAGACAAGGGGGGAGAGAAGGATAAAGGGATAGAAATAGTAAGATAGTTGGAGAGTGAGATAGAGTGATGGGGGAAGAGAGAGGATTGGAGGACAGAGAGAGAGAAAAAGAAAGAGAGCTGGGGGGTAAAATAGAAGGAGGTGAGAGAGGAATGATGAGAAAGAGGAAGAGAGTGATCGGGAAGAGAGGATTGTAGGAGAGAGAGAGAGAGAGAGAGAGAGAGAGAGAGGTAGAGATGGGGGAAGATAAAGGGAGGTAGGAGATAAAGGGAGAGAGAGGAAGGAAAAGAGAGGGGACTTGAAAGAGAGGATGAGAGAGGGGAGGAGAGAGGGAGGGATAGAAATATGGATTTTGAGGAGGAGAGAGGGAGGGATTGAGAGATGGAGCGAGAGAGAGATGGGGGAAGAGAAAGGGAGGTAGGAGAGAAAGGGAGAGAGAGGAAGGAAAGGAGAGGGGACTTGAAAGAGAGGAGGAGAGAGGGAGGGATAGAACTATGGATTTGGAGGGGGAGAGAGGGAGGGATTGAGAGATGGAGTTGGATGAGGAGAGAGGGAGGGAAGAATAAATACATAGAGAGCGAGTAGTGGAGAGAGAGGGGGAGTGACAAGGGAGAGATGAAGAGGGAGTGTGTATGTTTTGGGGTGAGATAAAGAGACAAATAAGGAGATATGGAGAGAAGGGGGGAGAGACGGAGAGAGAGAGAGGCATATGGTAACAAATTTGGAAGGTGAAGATAGAGAGGGGGGGGGAGTGAAAGGAGGAGAGAGAGTGAAGAGAGGTAGGGAAAGAGATATCAATATGGAGAGGGAGAGAGGGGGAGGTAAGAATAAAGACATAGAGGGTGAAAGGTGGAGAGAGAGAGAGAGGGAGTGATAAAGAATATGGAGAGAGAGGGAGAAAGACTAGCAGGAGGGAAGAGAGATAGAAGCGAGAGAGAGAGAGAGAGAGAGAAGGAGGAGGAGGAGGAGGGAGTGATAGATAGATAGATAGATTGGAGAAAGAGATTTTATGTCTTGGAGTTGATATAGAGAGATAGAGTGAGATATAGATATATATGTAAGGTGAAGAGAAAAAATATAGATGGAGAGAAGGAGGGAGGGACAAGGAAATTGATATATATGGAGTGAGAGAGAGTGTGTGTATGGTGGGGTGAGATAAAGAGAAAAAGAAGGAGAGATGGAGGGATATATAAATATATATGGGGGAGAGAGGGAAGAATATTTCTTGCAGTATATGCATTGATTTCAGTGTAGATGCTAATTTCTAATCCTATTTGATTTCTTGCACTAAATGAATTGATTTTGGTGTAGATGTTGATTTATAATGATATTTGATTACTTACACTAGATGGATTGATTTTAGTGTAGATGATTTCTAATCCTATTTGATTGCTTGCACTAAATGCATTAATTTCAGTGTAGATGATGATTCCTAATCCTATTTGATTTATTTCACTAGATGCATTAATTTTAATGCATATTTTGATTTTTGGTTATATTTGGTTTCTTTCACTAGATGAATTGTTTTCAATGTAGATTATTTTTAATCCTATTTGATTGCTTGCATTGAATGGATTGATTTCAATGTAGATGGTGATTTCTAATCCTATTTGATTGCTTTCACTAAATGCCTTGATTTCAGTGTAGATGGTGATTTCTGATCTTATTTGATTGCTTGCACTAGATGCATTAATTTCAATGTAGATGTTGATTTCTAATTATATTTGATTGTTTGCACTGAATGCATTGATTTAAATGTAAATGATTTATAATCCTATTTGATTCCTTGCACTAAATGCATTTATTTCAGTGTAGATGGTGATTTCTAATCCTATTTGATTGCATGCACTAGATGCATTGATTTCAGTGTAGATGTTGGCTTTAAATCCTATTTTCCTACTTGCACTAGACTCATTTATTTGAGTGTAGATGTTGGTTTCTAATCATATTTCATTACTTGCATTATATGCATTGATTTTAGTTTAGATGTTGTTTTCTATTATTATTTGATTTCTTGCATTAGTTGCATCGATTTCAGTGTATATGTTGATTTCTAATTTGATGTATGATGGTACATTAATTTTAAATTCATTGGATTAATAGTGTGTGTGCAATGATTTCAGTGTAAGCACAAAAAATTATTGTCAATGTACATTGATTTTTTTGTTATAGTAATTCAACCTATTAATATTGGAGAGCAAGAGAGACAAGGTATGATGTTTACTACAATAGCTCGAGCTAAATATTTAAATGGTTTACGATTCCAAGTGTCCTTTTCAAATAATCAATATGAAAATATAACAAAACTAACATGGGTGAAAATAAGAATATTAGAAGAAAACAGTTTGAAATCGATCACAATGAAGACTTCGTAATTGACTACATTATTATTATTCACAGTTTCTATCATTCAATATTATTACATTGTCACTTTGTGTTCAAAATTTTATTTCATCATTAAATTTATTTTACAATATTTATCATCTCAACAAACTGAGGTAACTAATCAAATTTAAAATTAAAATGACTCAATGAATCTCAGACATATTTAACATATTTAAAATGGTTATGTTAATATGAGATGTATTTACATATTATTGATAAAATTAAGCATATGTTCCTCATATTATCGATAGATTTTCGTTGGTCGCACACGACTGAAACCAGCCTAGATCCATCTTAACTCCGGATCTATTAAGCGCCGAGAGGGATCAAATCTCTCGAGGTGAAAACCTTTCCTCAAGTTTTGCACTCAAAAAAGAGGTTTTCACCTCGAGAGGTTTGATCCCTCTCGGCGCTTGATAGATCCGGAGTTAAGATGGATCTAGGCTGGAACTTTCCTTGGTCGCACACGACTGAAACCAGCCTAGATCCATCTTAACTCCGGATCTATCAAGCGTCGAGAGGGATCAAATCTCTCGAGGTGAAAACCTTCCTCACGTTTTTCACTCAAAAAAGAGGTTTTCACCTCGTGAGATTTGATCCCTCTCGACGCTTGATAGATCCGGAGTTAAGATGGATCTAGGTTGGTATTATAATTCCATGCCAAGTGTTGTTTTTCTATTTTTCCCTGGTTCATTTTTTTGTAATTACAAGCTATGTCTTTTGGTGATAATCCCCTCTTTCTTATCTCCATTTCATGTTGTTTTCTTTAGTAGTGAGAGTTGTCTATTTGGCTCTGGTTTCTGGCGTAAACCATGAGATGGGAGATCATCTGGCACAAAGGATTTCTCTGGTTCCATTTTCGCATTTCATGGCCGCCCTATCCTAAGGTGAATTCAAACATCTGATGGAAAAGAGTAAAATAATCATCTATAAATCAAATCATATATTCCCTGGTCGGATATGTTGTTCACATTTGGGGAGACTTCCGTTATTTCGGCCTCTGAATTTCCGACAGCAACTCTATCTCTACACAGTTAGAATGATTACCAGAAGTAAGTTCTGCAAAATTCTTCGACCTTCAGCTTCTACAGTTAAGGTTCTTATTGTTCGAGCTCCCTATGGTTCCTACTTCTCTAATTTTAATGAAGAAATTTCCATTATGCATGTCGTCTAAGTATAGTGTCGAAGCTGCACCTTCTGGGTTTTATCGTTAGGTAGAACCCCTACCTCAAATATCCTTCGGCGTTCTTACCCAGGGTTTTTCCGGCACAACCCCTTTTTGAGTACTCTGCTTACTATGCTTACCAGTCAGGTGCTCCTGGTTCCACAGGAATATTCATAGCTCTAATCTTTATAGGTAAAATATTTAATTTTAATTATTGTCTTCCAATGAATTTATTCAAGAGATGCTTAATGTTAATTCTCCTCTACTTGTTGTGGGAGTAATTGGGGTTTTCCCATAACCCCTTATAGTTTTTTTTCCAAGATAATTTTATTTTTATCTTTATTTTTTCCCTCTCAGCATTATACTCGCAATTGCAGAGTAGAATTCTTTCTTCGATCTGTTTTTTTTTTCTTTCTAAAACTGCTCAATACTATGAAGCCAGGAGAGCATAACTTATTGTATATTTTTCCCAATACTTGAATGAGTTCACATGAATTTAGGTTATGCATCCGTTGTGTACCAATTTTTTTGTTTACAACTTCACAATTTGACTCCTAGTTCCATGTGCATGAACATCGCAAGTCAGTTATATAAGTCCTGCTTATTTTTAAATCTGCCATTCCAGGATTCACTTACACCTAATTGGTGGATATACAATTGTATGTTAGCACTTTTCCTAATTGGTGGATACACAATTGTATGTTATCTTCTCCTGTCACATAAAGTACAATATTCCATTCTCTAGAATATAGTTTTTATATGGGGTTTAAAATGAAATGATTTCTTGATTCCTATTATAATTATTTATATGGTACTACCCCTTGCTAGTAGTTTTCATGGTCATTGCAAATTTAAAATTAACTCTAATCATCTCATTTTTATCATTGTTCATCACTATGTTACTTTTCTTTCATCTTAAGAACCATCTGTAAATAGAAATTATTTACTGGTTTACTGCTACCCCCCCTTATTTCAGGCTTGTACGTACTTATAACCTTCCCTAGGCAACCATTTCACCCCTAAGCGATTCTACAAAAATATGGATTATTCTGCTATGATTTAGATCTGCTGCTCCATGTTACATTTGGATTATTTTAACGAACACTTTCCTTATTAGTAATTATAATTTGATGATTTCACTATTATAACCTATGTACGTTTAATAGCTTCTTTTACAATATGATACTATGATTACACAACATTAACACTTTCATATGTAAACTTTTATAAAATGGTTTTCTCTTTTCTTTCATATACTTTATTTTTAATCCTAGAGTCAACCTTTAAGAATTTAGAGATATGAGCCTTACCAAAATAATAGTTTCAACGACACCATTACTCAATTTTCCTCGTATTTTAAGAATAACGATGAATCCTATTTTTCACCCCCATTGACTACTTCTTCAATGTGGAAGCCCAAAGGATAACAATATTACACAACATTAGCACTTTTATATGTAAACCTTTATAAAATGGTTTTCTCTTTTCCTTCATATACTTTATTTTTAATCCTAGAGTCAATCTTTAAGAACTTAGTTATATGAGCCTTACCAAAATAATAGTTTCAACGACACCATTACCCAAATTTCCTCGGACTGTAAGAATAACGGTGAATCCTATTTTTCACCCCCACTGACTACTTCTGCACTGTAGAAGCCCAAAGGATAACAATTCAATATTTACAAAATCTTTGCTAACCCCAACACATTTATATATACGAAAAAAAATCCAACATGAAGCATCATCAACTCGTAAATAATTCAATAATTCTAACCAACAAATGTATCTCACTAAAAAATTAAGTTGCAGTAAACTTTAATAAAATCACCAGTGGGGTACTTGGAAATTCATACATGCTCTCCACCCATTCAAGCACTGTGTTCTCCAGCAGTTCACCTAGTGAGCTGAGAACGTTTTCCCCGGCATCGACTACCTTACCTTCATAATAAATTTTCCATTAGCGAAATTTCGCTTTTTTGGAACTTTTTATCCACATGCCTTGGCTTTTCCATAAATCTAGCTTTCCTCTTTGCTTTCAGACTTTTCTAAGCTTAATATATTTCCCCAACTAAGCAACTTAATGGATCTTTCTCTCTTATTCATTAATCTTATCTAAAATTCTTATCATGAAATAATTATCCAATCTCATTCCCTAATGAGATTTTTATATAACAAGAGTTTCAATTCCAAGTGTCTCATTTAAGCACTTTGCTCCTTTAATTATCTATTCATTAATATCGATTTACATAGTCTTTTGTAATTTTTCAAGACTTTTACGCCGCTCTATCACGGTGAAGTATTCAAACCAAAATAATATTATAGTGACGGACGAATATTACATTCATATGTTCATATTTAATCGCACGAGTGAGGGAACTTAGACGTATTCTAAATTGACAAACATGATTGTTTTGGAAATATGTCTATAAGAGTTATTTCTTGCAGTGAAAGTTGCATATTTTTTTCACAAGCGTGAAACAAATCATGTTTCAAATATTCAAGGGAGGTATTTCTTTAAAAATTCGAGTTTTAGCGTACCTTTAGGATAGGTTAGTTCCTATGGAATCATAAAGCACCTTAATATTGATTGTATGTAAGCCAAAAAAAAAAATGTATACCAAACTGGGGCAATCAAAGCTACATGTAGAATGTTGAGATTTGGATTTGAAAAACCTATGGACTATATAAGTTTTCAAGTAATTTCTAGAAAGGACAAACATTAGTCTTTTAGCTTTAGACCCAAGATATTCTTGAATTTTTTCATAAAATTATAAAACGTGGAGAATTTGAATCTCAATGCAATTAAAGGCGCTTGATATTCATACATGCTTTGTTTTCATCATTACTATCCTCAACATGTTTGAACCACGAAAACCATTTTAATTGTGTTTGAACCACAACAACCATAACCAAAACAACCATTTTAATTATGTTTTGGAGCATTGGGGGTAGGATTTAGTGCATTTTCAGAAAGAGGATAATTAGGGGAAGTAAGAAGAAGGTTATGGGAAATGCTTTCTTTGGTAAATTGATTCTCAAAATGACGTTATTCATGTCCCTTAGGAAAAATTCATGGATTTTCAATTTTTTTTTTCCATGTGTTTAGAGCTAGTTTATACGTGTGGTTTGGATAGTGTTCCAACAACATTGCTCTTCCTTTAGGAGGGTTGTAGTTATAACTTTTCTTTAAGAGCTAGTTTATACGTGTGGTTTGGATAGTGTTCCAACAACATTGCTCTTCCTTTAGGAGGGTTGTAGTTATAACATTGTAAAATAGTGTTCAGTATAATAAACAATGCCATCCTTTAGTTTTCTATACAATAGTGTTGAGGGTACACTACTATTTATGAGGGAGAGAGATATGGTGCTCTAGGTTACACTAGTGCTCTCTTTTTCATATACTATCACGAGTGCACAAATACAAACGCATGTTTCTTTCATTTGGATAAGAAAATGATGACAAATTTGTATTTTGTAGTAGAGGATAATTATGTGTGGAGTTAGACCTTGGGCCCTTGATTTCATCATTTCCTTACCCAACCACGACCATCTCCTATTAGTAATGGAGTTCATTTTTTTGAGCTTCGGCATTTTTCTTCAAGATTATTTCATGATAAAGAAAGCACACAACTATTGTTGGATTTCCTTCGAGCACACAAATACCACAACCATGTCATTTTTATTTCCTTGGTTAATATATTGCATCATTTTGTTTGATAGTTAATTCATTATTATTCTATGCGTAATAGATCTCTATCAAAGCACACAAATACCACAACCATATCATTTTTATTTCCTTGGTTAATATATTGCATCATTTTGTTTGATAGTTAATTCATTATTATTTTATGCATAATAAATCTCTATCAAATAGCAGAGAAGGATGGCCTAGCTGTTTTAGAGATATATAATATGAATTGATTAAAAATTCAAAGGGCTATTTCAATTTTCATCTTTCCATTTCACTTATTTAGAGAAAACTATATATTCAAATAAAAACTCGAATCAAATCAAACTAAAATATATGATCTTAATTATGAATATGCTTCTCTCTACACTACCTTGCAATGACGTTATTTTTTTGAATTATACTTGAATTTCATCGACAATAACCTGAATTTATATATTGCTTTGAGCACCGAATTGAAATCATGGTAAACATACAAATATCCCATTAAATATGACCTAAAGATGATTCAAAGAATATCACCTTTAGCCTAGAAATGTGCCAGAGTAATTTCTGAGGTGTGAAGTTTTATTAAAGACATTGTTTGTTTGTTTTGGTTAGAAAAGGGTTTTATCTTTCTTTTATGCGACTTTAAATTTATCATATGTATCATGTTGAGAAATGGGAAAGAATAATGTGTGACATTTATCTTGCAGAAATTGATGTTGAATGAAAGGATACAGAGTTTAACCAAGCTACAATCCGTTTTGGTAAAGGCAGAGGGACATCTTAAAAAGCTACTTAAAAATACATCATATACAGAGTTTGAACATAAGTAATATACAATTTTTTTCTTTTGCAAATATATTATTTTTTCTATCCAAGATATCACAAGAAGAAAATATTGATATTGTAGAAATTGTTAGAGGACCTCATTGAGGTTGATCTTTTTGATGTCCTACTCGATTGATAATTTCTTATGACAAGGAGGCTTTAAATACGAATTAATATGTTCCTGAAACATTTTAGATTCAAAATTTATAGATATAAACGATAAAAACAAATGCCAATGCCTTCATTTGATTGCTATTTGACTCTGGTGTGGGTAAGTTATAGGAAATGTGATTGGAAAAAGGATAGGGAGACAATGTAGATCACGTCTTGGATATGATTCATTTGTTGTTGGAAATCCTCAAGGCACTTGAGCCATCGACTTTGGAAATGTTTCTAATATGTATTCTTATAGTTTTAATGTTTTGATTCCTTCACCTCATGGTTATTTTGGGCAGGAAAATGTTTTAAGAGTCATTGATAAGGCATTGATGAACAGGTAAACAATTTTTTTATAATTGCAATGGCCATTCCATGATATTCGATTTTTATTGTTTGATTGTATTTTGAAAGTTTATTTTGATTTTTCTTTGTATTTTAAATATGAAATTGAAATTACTTGGTATCGTGTTCGTTTAAACAACAACCAAAGCTTGAAGATGAAATTAATATTACATGATATTGATTAAAATCCTTTTAACTGTTTTGTGTTCAAATATTTTCAGACTATTAGAAAAGTTTACTTTCATGTTGTTATTTGAGCACATTTTGTTTATATACTTGACCAAGTTCATGCGTTAGAGAAAAAAATGTTATTGTAAATAAAATGACAAGGATTAGACATCACACCTTAGATTATTTGTTTTCACAAGTTATTTATAATTTACAGCTTGAGATTTTTAGCATGTAACTTAGTTGGAATGATTATGCCTAAGATTTCTTTGAAGGTTGAATTCTAAGTTACTAAGGTGTTATTTTATTTTCTTTGTTTATATAGGTGGCCACTATCGCTCATCTGAAGAAAACTTGTTCAAGTTTCTTGATTTTCTGCGGAAGAATGGCTTTAACATGGTTGATGTTGAGGTATATTTCATATAAATACTTTATAGTCTACTTTAGTTTATATTCAAGTGTTCATCGTTTTTCATGTCTTACACTCGATATTGTATCTATCGCTCATTTGAAGAAAACTTGTTCAAATTTCTTGATTTTCTATGGAAGAATGACTTTAACATGGTTGATGTTGAGGTATATGTCATATAAATACTTTATAGTCTACTTTAGTTTATATTCAAGTGTTCATCTTTTTTCATCTCTTACACTGGATATTGCATCTTCTTTTTCTTTCTTTCTTCTTTTTTCCTCAGAAAATGAACTTAGTATTGATGGTAAACAACAGGATTTGAAGAAAGAGAACACTTAACACTGGAGCGACAAATTCAAAAAAGGAGAGAAGAGGATTAGTCGAGTGATACCCTTAAAGCCAATATCTCACATAAGACACACACATAGAGACGGATAGTCAAGTCTTCAGAGTTGGTGAATTCACCTGTAATGCCTTGGCAACATAATGATAATTTTTTGTAGCAATGAAACAACATTTCACGTGTAAATTGTATTCCAAACAATGTTAAGTAGGAAACTTATTGTAATACTTAACATTTCATATAATATAATTTATGTGGTTTAAATTATTTATAGTTGCACTTGATATTGTTTAATATTTTAATTTTCATATGTAACTTTCATTTTCATATTAGATGAACCAGTGTAATATGAGTGACATTTTTTTAATTTAGTTGTAAAATAATACTATTTAATTTATGTTGATTAATAACGAACACAAAAACAATCAAAAAATATTAAATTAATATTTTATATTGATTAATGATTAACACACATAAAATGAATATACGACTAAATTAGTCGTTTATACTGATTATTAATGAATATAAACTAATAAATTGGTCATTTATATAATGAATATGAAACTATCAAAAAATATAAATGACTATTGCAAAGGATTAATTTGTGATTATAAATGACAACTCAATTTTGCATATATATGACTATTAGTAGCTAATTTACAGTATCTTATAACACGACAAAAATTTAGTTATATTTATTTGGTCATTAATTGGTTTCAAACAACGATTAAAATTTGCATATATATAACTATTAGTAGCTAATTTACAGTATCTTATAACATGAACAACATTTTGATCATATTTCTTTGGTCATTACCTAGTTTTCTTGGATAATCACATAAGAATATATTTTTTTTATATATTTGGTCATTAATTGTGGTAATTAATAACTAAATCAATGACTAAATTAATGACCAAATTTATGAATAAATATATTACTAGATAAAATTGACACAACCAATTAATGACTAAGCTAAAAACGAATAAAATTTGGTCGCGTTATAAGATATTGTAAATTAGCTACTATTGGTCATCGACTGAAAAATGGTCATTTATATGTAAATTTTAGTTATTGTTTTTGTAACTAATTAACCATTTTTTTACTAGTGAATGGGCTTATTTTCCATAAGAGGGCGACCAACAAATTTTTCCTCCTTTGATCAAGGAAGCATAGCTAAAAATGCATGGGAATGCATGAGTTCCTAGTTCTGCTTTTTTTCTATTATCAGAAAATTATTGTCTTCTTCAAGTGTTGGTATAATGAAACGCCAATACTCTTGTTACAAGGTAAATTTTCCCCTTCCATATTTCTATTAAAATGGGGGCTTTTTCATTTATGAAGACAAACTCATAAACAAAATTATCCTATGTTTTCTCAGGAAGGTAAATTATTCGAGAAGATCTCACAAGAGAGAGAAATTTTTGGAGATAAATTGCTTATTTCAGTCATTAAAATGTTTCGAGGTGTTGTAGTACTCAAAAAACTCCCATTTGTTTTTTTATTTTAGTTAATTCATAAATAATTTGAGCCCTTTTAAATTCTAATAAAAACAAGGAAATTTTCATTTTTTGTAAAAAAAATACCTTCTCACAAAAGAAATTCCCTTATCAAAACTTACATATCAGAGACTAACTATACAAGTGTTACAATTCATAAAAACTCGATAGGTTTTTGTTATTTTAAAAAACGCATTATCGGAAGAGTTTTATTGGATCACTTCAATATTATAACATTCTTTATAGGAAAATTACGATAAAACATCCCCCAATCAAAATTTCTCGATATCTAATATAAAGTTAATAGGTGTTTCCTTTTATAAATGAATATGTTTAAGAACCGTCGACCCCACAATATTGCCACATGGCATATCGGAACTCTCGTATATCGTAATTTTTAAAGAGCACCATCTCAAAACCTCTGATATCCGATATCTCCAACACTTAACCATTCCACTATCCCAAAAGCTCTCGTTATCACAATGTCTCGATGCCTCACATTCCTAGTATTTGATATCTCCAATGTTCTTCCCCTATGATATCTCAATCCTCTTATATTCCCGTCTCTACTCATATCAAGACTTTTCATATCAGATGGCACTCTTTAAAATACCTGATACTACATTCTCCGATATAAAGCCTTTGATGTATCTTCTCGCTTACACTTATATGTTTGAATAATATATATCGAAATTCCTGAATATCGTAAGTTTTAAGGTGTGGCCACAATATTTCTTCGATAAAAATCTTCTAATACGCTGACGTGTACAAGGCCCACGTGAATTCACATTTATCATTTAATTGTCGAAAGTGGCGAATTTATGGGTTTTGAAGTTCTAAATGGCTTATTCATTACAGCTTGGTATTATCATTATTTTCTCTTTTAGACATAAATCATTATGAAAAATAATTATTTATGCTAATGACCTTCTGGGGAAGGAATTATCACTTAGTTTTGTGTTTTCCATTGTGGGCCAGCCCCAATAAGCAAAGTTCACTAGATATGTCTAAGGCAACTAGAGTGAAGAAGAAACATGTAGCTCAATAGCAATAAGCTTCTCCTCCAACTGCAAACACTGAAATACCTGAATTATTTTCTGACATAGTCTATTCTTTATATGCTGGAAGCACCTCTTAGGAAGCTATCTATATGCTTTTTGAAAATGAAGGACCCAGGGGGAGAAAAAACGATTACGACTAATGATTCCACCTCGGTCTCTAATACTACTTACAATGATGTAGACAATTCATTTTTACATATGATTTCAACCTGGTCCAAAATCCTTCCTTATACAAACATGATTAGATGGGTATTTAAAATGTGAACATTGCAGAAAGGAATTTCCTGACACATAGGCAAACAATCATCAGTTCATTCACCAGCAGTGATTTGAGCACAATGTATCATTTTCCACAACCCCAACAAAAATATGACAAACGTTTTGGGGACAAGTTCATGAGTGAACATGATCATCCATCGGAGTCCATAAAGGAATGGAGAAGAGATACCAACAATCATAAACAAGAAGACAAGGGTATATATGTGGTTGATTCCCTTGTTGGTCCATATTATCAAATAGATGCTATGTTATGTAGAATCTATGATTATCCTAATACACAAAAATTTTCCGACAAATAGGAACTACTCATTGATGTTTCTTATTAAGGTTATATCATGGATTGGGGAAATATATTATCTGATAGCATAGCCACTCACATATTGAATTATAGGAGTAAATGTAATGTTTCACAAAATATAGTTCCTCCTTTTTATATAAGTGCCTACATAATGGATGCTCAATGTTTTACCTTTCATTTCACCTCTATGGGATGGAAATGGACTTTAGAAGACCCGACCCGTATCCACATGTATCATGATATGCTTTGGGACTCAAAGTATCAACCTCATTTCTATAAAATTTGTTTTGGAGTAATGTTTCCCATTCACCAAAGCATCTTTGAAATGAAATATCTTGGGGTTTCGCCAGAAGCTAAAAATAACTTACTACCAATTGGAAACTTGTTTGGTGAAGAGCCATTTAATTATGTCCAAATATTTGGTAGTCTTGCAAGCCCCCATGTCTTGCCCCTATATGTTCCCAACAAACTTCTTGCCCGATAAATAGCATCCCAGACCGTAGGAAATGGTATTTCAAAAATCTTATAAGAGTCCAATAAGAAAATGTGGTCTGCTTTTCCTATTCATTGTGGTGTATATGCTTTAGATAATTAGCTTGCCTTGAAATTGATGCTATTCAAAATTTATACTTCCCAAGTATTCCTAATAGACATTATGATCCCAATCAAACTACAAAAATAGTCACTGCACAATCACGTATTAGGCAATTTTCTCATGAGCCAAAGAAGTTTGATGACTTATTTGAAAAATCCTCTGCCTATTCACTGGTTTTGAAACTAGCAACAACATAATTGACTCAAGAGGCGGTAACTCATTTCAACCAAAATAGGGATAAAAGGATTGCTAATATTCCTATGGATTCATTAAGACTTCCTCAAGAAATGACATAGCAAGATGATGTTATAATTGTTAGCTCCAAACAGACTATTGATATACCCCAGACGAATGGGATGGGTACTTCCTCCTCTTCTCAAACTGAAGAATTTTTTCCTGATAATAAGCTTGATGAAATATGGGAGCAATTCAATTGAGTTATTAAATATACAAGGCCTAAGGATCTTAAGACTCCATCATAGGAGAAGGTCTTAGACACTTATGAAACTGTATAGAAGACCTCACTTTACATTGGAGCTTCTGAAAAACCTTTAGATATTGATGACATAGAGATCATACCAGCACTCCTGACCTCTGAGGTTTTTTTAAGGGTAGAATATATTCCTCCCTTTGACATATTATATAGTACTCAACATAAATTCGTTGTCAAGAGACAAATAAAGAAAATAAATATTGATCAATCCTAGGCCTCAGTCCTTGGAAACACTTCTATTGAAGTAGTATGGAAAGGTTCACATTCCACCCCTACAGAGGAACTCGAAAGACTCACATAGTTCATAGGAGATTATGCTTCTGCCACTATGGAAAAATCCACCGAGATACAATAGCGTTTGAAGGAAAAAGATGACATGATTATGCAGTTGGAACAAGGCCTTGAGAATGAGAAGAAAATGATTGCCCAACAATAGCAAGGACAACTTGTAGAACTCCAAACAAGTTTTGATGCCCTTAAAATTCAACACGACTCTGATTTGAGGATCCAGGATGCTCAAATTTAGGAATTACAACACAGGATTGAACAATTGAATGTTAATCCTGAATTAGCTGAGTTTAAAAGGGAAGTGGGAGAATTAAATACTCTCCTTTCTCAACAACAAGTCACTTTCTGTCAAAAATTAGCCATCATTCACGATTTGTTTCAAATACCTAATGCATTGGTAGAGTAATTTTCTGACCTAAGGACATAATTTGATGATATTAAGGATAAAATTGTAGGCCACATAACATGGCAAGACAGTGATGAAGTAATATTAGCCGATCTCCCAAGGATAGAGGAACCACAAAAGGAAATACTCTTTAGGGAATGGTAAATCTGCCTCAAACATACAAAAATATCATTATTTAATGCAAACAACATTTCCAATAACCTCATTGAATCCATGGTTGATCATTTGCTACAGACAAATCTTATTTCAGAATGCCTTGAGGGAATTTTGCTTGATATCAAATTGTTTATCAAAACATGGTAGGAATTGTCCAAGGAAAAAGCTAAGAAGATTGAAAAGCTATCAAATATTGACTTAGAATGGCAGTGGAATTTCTTAGGTAAGCATCATATTCAATGGATAATGCTTTGATGCTTATATAACAAAACCACTCATATGTTTCCAGCACTTAAGGATGCTATATTTACTGGTCAAATGCGGATGCAACCACGGTCTCCACCTGAAGTGAATCCCATGACAGATATTTACGAACTACGACAGCGTATAGGACGGAAATCTTCTTCATAGTCTTAGCCGAGTTGTTACAACAAAGTATAAAATTTTCTTATTGTTTTATTTTAAGTATTGTTTGTTAAAACCGCTTCAGAATTTTATTCTGCTTTGATATATTTATTTGATTGAAAAACTATAAATCCCCTTCATTTGAATGGAGAAGGTGTTCTGAATTTTTGAAAGACTTTTTTTGCACGATTGTAACTTAAATTTCTCTTAATATAAAGTTGAACCACAATGTTTTTCTCATGAGAAGAGCAACAATATATCAGGTACAACTATCCATGTGTTATTTATTTGTTTAAGAATTTAACGGTATTTTCATTTTTTTTAATCATATATGTGTTACAACAATCGTACATTTTCACTATTGATAATTGTAATTGGAATTATAAATTGTATGTATAAACAATGAGATCGTATACATGTGATAATTTTTATTAGCAAAATTTAATTAACCATTTAATTAAATTTAGCTATCATCTACTATTTTAACTTCATAATCATTTGATAATCTACATTGTCATATTGTTTATGAAATCAGTTTTTGATCACATATGTATATATAAGATTTCTCGGGCTAGATATTAATTTTAAGTGTTCATTTTTTTTCAAGTCTTAGTTACATTAAAATCATTATATTTACATATCATCTTTTTATAATTTTGTTTGAACGGGAAACTGGTCCCATAAACCTAGTCAGAGCCACCAATTCAAATAGAAAAGGATCTGCTCTAAGGTCCCGACCGGGTGGTTTTCCCTGATGTTGAGGTAGAAATTTCAAACCATCAACACGAGGCTAAGTAGTATCTTCTATAAATCAAAATATATGCCATGTTCGTATAAATTGAGCTTAGATTCCTTTGACATATCATTTAACTTGCAGAAATCCATAATTATTCACAATCTTTGCAAATATTTTTCTAGGATGGATTTGATGGAATTAAAAACTTAAACTCTCTTCAAGTCATGAAGGGTGTGACATTAAATATATATTCATATTTTCCAAGGAAATATGGACTTTTTTATTATTAATTTTGGGGATTCTAACATTTTACTCCTCGTTCTAGAGGCATAGCGTGATAGTGGCAGTTATCAATAGGTACAAAAGTGTGTTATGTAACTTGCTTGTGACATATATGGAAGTCATTTAGGGGTGTAGTCTTGAATTGCATGATTAATGTTTTTGGAAGGACTATTCCATTTATTTATTTTATTTTAAATGCAAATTATTGTGCTATAAAATTTGATAAATACATTCTAATTAGTCCATTCTTAATCCCTTGCATTTTTTCTTTGATTAGTGGTTGACTTGTACATTGTTGGCCTACATTAAAATGTCTACTAAACTTCTCCATAAATTGGTTATATTAATGTTTTAATTATCTTTGAATGTGTTGAAAGCATTCTACAAATTAAGGAGTCGACTTATTTACCTCCAGCATTCTTAACCATTGCTGTCTAGTCAACTTAGTGTTCCTAAATTGAATAAAAAATTGTCAACCAGGGCTAGTAAATTTTTGAAATGAAGTGCACCATATGTGTCTAAGTATCCTCTTCCTACTTCGTTGTGTTCAATGTTTTTCTAATGATTTTGGTTTTATGTTTACTATTATTTGATGCTAAGGTTCTATAAATTTGAATAATTTGCTGAATTATTCACCGAGATTATCCTGATTACACACTGTTTAAGCTTCATGCATAATACATAACCTCTTCTACAACTGATCATCAATATGCGGAAATAGAAAGCAGTCGCATGCGCTCATTAAAACATAATCAAGCACACATATCAACACAGTATGTAATGGGGAAAGCAATAGCTGAAAAACCCCAACTATCTGTATATTATAATGATAGAGAACATGTAACAATACATAGCACAAATCTCTCACAGCTCTCAGCACTATCTCACATGCTACACACAAACTAGCACGGAAGATGAACAAGTCACAGGTTCAAATCTCCTCCACAAGTCTGCCTACCTCTACTGCGCAATCCAAGATGAATAATGATGAGATCCAAGTTCGAATCCCACTAGCTTGAACTTCGCAATCCTCATTAGCAATCTCAATCAATGTGTGTGCAAATCTCATGCACAGCCATAGTCACAACTGATAGTAGACTCACCCTTTCACCCACCTCTAACACTGGTCTCCACTGAACTGTCCATGCATTGCAGTTAAATGATGTGTTCTTTAGTTGATTTATGAGTTAATAATTAGTGAATTAATTAATAATTAATTCACACCACTCATCACTAGTGTATTTTTCAGTTAGACTAAATACAACTAGTTCAACTAAGTTAAACGAACACAACTCCACCAACTGTCTCATCAACTCCACCAAACTCTGCCACATGAGTTCTAACTGAAGTCAACCATGCAATAGCTCAACTAACCCTTAGGAAAATCATATTTCCTTCTGTCAGCTGCATGTGCCACATCCAAGCATCAAACTGAAGTGCTCCAAGAGGATAAGATAATGTTTATAGTTTAAATATTATTAAGGGTTAATAATATTTGACTGTTCTATTTTTAGCCCGGCAGTCTAAAAATAGAAACTGCCAAATGTATAAAAATAGAGGTCCATCTATTTTTACCAACTCGACCAATCATCCATAAATAGTATCCTGCAACTCATAGACCATGATCCATATGTCTAAAAATAGACATAGTCTAAAAATAGACTTTGCGCCAAAAATAGCCTGCGGGCCCACTTAGTGAAGGCGACTTCATTTCACTACGCTCCATCATCTTGTTGCATTTTCAACACTCCCTCTCAACAAGATATGGATTATCTGCAACCCCTATCCTGCCTCTGTGGTATTCAAATTTTCTCCTGGTGAGCGCCTTCGTCAAGATATCAGCATCCTGATCCTCCGTGGGAATGTATGAAAGTAACATGATTCTCTGCTGCACACAATCTTTGATATGATGGTACCTGATGTCGATGTGTTTGGATCTATCATGAAATACTGGATTAGCCGAGAGTTTAATGCAACTCTGGTTATCACAATAAATCACAGTAGGCTCCAAGTGTGACCCGAACAACCCGACCAGGATCTTCCTCATCCATATGGCCTCGCATGCAGCCAAGCTTGCTGCCATATACTCAGCCTCTGCTGAAATGAGTGCCACGAATCTCTGCTTCCTGCTGTAACAAGAAACTGTTGTCGACCCGATACTGAAGATCCCTCTAGATGTGCTCTTTCGGTCCATTGGGCTCCCTGCCCAATCTACATCCGTGAAGCCACAAAGCTTCACCTCATCCTCCTGTCTGTACCACAAGCCATATCCCGATGTGCCTCTAAGATAACGCAATACATGCTTGCCTGCCTTCCAGAAGAGCTTGGTAGGCTTAACCATAGCTTGCGAAAGCTGGTTAACAACATAGCATATATCGGGTTGTGTATTGACCAGATACATAAGTGACCCCACCAACTGTCGATAAACAGTGGCATCCACTACCTCCGTTGAAGTAGCATCCTCCTTCCTCCAACCTCCAGGAAGAGGAGTATCAACAGGCTTGCACCCATGCATGTTGAACTTCTCCAGTATCTCCCAAGCATACTTACCCTGAGAAACAAACAGTCCTCCACTGCGCTGCCAGATTTCCAATCTCAGGAAATAATGAAGGAGGCCCAAGTCCTTCAACTCAAACTATCTTGCAAGATCCTCCTTGCATGAAAGTATCAACAGTTCATCACCCGTCAAAATCAGATCATCTACATACAGTACAATGATCAGCAACTTCCCCTCCACCACAATCTGGTACAGGTTAGGATCCACCTCACTCTTGGAGAATCCAAGTCCGGTGAAATAACTGTCTATCCGTGTGTACCAAGCACGAGGTGCTTGTTTCAACCCGTACAGTGCTCTCTTGAGTCTGCACACATGCGAATCACTGCTGAAGATCTTGAAACCTTCGGGCTGCTCTATGTACACCTCCTCCTCAATGACTCCGTTGAGGAACACAGTATTCACATCCATCTGATGGATGTGCCACCCCATCTACGCTGAGAGAGCTAGGATCATCTGTATGGAAGAGTACCTTGCGACAGGTGCAAAGGTCTCCTCATAATCGATCCCCTCGATCTCTGAGAAGCCACGGGCAAAAAATCTTGCCTTGTACTTCTCCACACTTCCGTCGGCCGCCTGCTTCACTTTGTAGATCCATCGCGAACCCACCACTGATTTCCCTTTCGGTTGCGGGACAATCTCCCATGCATTTTTTCTGACAATAGAATCATACTCTTCCACCATGGCATCTACCCATGCGGGGTCCTCCACAGCTTCCTCGAAAGAGGATGGCTCTGTCACGACACATTTTCTCACAAGAGCCATATATCCAGTGTACCGGTCCGGTGACTGTCTCTATCTGCGTTGTGCTGTAGGTGGTCCTACAACCTTCTCTTCATCTTGAGCCAGTCGCTCAGCTTCTGTAGTGCGCTTGCACCCTCTGATGGTTGGCGCTGCATGAGTGGTCTCTTCCACTCCATGAACCTCATCTTGTGGCTGATCCACATCCTGAGACTCATCCTTAGGAACTAATAGCTCCTCATGTGCATGCAAGTGTGGCTCCCTCTCAAGCGAACACTTCATGGCTTTCTCCTCCTGAAATTTGATATCCCGTCGCACAACAGTCTTGTGACTGTCTGGAAAATACACACGATAGTTGTGGGGCATATCAGTGTACCCCACAAATATCCCAGCCCCCTGCGTCGGATCCCGACTTCTTTACGGCATCCTTGTCCTATGCATGTAGACGGAGTAGACAAAAATCCTCAAATGGGAAATACCAAGTCTCTTACCCGGCCGCCTCCTCAGGGTGGCCTCATGCAAGTATGCGTGAGGACAATGTTCTGCACATATAATGCGGTATTGCATGCCTGCAGGAGGGAAGTGGTGACCACAGTCTGTCCCGCCTGCCCATTGCCTTTGATGGTGCGTTGCCTAACTCAGCAGCCCCGTTTCTTGTGGGTTATGGAGTGCGAATGGGGCTATCTCAGACCAATAACGCTGAGAAGATGCGTGGGGTGGCAGAAGATGATTATTTTCATCAACATGCCGGCATGCCACTTGGCTCCCCAATTCCTTCTCCTCTGGTGCCTTGGACTCGCGAGGAACTTTGAGTATGTCTCGCTCTTCTTCTGCATGAAGAAGATCCAGCACTTCCGAGAGAAATCATCAACAAAGATCACATAGTACTTGTGCTTTGCTGTCGAAGCTACTAAGAAAGGTCCACACACGTCTGTGTGGATTCTCTCAAGGATCGTCGTGGTGCGACTATCCTTCTCGTGAAAGGTGGCTTTCACAAATTTTCCAAAGGTACACCCCTTGCACTGATTTGAATGCGCAAGAGTGCCCTTAGGAAGCCCGGTAGAAATCTGTTGCAGTATCTTCAAAGCTCCATGGTGAAGGTGGCCCAATCTCCGGTGCCACAGCTCGCCATCATCCCGGATCACCACTCCTTCCACCTTGCATGCCATTGCTGTGCAGCCATCTACTTGCAACTGATAAAGGTTCTTGACTCGACCCCTATCTTTCGGGTCTCTCCAGTTGTCTTACTGCGTAGGAAAGCTTTTCCTTCGCTAAAGACCACATCATACCCCTTGTCTTCCAACATCGCCACAGAGATCAGATTCTTCATCAATCATGGAACATGCAATACTTCCTTCAATACGAAGGGTTTACCAGACTCCCTCTCAAAGGAAATGGTACCGATACCAGTCGCACTGTATCTACCATCATCGCCCATCTCGATGTGCACTCCAAGATCTTTCTCCTCCAGATCTGAAAACAAATCCCGATCTCTGGTCATGTGAAATGATGCACCACTGTCCAAGAACCATACTGATCCCATCACACTTGAGACCAAGCATGCGATCAACGAAAAATCCAGCTCAAACTGGGAGGCCAATGCCTCTCCCGCTGCAGATCCAGCAGCCTTCTTATTTTTCTTCTTCTGCGGACAATTTGTGGCATAATGTCCGTGTTGGTGACAGTGAAAGCACTTCACCTTGGACATGTATTGCTTCTTGCCTTTCACACCAGAGTGATAAGCTTTCTTGCTCTTCCCCTTATTTGCTTTGGCAGCCAAAGCGCAATTTTCTTCATCAGATGCCTTTGATGAAGATCCGTCCCTGGTAGTCCGCCTTAGCTCCTCTTGCATGAGATCCGACCAAAGTCGCTCCCATCTCGGCAACTTCTCCCGACCATTGACAGAATCTTGATAGGAATTCCAACTCTTCGGAAGACCAAGGAGAGCCAAGTCCACCAAGTCCTCATCATCGACAGCCACCCCCACACTTCCCAGCTCATCTCTGCATTGAGTGAACTTCGTGAGGTACTTGGCGATACTGTCGCCTTTCTCCATCTTAATGTTTCTGAGTTTATCCTTGAGCGACAACTTCCTCTAGTCTCTCTTGCTCTAGAATAGATCTTTCAACACTTTCCACATCAAATATGGAGAAGCTTTTCCATGCAGGCTGGATACAATGTGATCCTTCATGCCCTCCAACAGAATCTTTCGACATTTCGCCATCTTCTTTTGTCAAGCTTCAACTTGAGCAGCATCAGTAGGCTTTGGGATCTCAACATCTATGAACTCCTTCAGCCCGTTATCGTCTAATACCGCCTCCATTCTGTCCTTCCATGAAACATAATTCGAACTGCCCTCGAGGGCATATTCCAGTCGTAAACCGTTGAAAGACATTTCAACTCCGGCACCAAGAAAACAAACTGCTGCAAAATTCGAATTCCAAGCTCAAAACTCAACTGCTTCTGGATCTGTGAGAACAAAGTGTTTCTAGCACAGAGATCGACTGTAGGGGAATTTACTGGATATATCACCTTTCAAAGAAAGGATGGATCCAGAGGCTACCTGGCCCGTTACAGACTCTGTCTACCAAAATAATTGTAATCACTGTAATAGATCCGATGATCAATCTTGCTCCGATACCATGTAGAAATTTCAATAATTTTCTGAATTATTCACCGAGATTGTCCTGATTACACACTATTTAAGCTTTATGCATAATACATAACCTCTTCTACAATTGATCATAAATATGCGAAAATAGAAAGCAGTCGCATGCGCTCATTAAAACATAATCAAGCACACATATCAACACAGTATGTAATGGAGAAAGCAATGGCTGAAAACCTCCAACTATCTGTATATTATAATGATAGAGAACATGTAACAATACATATCACAAAGCTCTCACAACTCTCAGCACTATCTCAATGCTACACACAAAACTAGTTATGAAGATGAACAAGTCACAGGTTCAAATCTCCTCCACAAGTCTGCATGCCTCTACTGCGCAATCCAAGTTGATTAATGATGAGATCCAAGTTCGAATCCCACTAGCTCCAACTGCGCAATCCTCATTGGCAATCTCCATCAATGTGTGTGCAAATCTCATGCACAGCCAATAGTCACAACCGATAGTAGACTCACCCTTTCACCCACCTCTAACACTGGTCTCCACTGAACTATCCATGCATTGCAATTAACTGATGTGTTCTTTAGTTGATTTATGAGTTAATAATTAGTGAATTAATTAATAATTAATTCACACCACTCATCACTAGTGTATTTGTCAGTTAGAATAAATACAACTAGTTCAACTAAGTTAAACCGAACACAACTCCACCAACTGTCTCATCAACTCCACCAAACTCTGCCACATGAGTTCTAACTGAAGTAAACCATGCAATAGCTCAACTAACCCTTAGGAAAAGCATATTTCCTTCTGTCAGCTGCATGTGCCACATCCAAGCATCAAACTGAAGTGCTCCAAGAGGATAAGATAATGTTTATAGTCTAACTATTATTAAGGGTTAATAATATTTGACTGTTCTATTTTTAGCTCGACAGTCTAAAAATAGAAATCGCCCAATGTCTAAAAATAGAGGTCCATCTATTCTTACCAACTCTACCAATCATCCATAAATAGCTTCCTGCAACTCATAAACCATGATCCATATGTCTAAAAATAGACTTTGCGCCAAAAATATCCTGCGGGCCCACTTAGTGAAGGCGACTTCATTTCACTAAGCTCCATCATCTTGTTGCATTTTAAACAAAGGTGAAAAACCAAATTAAAAGCAAAGAAAAGTTACTAAATGCTCTAAAACAGGATAAGATCTACTCTAAACTAGGAATGATAAAAAGAACAGAGAATGCTAATCCACAGATTGTAAAGCTGCTAAGAAAGTAACCCATAACATTAAACTAAGTCCAATTCGCTTCATTAGAAATATATTGGAACAAACTGAGAAAATGATTAGTTCTGATGTGATGAGGTTCTCTTAGAAAACAATAACTTAAAACATCACAGAAAAATCATATTCATTGTTAGAGATTTGTTGGAACATTTTGAGAAAAAGATCATCTGTAACATAGTAAGAAACCCTATGCTAAAATAACTTATGACACTAGAATTAACTCATTCTGCAACTCACAATGTTACTATTAAGTCTCATTCAAGGATTAGAGATTTCTTGGAACAACTTGAGAAAAAGACTATTTGTAAAATCATGAGAATCTTTGACATAATTGCAGAACAGAAAAATGTCAATAATTCAAAATAATATAACTAATTCTCGTTCATATAATAGTGATGTGTTAGAAGAGTTTGAGAACAAGAGTAGTTTATAAAATAATGAGGATATTCTAAATCTAACTAACAGAACTAAAATGCAATTAACAGAACTGAAATGCAATTAACTCAAAGTACTACAGCTAGATCTCATTCTCGTATTAGAGATATATTGGAACAGCTTATGAGAACAAGACTGTCTGTAATATTCGATGTAAGTAAATGACATAAAACATGATGCAAGAGGATAAACTCAGAAAACTGCCTAAGTTAAGAACAAAACAGAGTTAAAGGTTACTTATCTAGAAAATATGCAAAAGCCTTTTCAGATAGCAGGAGCCCTCTACTATCAGATTGGCACACGAATCCTTAACTCCTCAAAGTTGCTTTCAGATCATGCATCAAAGTTATACTCCTTTAATTAGAAGAAAATGCTCAGAAACAAAGTGTCACAGTGTTTGAAAACTAAAAGCATCAACTAACTCCTTCTCGGTTCATCGAGTTATTTTTATAAGCAACTACATAACTGACATTGAGTAGAAATAGGCATATGTGTCTTTTATAATCAAAATCAAACTAAAACTCTTGTTGAGGACTTGTGTTTTGTTGAAGACACATCAAGAGTCCTTATCCTTATAGAACTCTGCTTCTTGGTTTTTAGCTTTGTCCACATGCATAACCACTTCCATATTTTTGCTTAGTCCTCGTGGATGACAAGGAATGATGCAGGAGAGTTTTGGAGTATAAACATATACGTCTTTCCCTCAGATGACACATGTAACCTGTTTAAACACTAAGATGGCTACGGAACATACGACTAGCTACAGAATGACTGCATTCTGTAGCTAAGTCTGCTCAGAAATCACTAAGACAACAAAACCACAAAAATATAATAAGTCAGTCATTGCATATATTCTTAAAGTGATTTTAATCACTCTTATTGATATTTTAGGCCTATAAATGATAAAGGATAAATGGAATGAAGTGGAGTTTGGTGAAAAGAAAAGACATTTTTAGGGCTCAATAATTTCCATCTTCAAATATGATGTGGGGAGAGGGTGTATGCTTGGTTGAATGCAACTTTGTGGAGTAAAAAGGTTTTTTTGTGGTATGTGGTGATGATTTATATATTTGAATGAGGGATTAATATTTAAATATTTGTCTTGTCTTTATAACATAAAGCTTGATCTTATGCTTATAGTTGTGACAATGTTCAAATAAATTATTTCTGGTGCAATGAGACATAAGCCACATGCAATATCAAAGTTAACACACCCAAATGACCATAACACCATGTTCATACAGTTTTGAAACTAATATTTTCATTGGAACCACTGGCTACTGAATTTATACGTGATTTATACATTAAATCCAATATGTATTCATTCAACTCAGAATCAAACAACAACACCAGGTTTATGAAAAACTCTAAAAATATAGAATATTCCAAACAAAAATTCAACGTATAATTCAAAAACTCAAGCCTGGAAACATTTGGATGAAAGAAAAACTATCCTCATGAAATTATGCTACACCTTTATGGGGTAACGACCAAACACTTTGGCTTGCAACACAGTAACATTTACAAGAACTATGTAAGCACATATTTAATTAAAATTTCAAACCTCCAAAGAGCCAACAACCCCTCTCCACTTGCGAAATATTATGATTTATACAAGAAACACGAGGGTCGAATCGTTTCAACCCCAACCGAACTCTATAGTTAAAAGATAAACGTCCTTCATTTCAAAACTTAACAAATTTATTTTGTTTTGACGTGGAGGTCCATGTTGTGTACAATGTTATAATTGTACTTTGAAAAATCTTGGTATTGAATTCGACCCTTACTCGTGAGGTAATGCTCGGTGATTATGTGTAATGTTAGTGATTAACTAAACAAGTTTGCTTACAAACCTTTCACATGATGTTGCAACATTTTCATTCCCCCTTGATCCCTTGACTTGTTGAAATATGTAACTAGGTTCGGTCTTCATAATGACATATGTAATCATGATTTTATTTAAAGTGAACAAAAAAATAAATTTATTTTTGTTATTCTTGAGGCATGGGTTTCATGATCAAGGGAATTTTTTTTTTAGGTCAAGCACCCATTGAGTGCTTCTATGGCTTTTCATTAAGTCAACAATTCATATGAGTCATTGTCATGTAATACCCTTCTTGGGCATGTTATATATTGTAAAGGAAATTTATTTTAGTCAAAGTAGAGTCAAAAGACCCTCCAAGATCTCGTCATGGTGCAAATATCAAGTTGGCCTACATGAAGGGAAAAGTCAACCTAAAGATAGAAAATTTTAACCCTCAAAAGGCTATATGTAAGAAGGAACTCAACCTCATTTAGACATGCATACAAGCAAGATCGATCTCCTCAAGATCGAAGTTTGAAAATGATGGAAAAGAAGAAGAAGAAAAATATTGAAGTTTTGGACATCTCTCTCTCTCTCTCTCTCTCTCTCTCTTGTGTTAGGGTTCCTACAATTATTGGGAAAGACGAAATTCTAAGGTTGCATCAAAGTTGTGAAGTTGCATCGAGGTCAAAGCTGTGAAGTTGCAGCTAGGTCAAAGTTGTGAAAGGTCTAAGCTGTGAATATTCTAGGTTGAAGTCTGTTGGGTATGTGTTATATTCTTTCCACGACTAGCTCCATGCACTGTACGTTGCGCCAGGCGTAGCAGGGGGGTCATAGGGGGGGTGGTAGCCCCCCTGTCAGGGTCTAGGGCAGTGTCGCGGTAAAAATTTCTTTGGTGTGCGGACCCACTCATAGGCAGACCCACCCATGTTTTGTGCATGAGTTTGCACATGGTTTTGGGGTACAATGGTTTTCGGCCTCTAGTATTTTGTAGATCCAGTCAAGGGAACTACGGTTATGTTCTAATCCAGGGTTAATGGATTAGGGTTTATGTATGCTTCGACATGTATATATATGTGTTGTAGCACTAAAAGGAATATAATGAAAAATCAAGCTGGTCGTCCCGTTTTGGTATCCAGGGGAAAATCGTTGTGTTTATCTGTTTTATGTTTTATGCTTTCACTATTGTTTACTTTCTGTTATAAGATTCGTGTGTAGATAATTTTTGTTCAGGGTTAAAACCTACATTTGGTATCAGAGCTGTTTCGGCTTCAAGGGGACACCTTTGCTACTGAGGGTTTTTTGCTCGGGCCTGAGGTAGACCCTATTCAGTGGGAGATCTGCAAGATCGATTCTTGCGGTGAAAGAAGATGGCGAGCGGCGGGAAGATAGAGATCGAGAAATTTAATGGTCAGATCTTTGATTTATGGAAGCTCAAGATGGAGGATCTATTGGTGGATAAATATCAGCGGATCGCGGTAGATCCAGGTACTAAACCAACGGCAATGTCAGATGAAGACTGGAAGAAACTGGATCGGAAGGCTAAGAGCACAATACGGTTATGTGTCTCAGATTCAGTATTTTTGAATGTATCTAGGGAAGCTACGACGAAGAATTTGTGGGAAAAACTTGGGACTTTGTACCAATATAAGTCTTTGGTGAATAAGTTGTTCCTGTGGAAAAAGCTGTATAACCTGAGGATGAAGGATGGAGACTCAGTGACAGAGCATCTGAATGCCTTCAATACTGTGGTAAGTCAGCTATCATCTGTTGATATTAAAATATCAGATGAAGATAAGTGCATTAGTTTGTTGTGTTCTCTACCAGACTCGTGGGACAATCTGGTTATTACAATAGGTAGAAATAAAAATACCTTGAATTTTGATGACATTGTCTCAGCCTTGTTGTCGGAGGAAATGAGACGAAGAAATATGGAGGGCCAGAATGGAGATGCCTTATCTGTACGAGGAAGGTCCCAAAACAGAAACAAGAATAAGGTTTCGAGTGGGAGATCCAAATCTAGAGGGAGATCTAAATCTCCTAGAAAGTTTGTAAAGGTATGCTGGAAATGCGGAAAGGAAGGGCACTACAAAAAGGACTGCAGATCTAAAGCTCCTGAGAAAGGAAAGGGATCTGATGATGCTCCTTCTGCAGAGGCAAAAACCACCTCGGATGAAGGTGGGGATGTGTATTTGGCTTCTTCTTCAAATACACATATAGATCATGAGTCATGGTTGATTGACTCAGGTGCATCCTTTCACTTCACTCCCCATAGGGAGTGGTTCTGCGAGTATGAGAAATATGATGGTGGTGATGTCTTCCTAGGGGATGATAGGAAGGCCAGAATCTTCGGACGTGGAAAGGTCAAGCTGAAGCTGCAAGGTGGAAGGATTAGAACACTTCCTGGTGTTCTGCATATTCCTGCATTGGCCAGAAATCTGATTTCTATAAGCAATATGGATGATGCAGGTGTAAAAACAGTGTTCGAGAAAGATGCCTGCAAGATGGTTCGGGGAGCACTGGTATTAATGCGGGGAGTTTGGACTGGAACTCTGTAAAAGCTACAAGGTAGCAGTGTTATTGATGGGTGTAACAGTTTTGTGGTTCCTGAAAGTGGAGCGGAAAGCCTAACTATCTTTGGAAGACCATGTTATGGCATCAAAGGCTTGGACATATTGGAGAGAAGGGCCTTCGAATAATGCATAGAAATGGTATGGTAGAAGGTATGTCTAATTTCTCTCTAGATTTCGATTTCTGTGAACATTGTGTATATGGGAAGCAGAACCGGGTGAGTTTTCCTTCTGGTGCTAAGAGGGCAAACAAGATATTAGAACTTTTGCACAGTGATGTGTTTGGACCTGTGTCAGTTTCATCACTAGGAAAGTCTGTGTACTATTTTTCATTCATAGATGACTTCTCAAGGAATACATGGATATATTTCTTGAGGAAGAAATCTGAAGTCTTGATAGATTTAAAGAATTTAAGGCTCTAGTGGAAAACCAGACAGAGAAAAAGATAAAGGTGCTGAGAACAGATAATGGTGGGGAGTTCTGCAAGAAGGAATTTGAAGAGTTCTGTAAGAAGTGTGGTATAGCACGGAAGAAGACTACTCCATACACACTTCAGAAAAATGGAGTTGCAGAAAGAATGAACAGAACGCTGATGGAAAAGGCAAGAAGCATGCTCAGTGGTACCGGGTTAAGACAAGAATTCTGGGCAAAGGTAGTGGAGACTGCATGTTACTTGGTTAACATATCACCTTCATCAACGTTGGAGGATAAGACTCCACATGAGGTATGGACTGGTAAGAAACCCTCTCTTTCACATCTAAGGGTATTTGGATGTGATGCATATGTACATGTTCCAAAGGAGAAAAGGACCAAGCTGGATAATAAATCTGAAAGGTGCATCTTTATTGGATATAAGGATGGTTTAAAGGGTTACAAGCTTTGGAACCCAGAAACAAGGAAGGTTGTGTACAGCCGAGATGTGGTGTTTAGAGAAGTGAAAGATGTTGTTAAACATGAAGTCCTACCAAAGGAACCTGAGAAGATAGAGTTTGAGATAAAGGAGGATGAATCAGACTCTACAACAGAAGAAGACTCAGAAGATGAAGAGCCACAAACTCCAGCTTTGAGAAGATCAGTTCGGGAAAGAAGGCAACCAGAAAGGTATAGTCCATCTGATTTCTGTTCAGGTTTTTCCTTAACTATAACTGATGATGATCCCAGAACTGTCAGGGAGGCAGTAGATTCAGAGGATGGAAAACTTTGGAAGGAGGCCATGGTTGATGAAATGGCATCCTTGCACAAAAATGAGGCATGGGATCTGGTGGAGTTGTCGGCTGGAAGGAAGCCCATCGGGAGAAAATGGGTGTTTAATAAGAAGATGAATGTAGAAGGCAAGGTGGAGAAATACAAAGCTCAGTTGGTAGCAAAAGGTTATTCCCAGGTGCCGAGAATTGATTTTGGTGATATTTTTTCTCCTGTTGCCAAAGTTACTTCTATTAGATTACTTTTATCTGTTGCTGCTGCATTTGATTTTGAGATAGAACAGATGGATGTGAAGATAACATTTCTTCACGGGGATCTAGAAGAGGAGATCTACATGAAGCAACCTGAAGGCTTTATGGTGAAGGGTAAGAAAGAACTGGTATGCAGGTTGAAGAAGTCTCTGTATGGGTTAAAACAGTCACCAAGGATGTGGTATCAGAAATTTGATACCTATATACGGGGACTTGGCTTCACCTGAAGCAAGGAGGATCACTGTGTTTATTTTAAATTAATTGGTGACCGTGTTATTTATTTGGTCTTGTATGTGGATGATATGTTTTTGATTGGAAATGACAAAGAAATTATCCAAGATTTGAAGACCCAACTGTTCTCCAAATTCGACATGAAGGATCTTGGTGCTGCAAACTATATTTTTGGCATGGAAATTAAGAGAGATCGGGCAAAGAGGAAGCTCTGGTTAAACCAGAGGAAGTATGTCGAGACTATATTGCAGAGGTTCAATATGCAGGATAGTAAACCGGTGAGTGTTCCTATTCCTGTAGGTGTAAAGCTATCTGCTAAACAGTGTCCCAAGACACAAGAAGAAGAGGAGGATATGTCCCGTGTTCCATATGCAAGTGCAGTGGGTAGCCTGATGTATGCAATGGTCTGTACTAGACCAGACATTGCACATGCAGTGGGAGTATTGAGCGGGTTTATGTCAAACCCAGGGAAGGAGCATTGGACAGTAGTGAAGCGGGTTTTCAGATATTTACGTGGCACTAGTGATTATGGCTTGTGCTACCAGGGAAGACCAGGATTGGGAAGAATGTTGGACATTCGTGGTTTTGTTGATGCAGACTGGGCTGGAGATCTGGACCAAAGAAGATCTACAAGTGGGTATGTGTTTAGCCTATTTGGAGGTGCAGTCAGTTGGATGAGTAAAAGACAGTCCGTAGTGGCGCTTTCAACTACAGAGGCAGAATACATAGCAGCCACTCATGCAAGCAAGGAAGCAGTTTGGTTGCAGAGATTGTGTTCAAGTATGGGGTTGGTACAACAAGCTATAAGGATAGACTGTGATAGCCAAAGTGCAATTTTCTTGGCTAAGAACCCTGCTTATCATTCGAAGACAAAGCACATTGATGTTCAATATCACTTTGTTAGAGATATGGTTGAGGCTAAAAGGGTGTTGCTGGTAAAGGTGGACACTTTGAAGAATGTTGCAGATGCATTGACGAAGTCTATGAGCACTCAGAATTTCTCTTGGTGTAGAGAAACAATGGGTGTTGAAGAATTGGCCCAATGACTAAGCTCTCCTGTGGCCCCCTGTGGAAAGAAAACAACAAGTGGGATAATGTTGGGTATGTGTTATATTCTTTCCACGACTAGCTCCACGCACTGTACATTGTGCCGGGCGCAGCAGGGGGGTCACAGGGGGGGAGGCGGCGCCCCGGAAATTATTTTTTTGGTGTGCAGACCCACTCATAGGTGGACCCACCCATGTTTTGTGCATGATTTTGCACATGGTTTTGGGGTACGATGGTTTTTGACCCCTAGTATTTTGTAGATCCGGTCAAGGGAACTACAATTATGTTCTAATCCAGGATTAATGGATTGGGGTTTATGTATGTTTCGGCATGTATATATATGTGTTGTAACACTAAAAGGAATATAATGAAAAATTAAGCTGGTCGTCCCGTTTTGGGATCCAGGAAAAAATCTCTGTGTTTATCTGTTTTATGTTTTATGCTCTCGCTATTGTTTATTTTTGTTATAAGATTCATGTGTAGATAATTTATGTTCAGGGTTAAAACCTACAAAGTCACTAAAGCTACTAGGTCGAATAAAAATTGTTGTTGGGGGTTGAAGTTGATGAAGCAATTGCTGGAAGGTTGAAATTTGTTTCTAGAAGTTGTGTAAGAAAAGTTCATCAAGAAGGAAGGTTGACCTAGTATTGGAGGGGTATTGGTCAAGGGTTATAAGCCTTGGAATTTGTCAATTTAAGTTCTATAAGAATAGAAAAATTATGGTGGGTTTTCCTCTCACTTGGAGAGATTTTTTCCTTGGTTGATCACCTATATATTGTGTCCTCTTGTCTCATTGTCTTTTATGGTTTGTTAGTTGTTTGATGAAAAGAACACAATAATAATCAAGTTGAAGAAGAATATAAATAATATAAATAATAATCAAGTTGAAGAATAATATAATTAATATAAGTAAAATGACATCACAAATAGATATAAAAGTAAGAGAAATCAACTAATCTTTTACCCCTAGATTTCTCAAAATGACTTTTAATCATTATTATTCTTATTCAAATATTATCCAATTTTTGTTTCATTCTTTAATTAGAGTGGTTATTTTCAAGTGATTGAGTATGATTTTGCTTTACTCATTTCTACATTATTTTTAGTTATTCCTAAATTCGATGGGTTGTTTTATTTTTAAGTCATTAAATGTTACAGTGATTAAAAGGTGAATCTAAAGCATCATAGAGAACATGAATTTGTTTAAGTCATTAATTGTTACAGAGAGTGATACTGCACACATGGCTCATTATTGTAATCCATTTTTCTTTGTTCTTCATTGTTATTATACATGAGGTATCGAATAAATGTAATGAATTAAAGTATCCAATTTGTTAGTTTATAAATGTCTGTTTAACAGAAATAAAAACTACGGATAATTATGATTTCCCTATGTGTGGTGGTGCACTTAGAACAACAAAAAGAAAGATATCTGACATTTTCCTTAAAATGAATAAATAAAGGGACGAAAACCTACTCTTAATATGTTCGCTTTTCCTTGCCTCTCTTCATCGCTTCTGTTGCTCTCAATCTAACTGAACTCTCTTGATTGATACTTGCAACGGAAAACAGAAAAAAAAAAACAACATAAAGGAAATATGATCTATTCAAATTAAAAAAATTGAATTGATTAAATTCATAAATACACATAAACCATCATTGACACATGCATTAGGAAAGGAACAAATGTCTTTATTATGAAGTAGAAGGAAAAGTACAACCAGTGGATCGATTCGATGTCACTCCTCTAGCTTTAGTCCCATCCTCATCACACCCAACATCACAATCCAACAACATAATAGTACATGCACAATACCTCCAAGAGCTGCGATCTTACCAGCATAACTCTACTTAACACAAATTCTTGCTCTCTTGTGCACTATGATCAGTGCTATATTTAGAAGTAGATGAAGGTAGTTTGACATAAATGAAACATTGAATGGATTTTCCAAAAATGGGTGAATAGGTTTCCTTGTTCATGGGAATAGGAGGATAATAGGTCTAATGGCTTCATTGTGTCCATATTTGAGGCTATCAGATGAGGTGAAAGTTGGAACAACTTCTAGAAGCCACTAGAGGTTGTAAAGATTCTTGGAATCCAATGAACAATTCACTCCCAGTCGACCAACACACTCTAAAGTGGGCCTAGATCCTCTGCAGCGCATCCTTGCATGGGAGTAGATGCTCTGAAAAGAATTTGCTGTAGTCCAGGGGCGCGTTGATGGCTCAATGGGGCACTTCAACTGGAATCTAAGCAATGAAAATTTCATGAAGGAAAACCACCAATGAGATGACTTGCTTAGGGCATGTAGCAACTAATTTAGAGTATGATAGACCCTAATGGATACTGATCTGTGTTTTATGATGATGCCCAAATTGACCTGTAAAAACTGCTCCCTAAAGCATGAAGTAAAAAATGATAATGTTGATTGATTTTCTTTACGATGTGATGAGTAGGATTTGAAGTGGACAGTGACCTGCATCAATTACAATAAATTACATCATGATATATTTCATCTCGGACATGAATTGTTGAGGGAGGCATATCTCATACTTAGAACATAAACTATCGTAACATCAGAAAGTCGTCTATAGATATAGACCCATGATAGGATGACCTGTTAGAAAATTATATATAACAGAGCAATGAAACACATAAAATATGCGGAAAACACAAGCACACAAAACACATAAAACCAGAGAGACACAGATATACGTGGTTCACCCAGTTTGGGCTATGTCCACCCCGAACAGCCAATCCTTCCTTTCTATTACCCAGCAAAATGAAGAGACCCAACCTACATCAGATCCACTGTAACATCCTCTGTTCTCTCTCACAGTCTCCCTATCAGTTTCTCACTCCGAGAATACACATCCAATCCACAGCTGCAATACAATACCCTCATACAAGCGAGGGGTTGCCTTCTAGGGAAAAAAACCCTAAAATAAACATAAATTCTACTGTTAGATCATCCGCCTAATGAACGACCCACATTGACTAGAAATTACTATACTTTTACAAGGAAATTTTACATATGTTTTTAGCTTCGAGGGCGCTTCCCCCAAAACCCCCCACCAGGGGGGGCTCCATAAAGTCACAGCTGCCCCCCCCTTGGACTCCCCAGGCAACGTTTAATTACGAGCGGCGTTGCCGCCCCCATTAAGGCATAGGGGTCCAACTCTGCGATACAAAATAAACAACATAATCAGGCTCCACACCCAACAATCTCCCACTTGGAGAATTATTGTAGAAACTCCACTGCTGCTTCATTTGCTGGAAAATGACTCCTCTTTGGACCTGGCTGTTTCTCATCTTCATTGTCATCCTTGAAGACCAATTGAAACTGAGAATATTCTCAGTTTCTCCCTGGTTACAAATTTTGTTAGCATATCTGCATGATTCTAGATAGTGTGTATCTTTTCCAGCTTCAACTGTCCATCTTCCAATACTAATCATATGAAATGGTAATTGAGCTATATGTGCTTAGTCCTGGAATTAAATGCTTAGTTCTTTGCAAGATGAATGGAACTTTGGCTATCATTGTATAACGTGCCCATATCACGCTTCTTATTCAATTCATCCATAAACCTTTGTCACCAAATCATTTCCTTACTATCCTCTGTAGCAGCAACATATTCTGCTTCAGTTGTTGAAAGTGCAACAACACTTTGGATTTTTGAAACCGAACTAACAACTGTTCCACCTACAGTAAATACATATCATGTAGTGCTCTTCCTGTTATCTCTGTCACCTGCCATATCTACATCAACATATTCCTGTAGATCAATGTTTGAACCACCAAAGCATAATGCTTGATTTGTGGTACCTCTCAAATATATAAGAATCCATTTCACTGCCATCCAATGTTCTTTTCTTGGATTGTTCATGTACCTGCTTATAACTCCCACTGCATTTGCAATATCAGGCCTTGTGCAGACCATTGCATACATTAAGCTTCCAACTGCTGATGCATATGGAACTTTAGACATATAGTCCATTTCTTCTTGGGTCTTGGGGCACATCTCCTTACTAAGTTTGAAATGGCTAGCAAAAGGTGTACTAACTGGTTTTGCATTTTGCATATTAAATATTTTCAACACCTTTTCTATGTACTCATTCTGAGACAGTGTTAATTTGCGATTTTTCCTGTCTCTAGCTATCCTCATACCAAGGATTTGTTTTGCAGCTCCCAAATCCTTCATTGAAAATGAATTTTCCAATTTTCTTTTGAGCACATTTATTTCCTGCATGTTAGATCCTGCAACAAGCATGTCATCTACATACAATAACAATATAATATAGCTACCATCATTTTGCCTTTTTAGATAAACACAATGATCATAGTGACATCTAGTATAACCTTGTTCAGACATAAACTTGTCAAATTTTAGATACCACTGCCTTGGAGCCTGTTTTAAGCCATACAAGCTCTTCTTTAACCTACACACTAATTTTTCTTTCCCTTTGACCTCATATCCTTCTGGTTGCTGCATATAGATCTCTTCCTCCAAATCTTCATGGAGAAATGTTGTCTTTACATCTAACTGTTCAAGATGTAAATCTTTCACTGCTACAAGAATTAAAATATTTTTGATTGAAGTCATCTTAACAACAGGAGAAAATATTTCATAAAAATCAATACCTTTCTTTTGTGCAAACCCCTTCACCACACATCTAGTTTTGTACCTCTGTTTTCCTCCATCTTCTTCCTTCAGTGTGTAAACCCATTTATTCTGTAATGTAGTTTTATCTGCAGGCAACCTAAATAAGTCCCAAGTCTGGTTATGCATTAAGGAGTCCATCTCTTCTTCCATGGTTAGCTCCCACTTTTTCCTGCTTTCAACCTGCATTGCTTCTTCATAACATTCAGGTTCACCAGAATCGATCAACAATAAATAATATAATGAAGGAGAGTATCGTTCAGGGGGTCTACTTATCCTAGTAGATCTTCTAACACCAATTTAAGGTGTTTGAGGTGCATGTTGTTGTTGTGGTGGTTGTTGTAATTGTGGCTCTTGATTATTATTATTTTTAGGCACCTTTACCTTTTATGTGATCTCATCAAGAACTGTGTATTCTTTGTTTTCTTTTTCCTGTTTATTTCCTGCAACTGATTCTTATACAATACCTTTTCATTGAATATTACATATATGCTCCTAATGATTTTGTGATTTTCATAATCATATAAGCGATAACCAAAATTATTAACACCATATCCAATAAATGTACATTTCTTTGATTTTTCCTCAAGCTTTGTTCTATTTTCTTTATTAATATGGACAAAGGCCTCACATCCAAAAGGCTTTAAAAAAGAGTAGTTTACCTTTTTACCTGTCTATGCTTCCTCTGGAATACCACCATCCAAGGAACTTGAAGGCCCTATATTTATTAGATAAACAACAATATCTACAGCATCTGCGAAAAATTGTAAAGGAAATCCTGCATGCAATCTCATGCACCTTGCACGCTTCATGATTGTTCTATTCATCCTTTCTGATACACCATTTTCTTGTGGTGTTCTTTGAACTGTCTTCTCTCTACGAATTCCATGCTATGAACAATACATATCAAACTCTTTGTTGTAATATTCACCTCCATTGTCTGATCTGAGACACTTCAACTTATTTCCTGTCTCAATCTCAACCAAAGCTTTCCATTTCTTGAAAGTATCAAATACATCAGATTTATTATGAATATAGTAAATTTAAGTTTTTCTAGTTGCATCATCAATAAAATTAACATAATAACGAGAGCCACCGAGAGATGATACCTGAGCAAGTCCCCACACATCTGTATGCACAAGCTTTAATTTTTCGCTCTTCTTTTATTTTCCAACTCTGAGAAATCTGACTCTCTTCTTTTTTCCATAAATGAAATTCTTACAGAAATCCAAATCAACATTCTTCAAACCCGGAAAAAAATTTCTTGAGTGAAGAATCTTCATCCCCTTCTCACTCATGTGTCTGAGCCTATGATGCCATAATGCTGCATCTTCTCCTTTGGAAGTTAACGCATTAAGAGAGTTAGAAATACCATTGCATAAATACAATGTACCAACCTTTTCGCCTTTTGCTATTACTAGTGCTCTTTTGGTGACCTTCCAAGTTTTATATGTGAAAGTTGTCACACAACCTTCACTGCCTAACTTCCCGGTTGAAATCAGATTTTTCTTCAGATCTGGAACATGCCTTACCTCCTTTAATAGCCTTTGGTTTCCATTCTGTTGTTTTACAAGAACCTTACCAATTCCAACAATTTTACAAGGTTTATCATCACCCAAATAGACTTGTTCAAAATCTTCTTGAACATAGTTATGAAAATATTTTTTAACAGGTGTGGCATGGAATGAAGCCCCTGAATCTACTACCCAGGAATCAGTAACATTTTCGAAAGAAAGAATCAAGGCATATTGTAACACATCACCTGTCACATTTTCTTCATGATTGTTTTCTTGTTGTGCGTCTCCTTCTTTTCCCTTCTGAGATCTACAGTATTTCTTCAGGTGTCCTTTATTTCCACATTTCCAACACACTATCCCCGATCTAGACTTGGATCTGTCTTTCCTTGATTTACTACGATATCCTAAGCTCTTTCCTCTTTCCATTTTTCTTCCCCTATACTTTGCACTCAAAGCATTACCCGATGTCTCACCGGAGCTTTTCCGTTGCATTTCCTCGCTAAGGATAGCATCGACAATATCATCAAACTTTAAAGTACTAGATCCAGAGATAGAGTTACTAAAGGCCATAACTAAACTATTCCATCTTTCTGGAAATGCGCACAGAAATAAAAGAGCCCTAACTTCATCATCAAAGTTTACCCCTACAGAACTTAACTGACTAGTAACTGTATTAAAACTGACTAGTAACTGTATTAAAACTGACTAGTAATTGTATTAAAATCATTTAAATGGTCTGCAACAGATCCACCTTTCGACATCTTCATATTAAATAAACGTTTCATAAGAAATACCTTGTTTGAGGCCGAGTGTTTTTCATATAGTTTTTCCAATGCCTTAATCAAACCCTATGTTGTTGTTTCCTTTGAAATATTGAAGGCTACCGATGTCGCGAGGCACAATTGCACTTTTCTGAGTGCCTTTCTATCGAGAAGCTCCCATTCTACATTTTTCATAGCCGTCGACTTCTTTATTTTTCCGCTCAATGGTAGGTATAGATCTTTCTGATACAGATAATCTTCCATCTACGTCTTCCACAACGGGAAGTTTTGGCCGTTAAACTTCTTGACCCTAAAATTACCATCTTTCACCATTGCTCCCACTCGAACCAAGAACCCTTCTTTCTTGCAAGTTTATTAGCCAAATAGACCTTTGGATTTTATACCAGTTGTTAGAAAATTATATATAACAGAGCAATGCAACACATAAAATATGTGGAATACACAAGCACACAAAACACATGATTAAACTAGAGAGACACAAATATACATGCTTCACCCAGTTTGGGCTACGTCCACCCCGAACAGCCAGTCCTTTCTTTCTATTATCCAGAAAAATGAAGAGATACAACCTACAACAGATCCATTGTAATATCCTCTGTTCTCTCTCACAGTCTCCCTATCTGTTTCTCGCTCCGATAATACACATCCAATCCACAGCCACAATACAATACCCTCATACAAGCAAGGGGCTGCCTTCTAGGGAAAAAATCCCTAAACTAAACATTACTTATACCATCAGATCATTCGCCTAATGAACGGACCAGATTGACTAGAAATTACAATACTTTTACAAGGCAATTTTACATATTTTTTTAGCTTTGGGGGCAACCGCCCCCCCTGGACCCCCCAGGCAGCATTGACGCCCCCATTAAGGTACAAGGGTCGAACGCCGTGATACAAAATAAACAAGATAATCAGGCTCCACACCCAACATGACCATCATACAGATGATTTGGTACTACTCCTGAAATCACAGCCCGAATGGATGAAACTAGATCTGGGGTCTTCTATCTCATTCACTCGATCGCTTAAAATACAAGTCTAACCATGCAAATATGTGATCTGAAGTTGAACATGGGAAGACACCGTCTGATTACTAGCCAATGATGTAAGTTGTTAACAAGCATGAGAGAAACCAATGTTGATGATAATGGCTCTCAAGGTACTGTAGTACATTCTGCATGGTGTGAATAGATGATTTGATGTCAAACACCATACAAATTCTTTCGGTCGAAGGCCTTTGATGTAAACCTATCGCCGGAAGCAAGAAACCTGTCATTGATGTAAGCAAGATCCAAGGTACTGAAAGTTTGTTTGTAAGTCAACTTCCTAGATGATGAGTTGATGTCATCAAGAAGTGACTCATCGTAGGAGGGCCTTGATGTTTCCCCCATTAACGACACAAAACAAGAGTAATGATTTTGGAGACAAAATGTGACTGATGAAGCAATGTTCAGTGATGGTGGTCATGAAATGAAGGTTTATGAATATTTCAAAGGATGAGGAATAACTGAGTGACTTCTCTTGAACATATAGACGATATTGAATGAATTGGAAACATTTGACCCAAAACCGAAGTGATGGATGGTAAGATAGACCATAGGTATGATAGACCGTAAAACAGAATACCCAAACCAAAAATCATGGAGATGAAGTGAATAAATGTCATGTTCAAGAGCGACTTTCTACCATAAAGTGTTTTATCCCTTTCCAATTTTTCTCAATCATTGTTGACCAATACCTCTTTATTTTTTAAAAATATTGAGGAGGATAACATATGCTTGATGTATAATTCCACCCTTCGGGTGAATCCATCATTATTTGATGCTTTAATGAGTCTAGCGAAGGTGAAGCTCGATCTTGTCATGATGGACAAGTCCATCGCTATTTTATGCTTTAATGAGTCTAGCAGAGGTAAAACTCAATCTTGTCATGATGGAAAATTCTGTTTCTATTTGATGCTTTAACGAGTCTAATGAAAATAAAAAATCGGTCCTTTTTCATGTTTAGAGATTTTGAAAAAGGGACTAGAAGAAAACTCCACAAGTTCTTTTTCGTATAGTAGTCCCTCAAATCCGAACAAGCGTAAAATAATACCTGAGAAAACCTCCGAGCCATGTTTGACTAGGGTTTTCCTTTTTCATAAACATAATCTATCTCAGTCCAAAAAAGGGTTAAACTTATACTGGGTAGATGTTGTTTCAATTCCTTTTACGAGCTCAAAAGGACAAGTGCTCGAAAATCTTTTCATGTTTTGGGAGTCTGAAAAGAGATGAAAGAGAACTCCAAGGGGGTTCCTTTTTCGTGTTTAACAAAGCTCGAAAAAGAGATAAAAGTGTTCTTTGTGGCCGAATTTCAAATTAATTTACGATAAGGAAAAGACAGAAATAACTAGGCATTTTCATGTACGTTTTACGAGCATGAAAAAATTAGCAAAAGAGAGTCGGGATTTTCATGAGTTTAACGAGTCTTGAAAATAATAACTGAAATGGACTCGAAATAAGTTTCATTTTTATACAAGCTTGAAACATAGGAAAAATTGTTCTTGAGAGTAGTTTCATTTTTACACAAGCTTGAAACATAGGAAAAATTGTGCTTGAAATGGGTTTGTTTCATTTTTACACAAGCTTGAAACAAAGGAAAAATCACGCTTGACCTGATTCATTTTTTAACGAGGTTGACACAGTAAAAAAACAATCCTCAAGACCCGATTAATCTTTTAATGAGGTTGACACAGTAAAAGAACTATCCTCGAGAGTTGATTTATTTTTTAACGAGGTTGACACAGTAAAATAACTATCCTCAAGACCTGATTCATTTTTTAACGAGGTTGACACAGTAAAAGAACCATACTTAAGACCTTTTCACCCAACATATCTATTTTAGAATCATTGGGAATCTTCCTTAAGTTAGATGAAGTGGAATATATCATATTGCATGTCTCTATATTTGTGATTTTTTCCGATGTCACAGGAGACAGTAATGAAAAGGTGCCCATTAGGGAAGAATCCTTAAAGATTCCTACACCAATGTTCTAAAAATATGGTGGGGTTTGTGAACAAATGAAACACTTCCATTTTCCTGGGAACGAGAGACGAAGAAAGAGAGTTGATCAAAGACTGTGATGCTTCCCTTATGGGGGAAGAGGACCATACGAAAGTAAGTAGATACTACTGCAGCCATAGTGTAAACCCATAGTCTTCCAAGTAATATATTGTAGTCAAGGGGTCTGTCAACGACCTCAACATCAATAGTAAATTATGATAATTCCATAAGGCTTATATGTATGACCGTCGAAATATTTCAACGTTGTAGGTGATTGTGACAAATTCGGCGATCCAAGTGACTTCTAGCTACTCATAGACATGATACAAGTAGATGTGCCTTCATCAATGATAGTGTGATGAATGAGGCGATTCAGGACATGTACTTGAATCAAGAATGCTAGTTGTGCTGGTAATTGTGGCACATAGCCCGCGTGATTAAAGACTACAAGATTAAAATCCATTGGATCAATTCCACCAATCGCGGACAACAAAGCCTACTTCTGGGAGGGACAATTCTGAAGAACCTCAATCGTTGACATAGTAGAAGGTGACTGAGCTAGATCTTCTACTACATTATAATTTTGAGTTGCACGAGCTCGAGGGTTGAATATCTACTTATGAAATACTTCATACAGAGGCTTTATTGTTAACTCTAGAACGATAGGCGATAGAGACAAGTCAGATGAATTCAAAGTCGAAGTGGTAGGTTGACATGTAGTCTGACCATTAGATGATGACAACATATTACTGTAATCTTTACTTTGAGTAGACACTAAAACATCAGTTTTGGGCTTAGTGGCAGATAGCATAAGCACTTGTGAACTATAAGAAAGATCTGTAGCAACCATATGTGTTTCTGGGTTCGAAAAAGGGTTTGTCACCACTGAATATGTGAAAGAAGTCTTAAGAAGCTTTGGAACTTCTGAGCGGTGAAGAAAATCTCACATAAAATTCTCCTCATTACATATCAAGCAAGGGTAACAAGGTTTCCAAAAATATTCAGATGAATTAGATGATTTTTCCTGCGGGGGTGAATTTGATTTCTCCTTATCTTTCCCCTTCTTCCTATTTCCAGGTTGCTTGTTAATTTTTCCTTTGTCAGATGACACGACATGGATTTCATAAGAAGACGCATGATCATATGAAATAGGGTTTTGATTTGAAACAAAAAGTGTAGAACCATATGGTCAATGTGTTTCCAGAGTGCTAGCAGAACCAATCACACCATCGTCGACATGAATGTCCCGACCAGATGGAGCAGGAGGAACAGTAAAATTTGGTCGCGACGCATTTGGAATATTTTCATAGAGCGTGCCAAACTAAGTGTAAATCAAATCTAGATACTGGGCACGAGAAATTAATTTCTTTTCAGTGACAACACTACCTTTGGCCACATCCTCGGTGATAGATGGCAACAAGGAATTAATAAACCACTTAGCTAAATTTGATCAGGAACAAATGTTTTAACCATTCGATGATGACGACACCACTCATGTTTATGATCCGATATATGAGTAGCAATGGCCTGTTTAAAGCTGGTCAAAATTTCCTTTCCAGTTTCATATCTGATGCATAACTGGAAGTGGGTTAAAAAAGTAGTGGCTAAAGATATAAAGTTATAAAACGAAGCTCATGGTAATTCAATGTACTACTTCGCAGCCAGACCAGTAAGTGTTTGCTAGAAAAGACGCAATCTAACAAAATCATCATTTAAGGAATTAGATGAAAACCATAAATGATAAGTCATGCCATGCATAGATGGGTCTTCTCCAGAATTTCCATTGAATTTTGGAATGTTCGAGGGTAATTTATGAGGAATAATTGGCCACAAAAGTAAATTTAAATTAGGTAACTCTAATGTTGCAACAAATGGAAACTGTCGATTAAGGTCAGGTTGAAAATAACTAGGATAAGATGAAATTTCCTAGGAAATAGGCTGTTGCATACCAGGAAATGGATTCTGTTTTTGGTAACACAGATAGGGGTAGGCTTGTTGACTAGGACTTGGATAAGCTTGATACTGTGGGAATGGTTGCTATGGCTGCCATGGATCTGAAAACGGTTTCCTTCCAATATAATTCGGGCCCAGTCTTGAATAGACAGGGCTAGTAGAAGCTTGTGACAAAAGTAAACTAGCCCGAGATTGTGAAATTCTCGATACAGATGGTAGTTGAATACTCGCCTGGGAAGATGGATTCTGTAGACCTGAAACTTGAGGGTTAGGGATTGAAGGACCCGCTTGAGAAGAATGAGAAACAACCATAGAAGAAATAATAGGCATAGTAGGCACAAATGCAACAGGTTGAAATGGTTAATATTGATACATAACTGTTTGCAGCTGAATAGGAAAAGTAGGTTTCCATTGAAATATAAGCATTCCAACATACGATTGACCTACAAAAAATAGAGTACTGCCATATGGAATGAACATATGTTGCCCCCCAACATATGGAGTATAAGGATATTACACATAATGACTTTCATATGATGGGTATTCAACAAATACTGGATAGAATGGATAGTAATTAGATGGACCAGCCTGATATTGAGTTGATGATGTCAATAAAAGATTAGTTTGTTCAGTACTCTTAAGAGATAAAATATATAATTCCAAATGATGACATGGGAGAACTCCATGGACTAGAGGAGACACCAGAGTAGGTTCCATTTAAAGCTTGGTAACCCAATGGGACAAACGGACCACCATAAAGATGAGACTCGGGTGTTGTCAAAAAAATTGAAGATGAAGAAACACTAGATGTTGTCACAGCTATAGCAGATGGTAAAGTCTGGGATGCTATCTCTCCCATGGTTAAATAACCAAGCAAATACTCTAATAAATCTACGAGAACTTGAGAGTGAAAAGGATCAATAGGAGTAGAGTAGGTCAAACGAGGAAAATATGGATATAAATGAAGCCCTGATCCTAAATGAGTGGGATATGAAGGGGTCGTCTTTTCCTCTATTGAAATCAAACTAGGTAGAAGCACTTCACCGTCAAGCTAGAGATAAATTTTAGGTGGTAAAATTTGCAGTAAAGAGGAAGACTCGATGGTTACAGATGACTGACGACCATACGGTTGCACAAAAACAACTTATTATTGTTCAACTTCGGGATCAAGATGTTCTGGTAAAAGAACAATAGGTTCCGGATTGACTTCCAGTTGAACAATTTTGGGTTCTGGATTTACCGTTTCACTAGATTGAATTTCAGTGTCCTTAGGTAACTGTGAGGGTTCCGTCTCGATAGTAGCAGATAAATTAGGATCAATCGAACGAATTAAGACTCGGTACTCAAAGGATAAAATTTCTTTAGTATATTAGATTATGTAGCACCAATAGTTCCAGAGGTGCTAGACTCGGTAGGACGAGCGCGCCTTCATCTACTAGGTGTAGCTTCTAGCGGTAACAATGGTTTATTCGCTATCCTATGCGAATGAAGGGGAAAAGGTTGATCTTCTTCCACGATTGCTGATTGATTTTATAACAAAAAAAACAAAAACAAAAAAGAGGGTAATGCTAGGCAAAAGGTTGACCAAGCAACTGTGAACTGCAATATACCGCCCTAGTAAACCAAGGACTTATGTATGTGCAGGAAATCTCCCTGAATGTTGTGTTTGGTGTATCATAGGTACAAGGTGGCCAAATCGGTTACCTATCGATTTTAATCAACGTAAATTTGTCCTCCCAAATATACGCGAAGATACATGGAGTCCCAATCCATACTAAGCATTGTCTGATGCAAAACCGCACAGCGAGAGCATCCCCTTATACTTTTCGTACTAGAACACCACCCAATATACCCAAAAGTATGTGGATGAGCTCTAATATACCTACGTACGTGTAATGAGGTATCACACTCAGAATGTATCACAAACAATTAACAACAATTGCTATGTTTAACGACATGAGAACACGTCTTCTAGACTAGACCTTTAAATGTTATCGTTAATGTTACAATGTTCCCTTAGATAAATTCAGATAAATTTTATGTTGATCTTGCTTATCAGTTTGTCTTTTAGGTTCACAATGAGATGTTTTGAACATTCCTAGAATGCAATTAGAATGATAATCATTTGTTTCGAATTGATTTTTGACAATGAAAAACTAGCTACAAGGGATAAAGCAATCAGATTGAATGCAATGAACAATGAGCACATCTAAATGCAATTTCCCTAAACTACTCCTATGCAACAATCACAATCCCGATATGAAAATGCATGTTTTATTTTCAATTTATTTTAAGTGTAGATGAATGAAAAATAAACTAATGCACAAACAATCACTCAAAACTTTCAAGAGAAACAAACACAGAAATGACAATTCCTCTTTTTGAAAATAATGAATTGATCAAATGTAAAATTGACTTTGGAACTACTCGACAATGACAAAGAAAAAAAAAGAAACATTGATCAAACAAATCCAAAGTGAGGCAAGAATAGTAGAGGCAATATGGTCTCTAGAGGCAATCAATCACTTGAAACTTCAACAAGCAAGACACTGAAATGAATTTGCAAAAGACAAAATATGATAGATTTTTGGTTGGTCACAACAGAAACTCACCCCTAAATGGGAGACAGTGCTTTGCAGAGCACTGTCCCTAAGCCAATAGTGTTATGCAGAGCACTGTGTCAAGACCAATAGTGCGTTGGGGCCAAATGACTCTCTGAAAAAAAATAAAACACACTAATTTTGCTAAAATACCTTCAAATGACTGAAAATAAGCAGGTAAAGTCTACTAGATATTGATGGACAAGGAAAAAACCACTAGGGACGATCCGTCGATCCCCAGTATGGTTGCCAATTTGTTTTAGGGAAATAAAACCTACTGATAAGTATGCTTTCCCTAAGTCTGGCGGTACACTTAGAACAACATAAAGAAAGATATATGACATTTTCCTTAAAATGAATAGATAAAGGGAAGAAAACATGCTTGTAATCTGTTCGCTTTTCCTTGCCATCCTTCGTCACTTCAGTCGCTCTCAATCTAACTGAACTCGCTTGATTGATAACTTTTGTTGTCACTCCTAGATACAACCTTGAGTTACGAAAGACCATTGCCTAGGACATCTTAAAAATCAGAAACATTTAAGAGAGTTTCTTCTTGAGGGCATCTTCTGAAGGTATCTTTATAGGATGGGTGTAATTGTAGTTCAAGATGGTTGTGGGAACATTTGTACTAAACACCAATGTATACTGAAATTCACTTTGAACGGGCTTGAGGCCACATAGATCTGGGTTGATGTGAATGGGCCAAGTTTAAAACCAATGAACAGAATCAGGAATATAAGGCAGCGAAAGCTTAGAAGAAAAGAGAGATGAGGTTTGAGGGAGGCGGGCTTATTTGGCAATAAGAATCTGTCCTTCTCAGACTCAGGGAGAAATATGGCCGATATAAGATTGATGGAGAGGTCATCCCATGAAGAGAAATACTAAGGTTACTTGTATGATTAACATCTGAGTGTCATCTTCCCTTAGTGAGGACATATACATATTCATCTATTGAATATCAATAACCAACACTTCTTGCATGAGACAATTGAAGAGTTCTTTAATAAAATAGAAAGGAAATTAAACAAAGATGAGACGACCACATACATGTTGTTCACTGATCCAATTGGAATCCATTTGCAAAAAAATTCATTGTTATATTGGCTTTCAAAAACATATCTTCAAGATATGCATTCAGAGCTCAAAACAATAATTACAAAAATCTATACAGTATGAACCCAAAACTTCCACAAAGACCATAACCATTGCATAGTCCCTAAGTTACATTTTTATAGCCCTTACATCACAGGCTCTTAGCAAGATATTCCTTAAACAAATATTCTTTCTTAATTCTTCGGTACACATATCAAAATAAAAAAATGATACAGTCCAACTTTAGCATGTCGATAACACTGCTCTTAGTAACAAAACATAACAAGAACATAATACTATTGATAAAAATGACGAGTTAGACATCATAACCGAACATAAAAGACAAAGTAAATAAAAATGTCACATGGGCCTGATTATGACATCTTCACGGTTGCGCCGAGGGGTAGCAGAAGGTCCCGAGCCACGTGGCCATATAGGAGTGCAAGAGGAGCTAGAGTGGAGAGATTATGGGGGCACCATTGGCTATGAATTAGAAGTGATTGGTGGGTGCAAGTGCTCATAACATATCTGCCATATGATATTTGCAGGTAAGGGTGGAGAACTAAAGAGCTTGAAAAATGCATGCAGTTGAATCAACTCGGTGTAATCAAGGTGAGAAGAAAAGAACGTTTTAACCATGGCAAGGAGTAAGAATTCCTTGCAAAGTGATGCCACCAAGGTTTCAACCTTCAAGCGAGAGGTATTTTCCAGGGTTGAATCAGGCTTGCACTTGATCTCAGTCATTTTCTGTTCATACATGGTCCAGGGGAGCAATGCCCCCAATGGATCCCAGCATGCTGGCTGTCTGACCTCCACTACCTTGCCCCATTCATGATCAAAAGCTTCCACCCCACTAACCACTATCGCCAAATATCCTGATGCTTTAACTCCTGCCTCTTCCTTCTGATTCATCTTGGTGATTTCCATTATGGTCTTGAAACGGTCGACCACTCCGCGCATGCCCAACTCTTCCGAGGGGAGGTCATTGATGAATCTGATGTATCTTTGCATGATTATTACAATGTCATTTCCTTCTCTGCGACCTGCATCCAATTGTACCTTGAAATTTCGGATGGCATTATTTTTGTCATTTGCCAATGTAATGAGCTCCCAATGCTCCTTTACCTCTTTCATGATCTCAGTCCAGATTATTTGTCTAGCTTCTACTAGCGACATGTTGCCTTTGAGTTGAGCCTTTAAGTCTTTGATTGAGTTCTGCTTCTCTTGAGACTCCCTGTGAAGGGCATCTATCTCTTTCTGTAATTATGAGACCATATTTTCATTCTCTGCAAAGGCTGCCTTTGTTTTGTCCAGTAGCCATCGGGTAGTTCGAGTCTCATGCTCTAACATCTTAAAATATGACAAAGCCTTGCTCAAGTGCTTTGAGGCATCTTGTGGGTCATCATGCACTTGAAATAGGCATACGTGGCTGTACTGAGCCTGTTGAAGCTCGATTAACCTCCTCTTCAATTTTTATATCTCTTCATCTCTTTGGACAAGCTCCTCATTGAGGGCGTCTTTCTCTTTTTTGACTTGGGCCAGTTCCTCTATTTGTATATGCTCTGAACGGGGAATTTTCAACTTACGTCGTAACTCCTGTACCTCCAATTCGGTCTTCAGCAGTAGAGTTTGCATTGCTACATTAGGATCGGTGCCTTTACCCCTTATCATCTTCTTGTAGTCCTCTAGCTAGGTGAAAATAAATTTTGCATTTGCTCTTTCTCTTTTCAGGGTACTTGTAATCTGGGTCAGCCTTCTCTCAGCGTTTTCTAGGGTGAGGGTATGCTTCAACACTTATGTATGCATCATTTCCCCAATGGCTTTTTGCAGGTTCAACTTGTCTAGCAGTGGCATAGCAACTAGCTCTAAGATCATCTCTAGGGCCTTATACTTGGAGCCTGGAGGTAGAGGGTGAGAAGTTGAATGCTGGAAAACGACTATTAACTGATCATTCTCCGCATCCAAGGTTGTCATTAGCCTGGTATGGTTATTATCCACAAACTGAGCTAGTTGTTCTCTGATTTTTCCCGTGCTAAATGGTTCTTCACCTCAATATGATCACCTTTTGCCCATTATTTTCTCGAACTTGTGTCCCTATCTGAAGGTCCCTCCCCCAGGGTGACTGCCTGTGAGAGTTCTGAAGGTGCCAATGAGGACGTGGAGTCGAAAGATAGCTAAAAACTTGGCTTTTCTTTCCCTCGATCGATGTACTGTGGGGTTTCCTCGTCAAGCTGCTCGGTGCCCAGTCCTTCAGGCCCCTTATTTCTTTGATTTTTACTGAGGTGGTCTTCCTCATCTTCATCCATAAGTCCTTGAGCCATTTGATGACTCCCCTTATCCTGGACCTCCATTTCATCGTGTGCATTGTCTCCTATTCCTTCAGCAACTGGGGATTCGACCTCCATTTATGTATCCAAAGGCCACGCATCAGAGTTAGTTTTTCATTCTATTAGAGGCCTAGGCTCATGTTCATATGATGAAGAATTAATCTTCTTCTTTCTTCTCATGATGAACCCTTTAGGATCATGGTGCCATACATCCCCTTGTAGGAAATTCATCTTCCACAATAGCCCCTCAACTATGGGGATTGCGTGTCTTGAGCTAATAGTAAAAGGCCATACCGCATTTGGGAGCCGTAGAATATATCCCTTCTTTGCGAGCACAAAATTATTTTGGTCGGGACTCAGGACTTGATGGATGAACTCGAGGGTGACAATTCTCATGGACATGAAAATTGGCAGATGATAAAGAGGCACTTCAGAACCATAAACAATGATCTTAGTATGATATTCGAATAAATAACAATCCTCGACACAATCTATCTCATTGAATTGGAGCAACTCCTTCTGCTCAGGAAAAATATGGGGCGGGGGATTGTCATGTATGATTTCGTAGGTCCTAGGCATGAAGTCCATGACGAAATTCGTGTACCCTTTTCCTTTAGGGTGTTGGAGAACTGAGTGGGTCCATTCGAAAATGAATTTTGGCTTGGCATTTTTCACAGAAAACTTGTCCAGGCCTAAGCCCTTGAACTTATCTATGTGCTTGAACAAGAACAAGTAAAACACCAAAGAAAAATACCTAAAACAACTCGAGGTTGATATATCTTGAAACTGAGATTGAATAGTAGAGGCTAGGAAGGTGGGGATATCCAGTAGGATCCTGGGTTGCATCATGAGCTCTAAAAACCCTAGACCGACAGTTGTTACCCTGCCCGCATTGTCTTGACCCAACATCCCTGAGATGACCGCTAGGATGGGCTGGATGGTATCATGAAAAAGAGACCGAGGATAGTCTTTGTGAGAGGGAGAGAATTTAGGCGAGATGCAGTGACGAGCTCGAGGAAACCTTTTTTTATATCCAAGGGAAGGTTTGAGAAGTGGCATGAGAGGGTGACTTCGGTGAATTCAACCCACCCTTGGGAGGGGGGATAACACAGGGCCTTTCTAATTAGCTGAGGGGTGATTTCAAATATTTTAACCCCTAGTGCGGAGAGGAAAATATCCTTTCACTCAATGTAGGCGTCGGCGAGCCAAGCTATGAACTCATGGAAATGATGGACTGACAAGGTAATTTGGTAGTAGAGCTCCAAATCTATAACCCTAAACAAATCCTAACCCTGCCGCTTATAATCCTAAAGCTCAGACTTCATACTGGCTACATTTAATGGGTAAATGGTGTCATAGAGCTGTTAGTGAGATTCCATGAGTGGCTTAGGGCCAGGGGAAATTATTTCTTCACGGGGTTGTGAGGTTTTAGGGGTGGTTATCATCATTTTTTCATCATAATTTTGACAGACAGTAATGGAAAAAAATAAGAGGTACTTGACCAAATACTTGAGGTAGCAATGAGAGCGATGTGAGGAGGAAACTGCAAGTACTATGAGTTTTACCCAAGCGCCCAGCTTAGTAAAAAATGACTGTAAATGGTAAAAATCAAACGGTTGAGTAAAAAGAGGGTAGGAGATGGGTCTTTTACTAGAAAGTGGAGCGGGGCGACAACTAGAAGGATGATTTCATGAGGACGTCAGTGTGAAGACATGTGGCACGAGGTGATTGGCCGACAGCGGCCGAGTGGGTGAGAGGCCACGTGCCTGACATAGAGGTACCTGCTTCGTACCTGGATGGACTTACCATACCATAACTTACCTCATCCAGCCATGAACAAGTGATCCCCGCCACCTTACGTCAGGTCAATATATCAAGGGCGGACCCCTGTCTTGCCCTCCCAGAGCTTCTCTTATTGGTCTGTGGGGAGGCTGACGTCATACCTTTCAGCGGGCTGATTCCGCTGCTCTTCACATTTTTTAGAGCTGTTAGAACATATGTTACGTGCTTATTTTGTGGGTTGTACAACTGCTTTGAGGATGATGGTGTAGCCATGGTGGAGTACGCACATTAAGAACCCGCTGAAAGGCTAGGCAGACCTTCTCTTTAGCTTTCATGGACACAATCATTTTTATCCTTTATGTCTTAAAATTTTCCTCTTGCACTATGTTGTATACACAAGCCAACATTGGCTCCATCTAGGGGCAATGCACTCGCTCCAGTGCATTGAGAACCTGTAAACTGGGCACCTGTGTCTTTTTGGGTGCATGGAGTCATCATTAGAAATTTTATGGACAATGCAGTTCAATTCAGAGCATAAATCATGTAAAAATAAAAAGGACATATATGCAATGGGAGGATATGTACAATGGACTGTTGGGGTCCATGTCAGTGATGAAATTAAGGCTTGAGAAACTGTCCATTGACAGGCATCTCAAGTGTGTCTCCTTCCATATTTTCCAACATAAAATTATTTTTTCGTTTGACCTCTACCACCCTGAACGGTCCAAACCAAAGAAAATCTATTTTTTTGTGTTTCCCTTTATCCAACCTCTTGACGTCCCATTGCAGTACCAAATGCCCTGCCTGAATCTCTCTGCCTTTATATTGTTGGTCGAATAGGCACTTCATCTTCTCTTGATACTCTACAAACCTAAGATTCACTTGCTCCCAGGTCTCACTTAGCTCCACCAACTAGTTCATTCTTCTCATGAGGTCATTAGGCCCTTCTTCGCTCTCTAGAAATTGGGCCATAGGTAGAGCGAGCTGAATAGGGAAGACCGTTTCCCTGCCATATACCAGTCGTAGGGAGATTTCCCTGTGGATCTCTTGGTTATGATTATATTCCCCCAAAGAGAGATTGATTTGGGAATCCCAATTCTTTTGATATTCGTTAATCATCTTCTTCAGAATCCTCACCAACGACTTATTAGAGTACTCTGCCAATCTGTTTCCTTGGGGGTAATATGCAGTGGAGTGTCCCAGAAGGATGTTTTAATGCTGGCAGAAGTTTATGAACTTTTCCGACTTGAAGGCTTGAGCATTGTCTGTAATGATCTTTGCAAGTCACATGAATCTAGCTATTATGTTATCTTCTAAGAACTTGATCACTACCAAGTCTGTGGTGTTCCTTCCTAGCACGACCTCAACCCACTTGGTGAAGTAGTCTGTGGCAGTGAAAATCCACCAGTGCTGATTGCTAGATGCATGGTGGACTTCACCTATGAAGTCAATTACCCATTGTTTGAATGACTCTTCAACATCTACTGGGATCAACAGGAGGGGTGCGAACTGTTGCTTCTTGGAAAATGTTTGGCATTTTTCACAGGCTCTGACGTGAGCTTGAACGTCGCCAAATAGCTTAGGCCAAAAGAACCCCGCTCTGAGGATCATGTGGGACGTCGCGCACTAGCTGTAGTGTCCACCACATATTCCATCGTGAAACTCCTTCATCACTTCCTCCACCTCCTGCTCTGTCAAACACAATAGTAATATTCTAGCTAGGTCTCTCCAATATAAACGTCCGTTTTCTACTGTGTACTTTTGGGACCTCAATGTAGATCACGTCTTGGATATGATTCATTTTTTGTTGGAAATCCTCAAGGCACTTGAGTCATCGACTTTGGAAATGTTTCTAATATGTATTCCTATGGTTTTAATGTTTTTATTCCTTCACCTCATGGTTATTTTGGGCAATAAAATGTTTTAAGAGCCACTGATAAGGCATCAATGGACAGGTAAATTTTTTTTTTATAATTGCAATGGCCATTCCATGATATTCGATTTTTATTGTTTGATTGTATTTTGAAAGTTTATTTTGATTTTTCTTTGTATTTTAAATATGAAATTGAAATTACTTGGTATCGTGTTCGTTTAAACAACAACCAAAGTGTTGAGAAAAATACTGAGAGGGGGGGGGGCGGTGAATCAGTATTTAGTGCAGACTGAATTTTTTTTTACTTTTTCTTTCTCTAAAACCCATACGCTACTTTAATGAACCCAAGTCATGTATACATGTGGATATCCTTAATAAAACATGCGTATGACCATAAATCTTATTATGCATTCAATTCTTTACTTAGATATTTGCATCATTCATTCATCAGATGTGTAGTTAGCAGTAAGCATGTGCGTTAATAACATAATAAACCATTACACATAAGCAACACACATGAACACCAGGATTTAAGGTGGAAACCCAATTCGGGAGAAAACCACCGCTGTCGTCGTCTCTGTCTTCAATATTTATTATAAAGAAAACATCTTACAACCATGTACTAGTGTAGACTCATACCAGCACGCAGGCACCCACCTGCAGAAGGCTACAACCTTCTCTCGTTTACCAGCCTCTCCTGGAAGGGAGTTACAACCCCCTGCTCTCATTTACCAGCCTCTCGTGGAAGGGAGCTACAACCCCCTGCTCTCGTTTACCAGCCTCTCCTGGAAGGGAGCTACTACCCCCTGCTCTCGTTTACCAGCTACCACTAGAAGGGAGCTACAACCCCCTCACTGAAGGCTTCGACCCTCAGCACCATTGCGGACCACGTTTCATCAATTTTCATACTGGATCCAACAGCTTCCATACAACATACCTTGTAGGCCACTTTTCATCAGATTTTCAGACTGGACCCACTCCACACATTTAAGCTCATCATACATCAAACTGAAACTCATAACCTCATCAATTCATTCATTGTACCATCAACCAATCAATGAAAAACTTGATATTTAATCAACATAATCAGCAGCATAATCAACATTCAAACAACCCAGATATGTATGAATACATCATTGACAGATAGTAGTAAAACAGTAGAACAGATCAGACATTTCATTCCACATACTTCAGCAAAACCCTAGTTCCATACGCGCTTTTACTTCACTGAACCTGCGTATGCACGCGCTTTAACAGAAACAAACCTACGTATACATATGCACATATTTCAGTACTGATTTCACATACCATACATGCTTTTTCTGAAGCCAACCCGCGTATATACGCGCTTTCTCTACCACGAACCTGCGTATAGATCTTCAAACATTGTAGGGCAGCGTAATTCTTCAGAATATATATATATAGCTCAGATCTTACCCTTCACTTCAGAAAATATTCTCCTCATCTCAGATCTAAACATTCCATAAACAGATCTAGAAAATACATAGTCATTTCAGATCTAGAGATCCCTCTTCATCATTTTCTTCATAAGTGCATTATTAATTCAGATCAATCAACAAACTATTACCCATTCCATGCAGATATACTTCAGAGTGAAGTATTCATTAAAACCCAGACTTATGCACACATTGCACTATTATTCTCTTCTCCTTATATAGGTTTAGCCTTTATCAATACCATGAGTGAAAACCACTCAACCGCTAATGGTATTCCTGGACGGGATCAAATAGATATTCCAACACTCAATACAATGGGCCAATACCATGGTAAATTCCCTTGGTTTTATGAATTTAGAGCACAAATAGGCATATGCTACTTGGCACGTACTTTTCCACGTACATACGCTACTTTTCCTTTACAAACCCGCGTATGCTTTGTGACATACCATTTTTATCATTATTTTGGCACTTATTGGAATTTCTTTCTCTGTTACTTCTGAGCTGATCTGTAGATACATCATCCTTACATATTTAACACATAGGTTGCTTATCATAGGCAACTCATCAAGCAGGTTTCCATCAAGAACAACTTCATCAAGTAGGTTGCCATCCAAAGACAACTCATCAAGTCAGTTTCCATCAAGGACAACTTCATCTAGTAGGTTGCCATCAAAGACAACACATTGCATCATATTGCCAACAATATTATTTTATCAAGTAGGTTGCCATCAAGGACAAAACATGCATCATATTGCCAACAATCTCCCCCTTTGGACTTGATGGCAACCATGATGGTGTTTGATCACAACAACAGATAGATACATTGATTATAACCATTATTCAAACACCATGATACTCTCCCCCTTTGACATCAAGGGCAAAGGGCGGATCAAACCAAAAACAAGATTTTTCATGCCTCTTGTAGAAAGAAGAGCTCGTAGATTTGATGTGCAATCGGTTAAGCCATGCTCCCCCTGAGTTCATGCTGAAACTTCAAACATATTTTACATGACTCTATGACCTTTCCTATCACCAAGGACTCATACTTACATCAATGATCCAACCAAGTGGATTTACATATGTGACTCAAGTACCCAACCAGGTGGGTTTACACATTTTGACTCAACTACCCAACCAAGTGGGTTTAAAAATTTGATCAAGTCCTTACATGATTGAATATTACAATTTTACATCATAGGTCTCAACATGAACTTTTCATTAAATTACAAATATGGATTTTTATGACCAACAACAAAAAAACCTCAAGAGAGAGATCATATTTCATAACCATCATAATGCCAACAATGCATCCTTTCCACATGGCCAATGCTCCCCCTTAGCTTGTGCATCCAAATCACTTTCAACAACAAATCATCAAGGCATCTTCATCAAATATTAGAGAATGAAACAGAAATATGAGAGCTGAAACATCACCAAAGATACTCAACAATACTGCAGTTGTGCTGAAGAATGCTGACCCAGAAAAATTTTGTCAGCAAACACCCATACGCGGTTTTCTGTGTATAAACTCGCGTATATATGCGACTGTCTTTCAGGAAACCTGCGTATCCAATTTAATCTTCTGAATTTAAGCAGAACTGATCTTCTGCATGGCAGAGACTACTCCCAGCTCCCCTTTAAGTTACAATGTTCATCAACCAGAAGCACTTTATCTTATTAAGTGAGTTGGACTTCTATTTCTCACTTCTTATCATTAATTTAATGGATGGCGGCAACTATACAAAAATGAAATATTCCACTACGTGTGCTAATTAGAATATTACATTTTGCATCACAAATAATATAAACAAAAAAATATTTACATTTTCGCCATAACATTTTACTACTCATTCGTACTTCCTTTTTCTCTAACTTTGTTTGCTGGATTTGTCTCTTCTGCTATTGTTGAGTGACTGTTCTATATATCTTGGTTCACCTCTGTGTTTATTTATCTGTTCACTGTACTTGTGTGCATCAGCTACCTACATAACTACTTTTCAGGTTTTATTCTCAAATACATATGAATCTGGGTGATGTTTTGTTCATTACCATCTCTGTTCTCGGGCTACCTGTCTACATTTTTTGTTCATATACGAGGTTAAACATAATGGTTTGAAACTCACATTACAATTTCAATTCATTCTTTTTCCCTGTACTATTTTTCTGCCGCTGTCTCTAGCTCTTTCGTTCTTGCAGGCTCTTATAATAAACCCAATCTTACGACTTTAGCACAGTATATAAATATATATTGTCATGTATGCATATTCCCGATTATTAATAAACTGTGGCTTTTGTTTAGCGCCCAACATATATATGGTCACGGTCTTAAAACCTTTAAAAACGTCAAACTATATTACATTCCCCGCTTAAATATATAATGCTTGCTCGAATGTT